>OZ023225.1:18787575-19368277 GCA_964006125.1 Cryptus viduatorius | reverse complement strand
TTTCCTTTTACCCTCTTTTCTCGCTTTGCGTTCCGATAATTATGATTTTTTTTTCTTCAGATTCTTCATTCCCGAATCGTCGATTTATTACTGATATTAATTATTCATGAATTTCAGAATCTTCGCGAAACTCGAACCGTAATTCGGAAGATGCAGATCTCGAAAATAAAAATAATCGCTTCGCGATTCTCAAAGCTTCCGATTTATTGATAATCAGCGAAAATCGTTAAAAATCGATAAAATGAAATCGAATTTAATTAATCTTACGTTATACATTTTTTTGCCTTACAGCAATGGTACTGCAGGAGAGCGACATGTTTATGGATGCATTGACGGCATCGACGAAGAGTAAAGAGCCGCGAAAGCGAAAGAGGCGAACATCGATCACAAAAGACGGTCCCAGCGATTCGAAGAAATCGGAGCTGACGAACGCCGACGGTGGACACGACTCGCCCTCTCAGCATCCCTCGTCGCCTCAGAGTGCCGACGAGAGATCGCCTCTCGTCGTTAAACCAAATTTCAAGGTAAATATCGTCGCAAAAATCTTTGATCCAAATGATTATCGAAAAATTGCCGATTTTTTTTTTTTTACTAACGAAATCGTTTTTTTTTTTCTAAAGTTTTATCAGGATACGTTGGAAACGGACGAAGACAAAGAAGACAAAGATAAACTGGAGGAGCGCATCAAGAAAGACAAATCGGACGATACCGATCAACACAAAGCCGACGGTGAAGATAACGACGATTACGAGGCGTGTCTGCGGCAAGTTGCCAAAAGCGAAGCGGCCGGTTTGCCAGTTAAAAACGAATCGAAGCAAACGGACGACGATTCCGAGGAAACAAAAACCGCCGCATCACCGGAAGCTAACGATACCCTCGGGGAGGGTGGAGATTACGCAAAAAAAGATCGATCTCCGAGTCCAATATCCGAGATACGTTACGTCGACGGATTGCGAAGTGTCCTTTTGCAACAAAAGCGCAAAGGACCGAAAAAGAGTTTAAAATGGAAAACCGAATTAGAATCCGTGCGATACTTCGAACTCGACGAGACGGAACGTGTAAACGTGACGAAAACTTTCACGGATATGAAACAAATGGAAAAACAGGGAGAACGCGAAGCTTTCCAAATGGCGAGAAAATTAAGTACCGAAGATACAATGGAAGAAAAAACGCGATGGAAGGCGTTGATCCCCATCGACCTAAGACCGGCGCTCGTCGAACCCGGAAAGGACAGCAGAGAAAAGGATATTCAATACGCCCGAGAAAAAGGCATTCTACAAGCTCTCTATTTCAACCGCAGCATGTAAGTTAAAAAAAAAATTTACGTCCCAAAAAAAAAAAAATCGAAAAATTCTCCCAAGAAACCCCATAAATTTCCATATTTTCCCATAAATTTCGGGGATTAACGAACTCATTGATTTTTTCAGGATACCAGATTCGCCGGCGGAACCTGACGAGGAGCGTCACCACGGAATAACCGACCCGAAGATAATACCTCTGGAGGATCTCACGGGTAACAAGGAGAGCGAAAAGGATTTCACGGGAATGGCGTGGCCGGAGCCTAAGCCGCAGTTAACGCCACAAATGCCGGTAATGCAGACACCGGGATATCATTTTCCGAGTGGATTTCCGCATAATCAGCCGCCTATGATGCCGCCAATGGTGCCTCCGGGATCGCAGGGACCAATGGGACAAATGCCGCCGATGCAACAACCCCCGATGATGGGTCCGGGACCCATGAATCCAATGGGACCGGATATGGGAGTTCCGATGAATCAGTCGAATATGAGTGGTGGAGGAGGTGGCGGATGGCGAACAGGAGACGGTAAAGTCGTCGTGCCGGATGTGGGGCCCATGAATCCCATGCAGCAACCAATGCCTAATATGCCGGGAGGTTTTCCTCCCCCGGGAATGGAGGGGCCGATGATGCCGCCGGGAATGATGGGACCACCGATGTTTAATCAACAGGAAGGCTTCGGAATGGTTGGACCCGAAGAAATGGGTTTCGGCAATTATCAAGGACCACCGGGACCCGGAATGTTCCCAAATTATCCGGGAGGACCACCGCGAGGTGGCGGACCAATGCACGGAGGTCCTAACAGAGGTCGTGGCAACGGTCCCGGATGGTTCCGCGGAGGAGCCGCAGCGGGAGGTCCTATGAGAGGCGGTGGCGGAGGAAACGGCGGAGGATGGCGCGGCGGTTGGCGCGGTAACTGCAAACAACCGCCGATATGTCGTCAATTTACGAAAAATGGCTTTTGCCGCATCGGCGACAAATGCCAGTATCTCCATCCCGGTGTAAACTGTCCACCGTTTTGAGACAATACGACGGATTTATAGCAATTTCCAATGTTCTTTTCGCACGAAGCAATCGAAAGAGATTAATGTTTCGTTTTAAATACGACCGGCGATTGGACGATTAACATTGAGGTCTCCGTGCGGATCGGGACGACACTCTCTCTCTTCGGGAATTAATCAAAAATGGAAAAATCCAAACGGCTACTCGTCGAAATGCGATTTAGTAGAGTCGATGGCATGAAGCCATCGACTTCGGCGATATTAGTTCCGCTCGGATATCGTTTTTATTTTCCTTAACACACAAAGCGCGGAGTTTCCGTCGGCGATACTCTCGTGTCTTCCTTATTAAACATTAATTTGCCTCCGCGAATTTCTATCGAATGCACGACGAGTTTTCGAAAGTAACGATTTTTCGGCACACTATGCTGTGATAAACTCGGATTTTGTTAATCTCGTAGAATTTCTTTGGGAATTAAGGATTTCGTTTTCTATAATACCGATGATGGTGCGTTTCATCCCATCGGTATGATTTATCGATCGCGGAAAATTTTCGTTTTAAATACTCGACGAGAGCGTATTGCAAAAAAAAAAGAAAAATGCACCGGCGAGCGGCGCACAAAACGTTTACCGATTACCGACAATTGCATTTATACAGAATTATTCCTTTGAAGAGATTAAGAAAAAAAAAATGCACCGGAACACCAAAAGTTCAAACGGCGAATACTACCAATTCCCTTAATTAGGAAATACTCATCCCCCCCTTTAGCTTTTATTCACTTTGTACATTCGTGTAAATAATCCGTTGTATGATTTTGTATTATATAAAACTTTATAGTTCTTAACACATCGAGACTGTTATGGAGATAAGCGAAAAGTTTATCGATGAAGGGCTCCAAAATATCCGAGCGAAGGCAATGGATAGAAACGAAATAAAAAGAAAATGAAAAATCTGTATTCTCCATTATATCCATAATATATATATATATATATATACGAGCGTTAAGTATATAAGACAGCGCGGAACTTATTATTCGCGAGCAACGTACGTGCAGAATTTGATCGTAATTAACAAATAGCTTCTTAATTATAGTGTTGTATAAAAAAAAAAAGCTTTTTTACGACTTGCGTTAAGAGTAGCGATTATTTTTTTGTACTACACGTTCGATCGTTACGTTTGTATATAACATCTATTGTTGTGTTATAGCTGCTTAAAAAAAAAAGAAAAAAAAAAAACGAAAATACATCAGTTATAATTATTTTTAAACGATGATTTTTAATTACTCGCCAGCGATCTCTTCGATCTTTTATTTAACGATCATATGTCCGAAGGGGGTGCGGAAAAAAATTACGAAAGTGATATACACGGTCGTCGTGTGACAAAATATAAATGGCTGTATTTTTTTTTTTTTTTTTTCCTTTATAACGTTGTCGTCATTAAGTTATCCGATATTTAATATGGCCGCTGATAGGACTGATGTTTTCCGCTGTTACGACCGTATCGATCGTTTCTGTCGTTATTTCGTCTTTCTGAGTGATGATTCCGTCGGCCCCCGTGTCCCTGTTCGCGATTTTGACGCGACCAATCGTACAAAGGCCGACGCGGCTTGTTGTACCACGGATCGACGATTGGCGGTCTCTTTGGCTCCGCGCTCTTCAGCTTCATAAATTCCTTGTCGTCGTCCGTGTATCGATTTTTAAATTCTTCTTCGCATTGCTCCAAAAACTCTCTCTGCTCGTCGGTTAAGTTTCCATCGCCCATTTTAAACTTTGGCTAACTTTTGAATGACTTTGGAACGACTATTAGAGAATTCGCGACTGCAATGAGTTAAACATAAAAAAAAAACGTTAGAAATCGAGAAAAAAAAAATAATATAAAATGTGCGCGTAAAATTTTACCGACATTTCTCGCTGAGTAGACTGTCCAATATTAACAAATAGAAGCCATCGCTCGTCGGTATAGACCTGTCTATCGTTGCTGTTTCTATCGGTTCAAACATCCTAAAAAAAAAAATATATATATATATATATGTAGATATAGCGTAATTTTTGAAACCGCGTAATTAATTAAAGGAGTTTTTTTTCTATTTTTATGTTATGTGCAATTTTCATTTTTAAACTCGTAAAATTGAAAAAATTGAACAATTTATTTTTGTATTCATTTTTTTTTTTATATTGGTAAGAAATTTACGTAAAAAATTGAATTTCGAGTTTAAACTGTCGGTGTTTAGTATAAAAAAACAATAAAAGTTGTTTGGTCTCAATTTTGGGATATTGCTGATTATTGACTATTTTAAATAACGCATTACTAATGAGAAAAAAATTGTATACTTTTACATTATTAATTTTCGAGAAATAATATCATTGTTATTATCCACATTTTCTTTACGCTTTTTTTACCACAATTTTAAGATATCAAAGACTATTTGCTGTTGCAAATTATTCATTACCATCCAAGAAGGTGTCCACAGTGACGACAAAAACAGGTTTTCCATGCGTATCCGGGAAACCAGGTAAATCGCGTATTCCACTAAAATATCAAAGATTTATTCACATAAACATTTTTTATTATTGTTATTATTTGAAAATTCATTTATCGTAAAAAATGTACCTTCTCGTCTGCTGCGAAACAACTGGCCTTCGACAACGCGATCGTCGAAAATCTGATGCCAAATGGATTAGTTAAAAATTGTATTTCCACTCCTCGAACGTCGAATATTGTTTGATTCGTAAGTACAACCGCCTCGGGGCTCAAATTGTTGACTATGTATCCAGCGTCGACGACATCAGCACCGCATGCTCGGCACAATATAAAGTCCGCGACGGGATCTTTGAAACAAAAAAAAACGCACACACACACACACGCAAAGTGGGGTTAGAAACTCCGTAAAACAAGCCAACTGCGCTGACGAGACGAACGATTCTTTTATCAAGGCGACAAGATGTTGCCGTTCAGGCGCAACCCGCGATTTTTTTTAATCGTTGTTAATCCGTAAAAAAAGTACCTTCTACATCATAAAGTACCAGCTCCTCGCTGCAATGACATTTGTTTACGAAAACTAGTAGAAGAACGAGCAGCGGCGCCAACAAATGTGAAGCACCGAGGAACAAAATGGATGCTGCCATTTAGTGTCTCTAATTGCAGTACAGTCGTCATAACAAGTAAAAAAAAAGCCACGTCGAAGACTTCGAGTCGAAGACGATATGCAAACCTATCTCATATTTTCGGTTCTATCGTATTCCACACGACTGAGCCTCGATAAGGAAGCGAAGAAAGATAATACATAAGTGAATCATTCTTGGATAATTTTTACTGCTGGTTTTTTTATAACAAGTACATCGTGTTCGTAAATTTTTAATTGTCGCGATAGCATAAGTCGATTGATTAAATTGTTTATATACTTCGTAAGATTGTTGATATTCAATTTTATAATGAAACTACGATCGCCTTGACAAACAATACGACACGCAAAGAAGTTTCGATTATCGGATTTCCATGAAATTGGTGAGGAAATATCCAATCAGAGACGTCGAAATTTATTCAATTTGTCGCTTCCTCGCTGCCGTGTAAATCAGGCCGAAGCGTGAAAGTCCACAGCACGTGATCGCCAATGTGTTCTTACAAGCATCCGGATAGCGTCGGTTGACCAATGTCTTGCCGTCGATCGAAACTCACGAATTTTCCGAACGCTCGATCATAACGGCCTCTCTCCTATCCACTGTATTATTTTGTATGCAGAGTTCTACCCGTACGGTACCATTTTAGAATTCACGGTCTTCTCGAAACGTTCGTTACTCCGCTGTTCGTCGATCTTCGCTAACGTTATAAATCAATTTGGTCATTAAGTGTTGTTGCAATAAACCGGCTGTGTCAAAAATGCTGAAGATCGTGGCATTGTATCTCTGCTGGACCGTCTTTCTAGTCTCAGGTATGTTTCTTTTTTCTTTCGATAAATTCAACGGAATTCGCATAACGTTTAGCTATAGCTTTGTTAGAGAAGTATACGCCAACCGCGGCATAGGTAACCGACTAGTATATTACGTTTCCGCGACGATTTTATCATTTTCGCTCTTTATGCGCGATGTCAGTAATGGCAGATGATGCATAAAACGAACCGCGCGTGACGTTGCGTTATCAACGCACACGACATTATCTCCCACTTTACAGATACAAATCAAATATATATTGAACGAATATAATGCTATTGTATGACCGATAACGCGTCCGAGTGGCTTGACGCCGCGGACACACGGGTTTCCCAAACTCAACATTTCCTTAACGAAGCGAACGGGGCAATCACTCGAGTTCTCGAGGCTGTCCTCTCGCCGTCTCCCTTCTCTTCCATCTTCCTCTCTTTCTATCGGAATTCCCAGCTTCGCAAAACCGTTCACCGAATTGTCGTCAATTAACTATAGGAATCGATCGATCGGTTCAATTACAAACCTTTTCGAGATAATTCTTTGGGACGACAGGAGTTTAATCGACGAACGGAAAAAGCGTTGAAAAATTCTTGAAACGCAAATTAATCAAAACGATTTATTCGCGAAATGACGCCCAACAATCGACACAACACATTGTCGCTCTCGCGTCATTCTGACGTCGACGAAATACGGAAAAAGAAAACTTGTTTTCTACACTACCAGTTATCATTTTTCATGCTCTTTGTTTTTTATTCCACATTCCTTCAAATTTATAGAGAGGTTAATTTTCGTCGTGATATTTTTATTTTTTTTATTTCGACATCCACCTTTTTTCATTGTTCCATTTGCCGCGTGTTATTTGGAATATATTATTTCCCCGTAAAATATCGTATTGGAATCGAGAAACAACGAGAATGGAGTTTATGCTGGAAAGTTCATGCTGTTAGTGATAGATGATATGGCAGATAAGCGTCAACGATTTAACCCGCAGGCCTCCGTTCTTACTTTGTTATCTCGCTGCGCATAATTTCTGTTTAGACTCATCATTCCTATCGATACAGGAAATCAGACACTGCTGGATGACGACATTTTAGCCGTTGCGTTACACTGTACCGCTTGACTCATTAATACGTGATCAATGCAACACATAAAGAAAAAAAGAAATAATGATAAATGAAATAAAACATAATAATAATAATAATACAAAATACCCGAGTAAAACAATGGAAAAACGTTTTATCCGTCATGCGTTGTTGCGTCTTTGAAACCAATGACCCGCCTGAGATAAGAGTAAAAAAACTTGAACTTGACGTATGAATAATTTGCGCATTGATGGAAATTCACAAGATATTTAAATTTTCGTTGAATTTCATTGAAAAAAAAAAAAAAAAACCAAAAAAATTTTGCCAAAAATTCGATTTTTCTTTTTTTTCAATTTTTTTTTTATTGACGATTTTCATTTTTTAGGTGACGGAAATGCATCACTTAAAGTCGTTGACACTACTTCATCCGTTCAGCCGCCGGTGAATGTGAAGGATGAAAAAATGCCGGAACCAATAAACACCACCGTTAAACCGCCGGTGACGACAGAAAATCCAAATACCACAACGGCGGAACCAACAACAACCACCATAACTCCACCAACGTCGACTCCGGTTCCCAACAATGTTACTACTGCTGCACCCAATGTAACAACTACCGTTGCACCCGATACAACAACTGTTAGCCCCGTGACGACTCCTGTGCCGCCACCAAAAATGGGACATTGGATCGTCAATGCAACGAATGCCACATGTATCGTCGTCCAAATGGCCGTTCAATTCGACGTGACTTATTGGACAAAGGATAATAAGGTTTTGATTATTTAATTTTTAAAAAATTTTAATCTCATTGATATCGCGCGATGTATTTACTCCTTTAATAATTGAAATCATTTCGTTTTTTCGTATCTATTGGACTAACGTAACTAATTGCATTTTTATTGAATTTCGGAGCAAAAATGGAAAAATATCTGTGTATTTAATATCGTTATAATGAAAATTAATGAATATCACGAAAAAAAAAAAATATACAATATGCAATTTTTTCGACATATATTTTACCGAATATTACCGAATTTTTGTTACGCGAATATTACCGAATTTTTGTTTATAGACGGAACATCGGTTGCTGACATTGCCGACGGAAAAAAATTCAAACGCTACCGGACATTGCGGCGTTGAAGAACAAAACATAACGATCTCATGGAACGGTGGAAATGATTCTCTGGCGCTTCACTTCGTGAAGAACGACACCACTAAAAAATATTACATGCATCACCTGGAAGTTTCTCTCTCGTCGAACGATTTCCCGGACATAAAGTCAAGTAAGCGAGAAAATCAAAAAACTTTACCGTTTTTACAAAAAAATAAAAAATTATCGAAAAAAACAAAAACTATCGATTTTTCCATATTTATCCAATTTATTTATCATCCCATAAATACCCCCGTAAAAACATTTCTCTGAATTTAAAATTAACAATTCTTCACCTACGAACTTATAGACGCGACACTGAAACTCGTCCACGAACCGGAACAGTTCGCAACCGGATTCGATCACTCGTACAGATGTATGAAAGAGCAGACGCTCGCGTTGACGGTGAACGGCACTTCTACGAACAGTACGCTAAGTTCCATCGAAATATCCGAACTTCAATTCGAGGCGTTCAAAACCGATAAAGCGGGAAAGTTTGGAATCGGTAAGTAGAAAAATCTACAAAAGTTTTTATAATCATTGAAATGCGGCAAATGTGACGAGATTCGCACTTCCGTTTGACGATAATTCGGATTATCATTATTATTATCATTATTACGATAATAGATATATATATTTATACATAATTTTAATATACAGCTCAGGATTGCCAATCGTCGGACGTACCGGACGTTGTGCCGATAGTCGTCGGATGCGTTCTCACTGCTCTCGTAATAATGGTTCTGGCGGCATATCTCGTCGGTCGCAGGCGCAGCCAGGCGCGCGGCTATCTTAGTATGTAATAAATTCCACGATGCCCTCCCCTCCGCCCCCATTCTGCGGATAATCTCTACACAGATTTTATATTATTAAAAATAATAATATTCCTCGCGTATGAATTCTTCATTACCGGAATCTGTTGGGATGCGATAACTCGATTTTAACGTCTCCCCGATCGATGGAATAACGATTGTCGAACGATTTTCCAACGTTTCAGTTTATATCGAGTATTGAGCCTTACGACGAAAAAAAAAAAAAAATGTTTCGAAACTCAATGGAAAGCGACGCGGGAGGCTTTCGTATGCCGTTAAGCTTTTTTTTTTTCAGAATTTATACAATAATTTTTTTTTTTTCCTCTGTGAACGTCGAGACACAGAATTTGTAACAGTTGATAAACTGATGAGATATAAATAAGGAAAAAGTGTACTCGTCGTCTCTGTATACGTTTTTGTCAAATTGTCCCGTATATTAATATTTTTTTCGAAGGTTCGACGACGGTTCGTGATAAAAATTGATTATTGTTCGGCGTATACAGGGAAAAACGTGAAGGGTAACGATGCGATAAAAGCTCTACATCCCCGAAACAACGTTTGGTTTCTATACTGTTGTAGCGAAGACTCGTATTTTTTTTTCGTTACGTTTTCGTTAAAATCGATCGATTTTCGTGTCGAAGCCTATATTTTTCGTACAATAAAGTCGTTTAACGTGCGAAAAAAAAAATTTACCCTATCGATAAAAAATTTCCGTTTTCCATTTACCGATTTTTTTGTTTTTTTTTTACTTATCTTTTATTTATCGTGCAATCAATCCTCGAATTGGCAACTTCAATTATCGATATCTAAAAATGACTGAATTTTAATTATGCGAAAAAAAAAGAAGCGCTGTAGATTAAAAAATTAGTGTTTAAACTGTTGATGAATTATTATCCAATTGTATTTTATAATAACATTCCCCATAGATGAGATTAGATACGGTCGTCCCGTGAAATAAAATTGCTTCGCTGGTCGTTACTTGTTATTGTATTTAGCAGTAGCGAAAAAAAAAAAACAACATTTAGCGGCTTTTATACCGCGAGCCGACGGTAAATTTTCGAATCTCTCGATTTTTCTTTGTAAAACTTGTGTTATATACGTATATCGCGTCTCGTATGCCATTTTTTGCAATGCTTGCAAACGGTTGCCTTATTTAAGCTGTACGTTAATAACCCACATGAGCTTCAAAAACGAAAAAAAAAAAAAATCTTGAAATTGTTTATCACGCCGGTTTCTTCGGCGTTTAATAAAAACGTTACGCAAAGGAACGAAAAATAATGGCGAACGGACGATAATTCGATGGTAAAAAAAAAAACACGTAAAAAAGAAAACGTTTCTACTACAAGATACACGATATGTTTAAGAAAAGGTGTGATAAGGTTTTGTACGTAATAATTCGCGTTCGGAAGGATCGGTCAATTTACGAAAGTGCATGGAACGCGGGCGATAAGTATAATCGAGGAAAAACCTCTGTTGATAAACCTCTAACACAATATGTAAAACCTATTCGATCTATTTGTGGAAGTGCTTCATTATGAATTTTACCTGCTGTGTGATGCACAGTGTATAAATAAAGTTATATACAACATCGTGTCTACAGTACCGCGCAAGTTTACGATACATGAGTTTTCGAAAAAGAAATAAAAAGATGTCAACCATTTTTTTTGCCGTCTGCGGTATATCGCGTACCCTTCTCGCAGGACGATGTGCAATTCGCTCTCTTCGCTACCAATCGGCACAGAAATATCGTAATTCATCATTTTCTTCTTTCAAACGGCGCTGATAGCGATTCGCTGATACTAAATCAAAATGGTTGCGGCGAACTTCAAGAAAAAAAAACAGTTTTTCGGAAAAATCGATTGTGTGCGTATTATTTCATTATATTATTTCTTTTTCGTATAAAACTTAGAGTTCGATAAGCTTTTTATAGTTATTGGGAAAATTTGCACATTTCGGGTGCATATCAATTGTCCTGTCGGTCGATACGAGACTTTGGATTTTTCTTTTGTTTTTTTTGTCGCCGTCGTCGCTAACATGTAACGCCGGTATTCGAATCATTGGCACGTTCCGTTTACCATCGCGACTTGTTTTTTTTTTTTTGGGCCATTTTCGGCGCCGATTTTCGGGCCGATTGATATAATCTGTAATGTAAACGTAAACAGTAAGTTCGCAATAGGTGGCAGCGTTGCGACGCCGAGAAGAAGCGCCATGATACCAAAGATTTTGCATTCAAACGCCGGTTCGGAGCCCGACAAAATTTTTTTTTCTTTAAACATTCCAAGTGTTCGAAATTTACATTTTATGTTTAGTGCGCAACCGAATTACGAATATGAATTATTACTCGTTGAAGTATAAAAACATTTTTGTTTGAAAAAAATAACTTTTCTTTCGTAGTATCGTAGTTGACACGCCGCGGCGGTCCGAAATCGAGGATCGACCGATAGTGAGCTCGTGAGCTGTCTATTAAAAAAAATATCGAGCAGCAACATATAAAAAGCCGATTTTTCGATTTTTACCCCCAAATGCAAACTACATATCGGCGAAAAAAGAGATGGGAAAGTGCTGCCGCGCGATAGCTAACGGTTGATTATTCAAGCTGTGCTTCGAGCGAATAGCGCGGCAACACAAGCTGTCCACGAAGTTAGTCTAACTCTCCCCTCTTTCGTTTGATATCCCATAGAAAATTAGACTGGCACTGACGTGTCGGCTGTGTTGACCGTTTTGTTACCGAATACTGGTAGAATATTTATTTTTTTTCTTCACAATAATCGGTCGGTGCGTACGATCGAACGATAATCTCGATTATCGACACCGTCAAGCATCCGGGTGACATAAATTCAGTGCGATATTAGTTTCATTCGAATCGGAGATATACGCCAACAAATTGATAACCTCACTATCGCTCGCGAGACTTCTTTCCGAGATGCTGCGAACGAGAGTACAATCGACTGGACATCGCGATCTCACGTTTTCTTCGCGTGTACAGCTACGACGCGAGTAGAGCGTATTATCTCGTAAAAATAGACTCGTGCTTCGCTTAATAGGATTTGTCTTCGTTTGTGTCTCACCGCTCTATTCAACAACTTTGTTTTCGTTCTTTTTACCACTCTCGCATCTCTCTTATCTTTTGCTCAACGTCAATCTCAATTTCGCAAGATTTTTAGCCCTAACACGACAGCAGTGCAAATAAAAACATCGGAGTTGCATAGAGGACGACTCAAAAGCTATCGACCAATCAAACTTTATCGGCGATTTTTTTTTCCATTCTTTTTTGTTTATTATTATTCTTTCAACACGATATCGACCTTGAAAACTCGTATTACGATAACAGATATTATATTTGCTGTCATTATATTTGTTATGTAATTCAGCAACAAGTGCAAAATCGCGTGTTGTGCTATTAGTTAGAAGGTGAATAACGGCGGATGTCGAGAGATTTCTCGTCCGTCACGGAAACCACAAAAAATTTTGAACTGTTTGGTTGAATAATTTTGGTGGCCAACAAAATGTTTGAATGGGCGTATAGCGGTGTCAACGCTTCAATACCACGAAACGTCGGACCGGAATGTGTAAATTTTTTGTCTCCGCAACGAAGAATACTTGAGACGCTATTGGCGTCCGTTATTATAGGAATTTGCCTCCGATGGGGTTACAAAAAAATAGTTTTTCCCAAAGAAGTGCCTTATGGCAGTCCGGAGAGAACGGGAAGAAAATTACTTTTGGTTTTCATGACGTTAGTTTTGGGGATTGAAATAGGATTCAAATTCACTAGCAGAACTATGGTATATCTGATGAATCCTTGTCACGTCACTACCGCTGTTCAGGTGAGAAAAATCAGATTTAGCTAAATGGATTTAAAGTTGTAAATTAATTTTTAATTTTTCAACGTAATTTTTTCGTAAAAAAAAAATGGCGTCGTTAGCTAAATAGATTTAATATTGCTAATTAATTTTTAATATATTTTTTTTCTAATTTTCAAAAAAAATCGAAGTCAGCTAAATAGATTAAAAATTGCTAATACATTTTTTATTTTTCAACGATATTTTTTTGTAATGCAAACAAAAAAAATTGGAGTTATCTAAATAGATTTAAAGTTGCTAATTAATTTAAAATTTTTCGAAGGAAATTTTTTGTAATATAAAAAAAAATCGGATTTAGCGGAATAGATAAAAAGTTGCTAATGATTTTTGTGATTTTTTAATGTAATGTTTTTTGTAATGTTTTTTTCAAATAGTTGTACCTGCTGTCCGCAAAACCGAGTCCCATGGTTACAGCGATTTTTAGATTACACTTGAATTTCTTGAATGGTCCGGTACTCGCGTATCTGTTTCCTGAAACGGAGTCGCGTCAGGTACGTTATTAACTCTCCCAATGCCGCGTACTTACTGGCGCTACGAATGTGATTTCGGCGATTATAATATTGCACACGATAATTCGATTACTTGAACGATTTTTTTTCTTTTTTTTTTCAGATATTTGCGGACAAAGCTATGTACTATTTGCAACACGGATTGATGTTAGTTATTCCGTATTATTTGTTGAGGATCGGAGGTGAGTTGCCACGCGATTTCTTGTTATCCATAGCGTCCGGTAGTCCTGGAAATCCTGGAAATATCCTTAAATATCACTATTGGTCCTTAATTTTTTTTTATTGGCGCAATAGAAAAAGTATTAAAAATATCGAAAAAAAATGGAAAAATATTAAAAAGTTATTTAACTTCCGTCCTTAAAATTTTCCTCAAATGTCCCGATGATTCGAAAAATATTAAAAAAAAAACTCCTGAAACCCTCTAAAATTTTTTTCTTTTTCGGATCATTGTACTTCCGTATCAAAATCGAAGCACAAATCACATTATAACTCTCTATAAAAATTTTTCAGGTGTTTACAACGTCGAGCCGCGTTCCGAGTTGAGTTGGTCGATTTTTGCGTACGGAATAAATTTAATATATCATTGGTGGATCTTGCAGGCAGCTGCTCTGGTAAGTATCATTAATATTTCTCGCCAACGACTGTTATCTGCAAATGATCGATATTTCGCGAACGAAAGATATTTTGTCAATTGTTTTAAAAATGTTTTTTCGAATAGCCGGTTCAGGTGAATCTCAGCCACATGCTGTGTCCGGCTGTTCTCGATCCCTTCGGAACAGTTAACTACAGACTGTGGGCAATTGTTCATCAAGCATTGCTGTGTCCATTGTTATGTAAGCTTTTCGTCACGATATCGAATTATTTTATCACGGAATTTCGTCTCACAAGAGTAAAAGATTCTTTGGAAGAATCGATCGATAATTACGACGAAAATTTGAAAAATGAAAAAAAAAATGAGGCGAAAGGTACATCCGAGGAATTTATCAACGGTCACACGCATTTCGATTAGCCAAAAGCCCATTAGCGAGATCCCTTAATCGATCACTTGTACTATTAAACAATTAATCTTGTCAATGAACACGAACCTCTGTGATCATCAGAGTATATATATACGTATATATACTCGTAGTCTGCCTAAAAATAATCGTCGACGAAAAAAAAAAAAAAAAAACGTAAGTAGAGTCCTATTGATCTAAAGAAAGAAATCGGCGGCATTACATTCGCATGTATCGATGATTAGTTATACATGACAAAGATTATTCATAGCCCACGATAGACATGTCGAAAAATACGCGATTGGCTCTATAATGATAATACCGAAGAAAGCTTCTGATATATATTTTCAATAAAATATTTTAAATAAAGCTTCAGGTTTAGCGATAGTCGAGAGAGGAACGAAAAATAAAAAAAAATAAAAAATAGTCGATGATCGAGTTTTCGGGTTCGCAGATTCGTCCCGATACTCGTAAGCAAAAAGCAATACTGTTAAAAGATATTCGCGATATACGCGTATCGAACGGTTTCTAGAAAAATGAATTGGATAGTAAGTTAGAAAAAAAAAAATGAGAACGCGTTTGAGTCTCGAAATATATCGTCAGTACTATGAAAAATGATATTATTACTTTAGATGTATTCGGTGAATCGTAAAAAAAAAAAAACGCTATTGTACTTATTATATACGATGCAAGTATTCTAATCCGAGAAAAAAAAAACACAAATTTACGTGGATAACAACTGAATAGCAAAGATCGCAACAGATACGTTGCATTACTGTCGTCGAAATACCTCGGATCATTATTGATTCAATTCATTAATTATGCATTCAGATTAAATTTTTTTTTTTTTTTTTTTCATTGTTGCTATTGTTGTTGTTGCAATACCTGTAAAAATCATTTCTGTCGTTTCATGTCGGTGGCGTATTGTTTTTATATGGCGTTTAAGCAAATTTTCAGCGGATCCATTAACGCGACACGATCGCATCACCGGCGCGATATACGATTTGTTATGAAAAGGATTATTAAGCAACGCGACGTTTCATTTGTTTATGACATTGAAATAAAATGATTTATTTACATATTCCTGTACATTCATTCGTGAATATCGTATTTTTACGGAAGAGCACACGGTATCCGAACTTTTGTAGAGAGCAATATTTTCGCTTTGATTTTTTCGTTATTTCGTTCGGAAAGATCGAAGAAGCGATTTTTTTTTTTTTTTTTTTTCGAATTACCATAATGATTTTGATAACATTATCGTATTTACAGAATATTCTGCGCAAAAGTTCGGAAACAATGCTAATCGCGATGCGACATTCTATCTTATAAACACGAAGAAGAATAATAAATATTTACATCGAAAATGTGTTTCTGTTGTGTTGTGTAATGTATGAGAGAAAAATTGTGTAGTTATCTTTCATCATCACTCCGATACACAAACTTTCTGCTATTCATACATTTATAATGTAAAAATTGTTACTATTTATAAGTACCGAAGTTGATCGATTGTAATATACAATCTTATTAATTATAATTGCGTTTCGCGGTTTGCGTAACAAAACGAAAAACGAAAAAAAAAAACTTCCGAATAGCGGCGATACGAAGACATAAGTCTCAGTGACGATTTCTTTCGCGCAAATTATTGAAAATCTTTGCAATACGATAACATTAACGCTAATCGACGGGAGTCGACAAAGAAAAAATTCTCAGCGTCCCTTTCAAAATCGTTGCGGGATTCGGAGACCCGATAAATCCCTCCGCCGGAACCGCAAATATACTGTAAGCAATTATTACCGTCGCGACAACGCGCGATTGGGACTCTCGACTCACGTTAGGTAAGTCGCATTATTTGTACTCTTAGACATTTTTTTCGCAAAAGATTCGTCTGTATTTGTGGGCATTTTAATAATAGATCCCAATATTAGAAAAATGGTACCACCGCGAAGGCTCTCTTTGCTTCACAACGTTCAGTTGCGATAAAAAAAAAAAAAAAAAAATTTCGGGCGAACAGTAAAACTGCAGTTTAGCACTCACTCTTTCGGTAAAAGATCAGTTTAGATATAAATTATTCGTTGATCAGTATTTCAATCCGCCGAATCCATTGAACGCGGCAATAGAAAAATTGTTTTTTTTTTTTCGTCGGAAGCTATCGTTAACGCGCGGGTGGCATATAAAGTTTTTTTTTCGCAAAGAAAAAAAATGACTTTGTACAATGTGCACGAGAAGTAAATATGACAAAATTTTTGTCAAAATTATAAAGAGCGCGAAATTCTCCGTATTAACAGGCTGAGCAGCGGACAAGACTTTTGGAATATAAACGCATTTCTATGTACAAATTTGTGATCGAGTGGATTATCTTCGAAATTCACGTGAAATGTGACGCTTTCGAGGGGTTTTTTTTTTTTTTTTTTTCTTAAGGGCCCTCGTCACGTTTTTATCTCCAATATGCATATTAATGAGGTTTTCTCAGTAATGAAAATTCTACTTTTTAACGCTGAGAATAGCGTTGATGGACGTTTCGGCGTCCCGCGGGATGCTCGCTGTAACTATGAAGAATAGTTTGGTGATTTCTTTTTGTGTGATTACGAATATAAACGTTTTACTATCGACGACGGGCCGTTAGCCATCCAGTGGTCGACCCAAGTAAACCATCGATACTTCTGTGTTTCCGTAAACAGCCGATACCGACGGATACAATCTTTTGTCCGGTAATCCTGTGGGTATTAAAAGTTTAATTAAAAAACACTGTAAATCGTAAATAACGTAACATCATTTTTAAATATTTAATAAAGTAATAAAGTTGAAAATTCCTTAAAAATTAGTTGTCTGATCGGATAAAACGAGAAATATAATTTGAATGAAGAAATACCTCTGAAAGCGACTCCCAGGAATTCGTAATTTTTTTCGAAAGATAGCGTGTTGTCGTCACAGTCTAATATTACTCTGATTCTTTCTCCGACCTGTAAATAATTACAAATTATTAATAAATATTCATTATCATGATATTCAGTTAAAGATTCGTGAAGAATTTCCGCGAAATCCGTGAATTTTTTTTGTACAATTTCCTTAAATTTTCAGGACTTTCAAAGAGCGTTTCGGAGTAATTAGAGACATTTAAAATAATCGTTTTTATGCATAAATAGAAACATCAAATTCACTGTGTAGAGTGATGAAAAAAATAAATAATATAAAGGAAAATTATTGAATAAAAACTTTCACTACCCGAAAATAAGATTTTCAGTAATTTTTTTTTACAAGAACATTACAAAAAAATTCAAAATTTCTGGGAAAATAAAAAAAAATGCAAGGATTGCAAAAAAATTTAAGGAGATTTCATGACTTTTCCAGGACAAGAAAAATTCCAGAACACTTCCAGGATTTTTAAAATTTTTAGTACAAAATCGTAATAGTTGCGTATCCCTTAATTATTAATTCAACGCTCCGATTCTTAGAGAATTCAACAATAATGCGTTTACCTGATACTTTGGTGCATTATTTAGCAGTGGATAATTTCCTTGCGCATCGCCGTTGTGCAGCAGATGATTGTCAACGAGATTCCATCCCCACGAGTGCTCATCAGAGCCGAGTAACGCTACGTATCCGTGACAAAGAAGCGACGCCTCTTTCGTCGCTATTCCTATAACAGCCACCGTACCGAGTGGACCTTCCCATATGACTTCCCACGCGTGTCTTCCATGTCTAAACCCTATTTTTCCTCTGCACGCGTCCGTACTTTGCGCGACAGGATTTCTGAGGTGTCACATCGATGACAATTAATTGACACTTTTCGCGACGCACGACGATAAATACGCGGATCGCAAAAAAAATACTTCGAATCGACGAAAATACGTTACCTGTGCAACGTGAAGCCGTTCGGCTTGACGTAAATATTCCGCGAACAATCGTTTGGATTCCACGCGTGATAAAAAGCTCGGAGTTTCTCCTTGTACGTCGGTACCGATGACAGCAAATCCGAACTGAGCGCTTCCTGGGCGAGTTTTCTGATGCAGTGCATCCTCCACACGTCGTTGTTCTCATCGTTCAAAAATCGATACCACTTTTTACAAACTAACGAACAATTTCTCAATGTGTGAAGGTCTAAATACGAAAATATGACTTCTAAAACACGATCCGATGCTCTCAGTGCTATATCGTCCATTTTGCCTGAATTTTGCCGGTGTTGTATCCGCGCCGACTAATCGCCGGAACGCGGGGAACAAAATAGAAATGGAACTGACCGGAACGACATTTGGAAACACGCTGGAATCAGCTGTTTCGTATATATTTTGCGAACTCGTGAGAGGATTCTTCCGAAATGTCGCGAGAGAATGATGAGACCCCAGAAACTACATGAGATAACGTACTATCGTATTATTTGCGTTTTTTAAGATCGGAATTGACTCGATTAACAAATGGATGATTATTTTTTTCTCGAGTACGATTTTGCACGTTAAGTTTCCCAGTAAACACGATGAATTAATTGTACGAGAACTTCCCGCGTTATTGAGTTCTGCAACACGCTGTTTAAGTTTCGATTATCGAATAATCATTGTTGCCGGTCAATTTTTCATTTTAACGAGAAAGTCGTTGAAATGAAGTAATATAAAAAAAAATAGGCGACTGCCTACACTTCCGGTTTTTATGCATTTGTTATTTTTTTTTAATATATAAATCGTAAATTTAATAAACTTTGAATCAGAATCATCAAGTTGTGTTATTAAATCCTTTTTCACTAATTTTCCGTTTTTTCGTCGTCGTTGGTATAGTAGCTAAACGCCAAGAAGTTGGAATTCAAATAAAACCATCTTTACGAAAATATTTTTTGAAATTCTGTTTTTATTTACTTCGAAACAAAAAATCTTTCATTTATTCATATATTCTTATGAAAATTAATTACATTCGCCCGACTTTAGTCGGCGTCCGCGTCTTCATCGTTGGCTTTCAAACTGCCGAAAACTTGCGATGGGATCATTTGTTTTTCTACAGGTACATCTAAAAATGAAATAAATTCATTGAAAATCTGTAGCTATTCAGCGAAATTGGTGAAAATTTCAAAGTTCCAAACAATTGTAGAATGAAATTTTGTTTTTTCGTACGCACCTTCTTCAACTTCCGCGTCATCGTCGTTATCATCCTCGTCGTTGTCGTCTTCCATATCAATGTCGATTTCATCCGGATTATTGACTTCCGCTTCCGCTCTTCCGCTACCCTCCGTAACTCCTCTCACGAAATTTATACCCTCTTTCGGAGCCGCTTGGCCTCCTCCCTCTGAAATACGGAATAATAATAATTCATAAAGTGTACAGCGATCGTCAAGAGCCATTATACAAACGGCACAGATTTTTTTTTTTTTTATCAAATATTTAAAGAATATTACGAATATCAATATCATAAAAAAAAATAGATATATTATTTTTTTTAATAGAAAAAATTGCTATTACTATTATTTATCTCCAAAAATAAAAAAATAAAAGTGATAATAACAAATTTTTAAAAAATGATGAGAGTTTTTTTGCTTTTTTAAATAAAATATTATTTTACCGGCGAGTGTTGCTGCTTTGCTGTCCAAAAGACGCATAGCGTCTACAGACTGATCGGAGGCTTGGATCGCCGCATTATTCAGCATTTGCGCCGACATCATGTTTACTTGAGTGTTATACATCGCCTGAACGCTGCGCTTTATTCTCAGCATTTCTCGCATCGTATCCTCGTTACCGTGACGTACTTCGAATTCTTTCCATACCTGCCAAAAGTTTGACGTAACCTGCGAAAAAAAACGTAAATCGAATGATTTTCCTTTTCATTATCGTAGTAAAAACAAAAAAAAAAATTGGATATCTAAACGGACTCTTGGATCGCAAATCTGACTGCAGTGCGCATAGATCGCTCTCGCGCGGTCGATCTCTCCGAGTTTCGTTTCCATTTCGGCAAATCTTAAACACATTTCGCGGGTATTCTCCTCGTTGAGAACTTCGATAGCCTTTTCGTATATCTGTCGTGTTTTTGGAACGCCGTAAATATCGGCTGCCTTTTTGATATATATGTTGAACATCTGAAAAAAAAATCAATAAATTGGTAAAAAAAAAAAGAATTCGAAAGAAAATTGCTACATTTGCGAATGCGGAGCGATTGATACCTCAAATTTCTCTTCGTCGAGAACCGCACCAGTTGCGCGTTCGTAAACGGACATCGCGTGCCGCGCCAATCCGTGTTCCTCCTCCAATTTTGCATACAGAAGATACAGAGCTGTGGATGCGAGTAAATCGATTAATGGATATGAAATTCGAGATGAAAAAAAAAAAAAAATTTTAAATCAATCAATTAATTTCAAAATTAATTAATTAATTAATTTCATTACCTTTTGCGTATTTTTGCGGGCAATGCTCGAGACACTGTTCGAACAGATCGCGCGTTCTTTCCAGTTTCGTGCCGCCGTATCGTTGGAGAAATTTCGTTAAATATGTGTTCCATATATCGTAAACATTTGGCCACTTGAATAGCGCTATTCCCTTTTCGTATGCCTAACAAATGAAAATCGATAATTAATTATCAAATGAAATGTATTTGTTTAGTTCATTCAATTCTATTCATCTTTCTGTTAATAACTTATCGATTTAGTTAAACAGAATTCAATGAAAAAACGAAACTAAATAGCTGATTAGTACGCTTCTTCAATGTTGCTAAGGAGCGATCGGTTAATAAATATTAGTATTAATATCAATTTAAATTAATAATTTCCTCAACTCACTCGGAACGCTTCTTCGAAATAATTGTTTTCCTCCAAAAAGAGTCCGTAATTTATAATTATCTGCGGCGTTGCGATTTTCAAATCGATTATCTTGTCGTAAACGGCTTTGCAGGTTTTAAAAGTACCGAAACTTTCCTCCAAATCGGCGTACATGGACCACACTTTCAGTGATTTGTAGAGTCGCATCTGAACGGTTTCTGTTTCGTCGTGATAAGCGACTTTTCGCGTTGGCATCGCCGTTGCTCGATGCATTAATTTCAATGCTTCTTTGCAATGTCTGGAAATTACGAATATAATACGTGAGATTTGGACAATTAAGCTATTAAAAGGTTTTAAACTTTTTTTTTCTTCCGTTTTTCTTACCCGTGTCTAATCTCCATTTCCGCCCATTCGCACCATACCGACGCTAAATCGTCGACTTTCGTATAAGCAACGTGAGTCGCTTTCTCGAAGACAACGCGCGCGTCTGTTATTTGTCCGTTTTCTTCGTAAAATTTGGCAAACGCAACCCAAAGAGTGTGCAACTTGCCGACGGCGAGCTGAGGCTGAACCGTTTGTACCGCTTCCGTATAGGTGTTGATTATCTACGACGCAAGCAGATCAAAGAATTATACATGTGAAACGATTAAGAAAGGTGTATCGTTGCTTTTCCAGCGAAGAAATAAGATTTGAGAAAATTTCGAAGACTTCGCAATGGGATAAAAATCTGATAAAAATCGATCTTTTTTCATAATAATAATTCTAAAAAGTTGGTAAGAAATTATTGAAAAAAAAATTGTTCAACGAATCATCCGAATATATGAGTAATTTTTTTTTTCAATTTACGACAATCCGATTTTTGAAAAAAAAAAAAAATGTTGATTAATATTTACGAATATTACCGATCGATAGCGCAGGAATTTTTTTAATTTTTAATACGCTGACTATTTAAAGGACATTTCAGGAATTTTCGAAGAGAAAAAATATGAAAGGATTTTCAGAATTTCCAGAACCCCTGGACATCAAAATAAAATTTCTAAAATTGATTGATACCTCGTGCGGTTGTCCCTCGTACAGCATCACTCGCTTGTGCCATTCTTGAACGTTGTGTGGATTTTGCCGAAGTAAAACGGAGTTTAGCAACAGCAATCTTCTTTCCATTAGATGTTCGAATCTCGCGAGTCGTAATTCCAATTCTATATCATCTGAAATGAGTTTTGAAAAATCGTGTAAATAAGAGTCGATAAATTGAAATCCAATTATTTCGATGTCTAAACGATTGATCGACCGAAATAATTCGCGGATTACCTTCCTCGCTGGGATTAGGATTTTTCGCAGCCTCTTCCATCCGTTTGCTGAGACTCAATTCCTCGAATTGCGCGTAGGCATCGAAAACCTGAGTGAAATCGCGTACTGTAGTCACAGTTTGGATCGCTTCTTCGTAGATATCGCGCGCTCTTTCGAAGAGTCCACTGCGGACATAATAATCCGCGAGAGAATTCCACAGCGGTCCCAACTGATCGGTGTAACGTCTTAAACCGCCGCGTATTATCGCGCCGACATTAAGCGACTTGATTTTCGTTGGATTCTTCGATATCAAATCGCACAACTCGTTCCATAGCTGATGATTCGATTTTCCGTGTTTCGATACGAAGTCATCTTGATTCACGATCTGCGCGAGTTTCAGCGCAGCTTCGTCTAATCTTCCGATCGAAATTAGATACTCTATATACTCCTCCGTGTCCTCCGGCGCGAGCTGCGAAAAAAAAATTAGTTTAAATATCGTTAAGTGGAGTAATCGATTTTAGGGATAAAAATACTTTTTTTTTTTAAGCAATTTCATCCAATTCTCGAGATGCTTTCTTATATTCGCGTAATTAAGATTTAATTTAAAAGAAAAATCCGTTATTAAAAACGATTCCATAAATAATAATAAAATGCATTTTTTTTTTTTTTCAATATTGGTTTTTCGCCCAAAATTAAAAAATTCTCACTATAAAAATCCGAACTTTTAATTACCTTGAGATATCGTCGAAATACTCGTACGGCTGTTTCATGAACGCGATGTTTTTTGAGAAAATCTATATACAGCGGCCAAAGTCTGTGATGTTGCGTAATGGGAAGAGCGCGAAGAGAACGATCAAAGATTTGTCTGGTGCGAGTTATGTAGCATTGCTGAGTCATCAATTTACAATAATCCATCCATATTCTCGGCATTTTATGCATAAAAATGAGAGCTCTTTCAAACGCGTTGTTTACGTCTTCGTACAGCGGATCTGTTATACATCTTCCCTTCAGTTGACGGACTCTTTGGCGAAGATAATTGTGCCATAATTTGTAACTGTAAGAGAAACGCATTGACGTAAAATGTATTTGATATATTTTTTTTTATTTCGAATATATTTAATTTTTTATTTTTTGTCGATTTATATGCAAGACGCGGAGTACTTACCTTCCAGGCAATTCTTTGAGCGCTCGTTCAAAAACGATATTCAAATTGCCGCTTTTTGTTGTTTTTAAATGATCAATGTAGCGTTGCCAATGTTTTACGGAATACGGATTTCGGAGGATTTCTTCCTCGTATGGTAAGTCTTCCTCATTCTGGTAACAACAAATAACGATGTTATTTTCGGAGTTGCACTCGGTAATTTCATATCATCGATTGAAAAATACTTACGAAAACACACGCGTTGTCCTCGGACTCGATTTTTTCGGGCATTTTTCTTCGAATCGTTTCACGACGTTGAGTGGATATTCTCCGATTATCGAAAGTAACGATGTCAATGATAATAGCACTGACGAAAACACAACCTCGACACGAAGACACGAGTTGCCGGGGAAGAATGCGAAAATCGTTTTCGATATATTTAATGTGGAATTATTTTTACTTATGGATGCGGGATATACATTTTTGACAACGATTCAGCTGTGTTGGGAATACTTTATTGAACACGTTGAATAAATCGACAGATTGAGGTTAATATTTTGTTAGACACTTTTTTCACGATCAACGCTCAACGGATAACCGTAGACTGATCCGGATTGGCTACGCGGCTGTTGCGCGCAATTTTCAACGCCCCCAACGGGAGACCATCGAACCACAAACAATTGTGACGGAAAAACAGCTGTAAAATCGCCGATTGTATATTTATCGGATTGTCGGCTTTTCTCGATTTATACGAAACGTTGATTTGTCGATTAACGTTCCAAATAGCCAATATTTTCAACACATCGTTCTCCAATTATAGTAAATACAATGGCCGACGAAGCTGAACAGGTAAAGAAAAACGCAAAAATATCTCGCGATGTTTTCGGTTATATTTTATAAATATAACCTTCAATTTGAGATTCGAAATTCACTGTATCTCGAAATATTCTTCAGGTTCCAGCGATTAATGTTAAGGAGCCATTGGATTTAATAAGACTCAGTTTGGACGAAAGAATATACGTTAAAATGCGTAACGAACGCGAACTTCGCGGACGACTTCACGTAAGAAATTTCAAAGCTGTGTTCCCTAAAAATTTATATTTTGTCAATGCTAACACAATTTTTCATTTTTACACGTAAAGAAAAAAAAAAAAAAAAACTTCAATTTTTAGGCCTATGATCAGCACTTGAATATGGTGCTTGGAGAAGCGGAAGAAACGGTAACAACAGTGGAAATCGACGAGGAAACATATGAAGAAGTTTATCGTACTACTAAGAGAAACATTCCTATGTTGTTTGTTAGGGGAGACGGAGTAATTCTTGTATCCCCTCCCAGTATGCGGGCGCAGATATAAATCTGTATAAATGTACTTTGAACGTAAATTATAGATTAAACTCCCTTTGTTTATTCAGTTCAACATAAAATAAATCATTTTTTTTATAATAAAAATATCGTACATCAATATCCCTGAACTTTTTTATCGTCTGCTCCATTTTTACTATAAACAAATACATTTTTATTCGAATTTTGATTATTTTTCAACCTAAATGGCTTTCGGTTTTTTTTCAACATGATATCTGCCGGTATCGTTGCCGATAACGTCGGACTGCGGTGTACCGATTTTTTCTCCAGATCCCGCGATCTGTGAGGTAAGATCGGCGATTCTTTGATCCTTCAGTTTCATAAGACTCTCGAGATGCGTTAATTTTTCGCTCAGTGTGCTTATCACGCTTTTTTTTTCTTGTAACTCGTGTTTTAGTTTAACAAACGCCTGACGCGGCACCGTCTTGTTGGCGACTTCCTCGGGATTTAGAACCGAATTGACCGTCTCTACAATTTCGAAATCACGTTACGAAGAATGCAATGTAAATTCGAAAAATTATTCATCCGAAAAGCTAAATTATTGTCTTGTAGATTTTCCTTAAAAAGTCAGTTTTTCCGATGTTTTTAAGAACGCCGAAGTTATTTATTCCTTACCGCCCTTTCCGTTATCTTCGTAATCGAAGTACAGAGAGTGCCGCTCCTCGTTACAATCCTTAAGTATTTTCGTTCGCAGATTACCGAGAACATTCTCTATCACACCGGGTTCCGAATACGCGAGACGCATTATCACGTCTTTTCCGAGTTTCATGCCGATTTTCGACAGTACCTTGCGATTCAGTGTACTCCAATTATCGATCTTATTGGCGATACTATTTTTCGATATGTAATTGTGCAAATCGACGTGACGCGGATAATAACGTTTTAATAACTCCGCCATAAATACTGAAAAAAACACGTAACTTTCGATATATTTATTTTTTAAATTAAATAAATTTAAAAACCGGAAGTCACACCGCCGTCGGAGAAATCTCTCGCGATGTTTTTTCGAGGCCTGGAAAACGGTATTTGATCGATCCACGTATAGATCTCTTCGAGATTATCGCTCGATTGCTCTTTCGTATTTATTATCGCGCTAATTGGCTCGCTGGGCAAATTATTCTCTTCAGTTTTGTTCGCAACTTCGCTAATCTCCGAGATAGTCGACATCTCGAGTTCCGGCTGTCGGGGTTCAACGCTCTCCTCGACTCGCGGCTGCCTTAGAAGATTCAATGCTTTCAACATTTTTTTTTATTGAATTATATATACTTGTCAATTTGTCAGGTTTTGCGAATGATTGGGACGAAAAATCGTACGAACTGAGTAATATTTGTATCGACGGATCAATGAAACGATTTTTCATATAACGACTAACTTCGTTGCACTTACGATAAAAATGACGGTTTCGTCGAAATTTTCAGCCGAAATCGAAAATCAGAACGAATTTCGAAAACTTCCGAAAGAAATTAAAAAATCGGAAAACCGGAACGGCCACCGGTCGAAAAGACGATAAAAAAATATTTTTTGCATAGTAATAATAATGCTTATAGATCGCGCGGCCGAAAAAAAAGAAAAACTTTCAGAAATCGAACATCCATTATCCATCACTACGTTCGCACGCATTCCGCTGCATCAGATATATACGAGTGATTCACAGAGGTTTACAGTCCCGCGAAGTCCGCGTGAGGTTTGTAGATTGCGCAATTGCGTCAGCGGGTTACCGTTTTCACGTCCTATCCTCGAAACTCTCTTCCTTGGCGCGTTCATTACTCAATATTCTGCGTGTGTTGCATGCAACTGCATCATATTACTCAAAGACTTTTCTGTGACCTTCAAAAGCTTTCGGAAGAAATATAAACGATCTTTTTTCTCTTTAAGACGAAAGCAAACATGTCCTTCACTCGTCGTTTTCATTGCTATCGTTATTTTGCTACGAAGCTTTCGCACTTCATTCAACATAATGTCACAGAGAGTCCTTTCAAGTGACCTAAATTATATTATTAGGTCACTTAAATGTGGCCATTTATGGGACGGATATAAGAGCGAAAAAAAATGGCGGAATAATAAATCGTATATAATGTATGCTACGACGCCAAGTTACGACGTAAAGACGATGCACACATAATACATCGCGCTGTTCTCGATATAATCATATATATTGACCGTAAAATAATAATCAATCGATTCATGGGAGAAAGTCGTTTTATACGCGTCTACAATTTCCAGAAAGTAAATTTAGTTCAAGTTTCATGTACTTTTAATAACGCGATAGTGCGCGACGCGCGTATTTATATGTGACGAGCGGCGATTCTAATCGATTTATAATCCTCGAAGCCTTTTTTCGGGCATTGAAAAAAAACCATTTCCTCCATTAGCAACGAGTTAATACGATTTCTGCGCATGTCTTGTGCTGATAAATAAACGTGTACTATACGTACGTTTTTTTGGATTGCAAATGATCGTAAAAAAATACGCCCGGCAATTCGCACCCTTCGATGACAAACTCGTTTCGGGGATCGATGCCCTCTACTGGTACTCGTGTTCACAGTCACGACCCAACAGGTAACACCGATGTGAATCCCTTTTCGGCGTGTGTATCTCCGCGTGTGGCGGGGAGCATTTATAGAACCGATGGCGCAAGCGAACGACGCCGCACAGTATTCCAAACCGTCGAAGTCGTAGCGCCGAAGAGTAAAATTCGCTCCTGCTGAATTCCGGACGTTTCTCCCTCACGCAGTTCGACTCAGTTATCAGTAAACGCACTGGTCGTCCAGCCGCAAAGATATCCGCGCCGACTTAATCCGAACTTTCATTGTTTCAATACTTTAAATAAAAAATCCGAAAGTTGTCGTAATTTTTTAATTTATCGTCGATAAATTCGACCCGTCAAACAATTTCGAACATAGATAGCCGATTAAACCAATAGAAACGCCGCTGATAAGTCGTATAATCTGATAAGAACTTTTCCTCGTGTTGTTTCGATGATTTGTGAAATAAGTGCATCGTAATAAAGAAACATTTTATTATTGTACTTTCGAAAGAATTTTATTAAAGTGACGCAATGGCAGTGGGTGACAATCGAACCGGTAAGCGAATAATCCGAACATTCTAATTGCCGCGAATAAAAAACAAACTCCTTAATGATACATTTGCGATAAACTGCAGTGCTGCAATACATCGATATCGATCTTGTAAAAGATATTTTATCAAAATGTAGATTGCCGAAATTCCAGTCACGAAAAAGTCGTAAAGATCAAAGACGACGCGTCCTTTTGACCTTCACAGACTCCTCTCATCTCCTATCGACCTTCCCACGAAATGGGTTCGCATCTGCGAACTCCCGTACGTGTTATTTTTGTTTTGCGAGTTCCCCGAAAATTACGATACTACACAGAGACTCAATAATTCGGATCTTGCTTCGCCAATTATTACGATCAAAAGTCTGCGTGACGTGAACAATAAATTTTGATTAGCTGAATTATGCGAGTTCCCGTGACCCAAATCTTAGCCTTCAAATCACGTAGAATCACTCGACGAGCAATGAACTTCATTATTATAATGTTTTTTATATCGTTCTCTACTACCTCTCGGAACGAAGTACGCGAGAACACGTGGACATCAACACGTGGGATGCATTCGCGATTATTTATTTTCGTCAACTCAATTACGAACCATTAAGGAATTATATGCTCGCGATTAAAATTCATGGAAATTCATTGCATTTATCTTTGAATGACCTTCACACGCCCATCGACACTTTTTATTCCTCCGCGTAAATAAACCCGATGTTCTCAATCCCAAAATAATTTTTATACTGGAGCTCGAAGCGGCGATCTCGTTTTCGACGCTATTCGGGTCGAATTCGCGAAGTAAATTTTTTTTTTTTGCTATTTGCACGATTTCGGAGGTTATAAAAAAGATCGATGCGCGTGCGGGTTCTCGCGTACGATGTTTCGCCGGAGATGCAGGTACATCTTAACCCGCACGTAGGTTCTCGTTTACGTCATAAAAACACACGCGTGACCCATTGACGCGAAGGGAATACGAAGAAAGTCAAAGACCTCGCTGCCGGCTCACGTGCACTGAAAGCGCGCGCGCGCGCGCACGCCGCCGGTTGGCGCACTGCCTATTCCCTTTCTGTTCTCTCGGAATTAACTGCATACTTACCTTTATTCACTAAAAAAACGTTTTGCTGCAAAACAGATAACGCGGGTGGCGGAAAATGGCTTTTTCCCATTCGATATCTCATGGCCATTATGGGGTCCATTGGGCTCGCGATCATTTACGGTTTCAAGGTCAACGTAAGCGTTGCTATCATAGCTATGGTAAACAAGACCGCTGTGAACCTTAACGCTGGACACAAAGAAGCTGTATCACTATGCGACTTCAACGAAACCTCAAGCCAAAGCGAAGTAAATACATTCTTTTTTTCTTTAGAAATTTAAAAAATTCACGTGGGACGAGAATCTTTTATTTCGCGTACCATTATCTTCGAACTAAAAATAAAAATAAGCGACTTCGATAAATTTTCCCTCTCGACGAAGCTATACAAGTTTTGCGAACGCGAAATATCACGTGACGCGCCGGCGCCTCGGCGCCAAGTACTTCAGAAGACATAATTAATTAAATATTTTCTTTTAAAATAAAAAAAAGTGTTTTTGTGGACTTAAACTTCAACACGTTAAGAATATTGTGTTCAAATTTTATTTTGAAAATTTTTTGATATCGTTTTTTTATAGCGTTTGTCGAAATATCTCGAAAACGAATCGACCGATTGGCTCCAAATTTCAACACTATATTCTTGGATAATTTTTCAATTGCGCCGCTTTTTCAACATTATATGTTCTTTGATCCGATTTTTTTTCTTTGATTTCCGGTTTTTTCATACTTTACCCACAATAACGTCACTTCCGGTCGATCGAATATTTCGAGTCATTAACTGTCGCGAATTAAAATTTCCATTATTGCCCACTTTTTCGTCCGTTTATTAAGTTAACTTGTCTCGAGTAGTACGACGCATTTTTAAAAAAATATTACTTTATATATAATTTTTTCGGTATCTTTCAGGACGGTCCCTTCGAATGGGACGAAGAAATTCAAAATTTTATTCACAGCGCATATTTCTTCGGGTACTTGGTATCATTGATGCCGGGAGGAATAATGGCTGAACGTTTCTCCGCCAAATGGGTGATGAATGGCTCCGTTCTCCTTAACGTTGCCGCTTGTTTTTTGACTCCAGTCGGCGCGAGTTTTCACTACTCGACTTTCATGATTTTGAGATTTATTCAAGGAATGGGCGGTGTACGTATATTTAAGACAAAAAATTTAAAAAAAAAATAAAAAATGAGAAAAAAATGATTTTTAGAATTTTTTTTCGAAAAATGAATTAAAATTTTTTTTCGAAATAATTAATTAAAATTTTTTTTCGAAAGATTAATTAAAATTTTTTTTCGAAAGATTAATTAAACATTTTTTTCGAAAGATTAATTAAAAATTTTTTTCGAAAAAATGAATTTTTTTTTTTGCGAATTGATTGAATTAATTTATTTTTCAGGGAGTAACATTTCCAGCGATGCATGTTATGGTATCAAAGTGGGCGCCGCCAGCCGAACGAAGTATATTAGTATCCATCGTCTACGCGGGAACGGCATTGGGGACAGTGATATCAATTTTATTATCGGGTCTGATCGCCGCGCAACTCGGTTGGATTTGGACATTTTACATCGAAGGTGCACTGTGTCTGATATGGTGCACCGGTTGGTGGCTTATGATCGAAGACTCGCCGGAACAACAGACACGTTTCATAAGTCAAGAAGAGAAGGATTACATAGCCAGTTCTCTCGGACAGAGAAAAACTGATAATAACGACGAAAAACCACCGATACCTTGGCGCGCGATCTTCACTTCTCCACCTTTTCTCGCTATTCTCGTAGCGCACTTGTGCAGCAATTTCGCGTGGTATCTTCTTCTGATCGAACTGCCGACTTTCATGAATCGAATTCTCAAATTTCAAATGAGTTCGGTGCGTAATTTTTTTTATTTTTTCTCTTTTTAAGGGTTTTATCGATTTCATGCGAAAAAATGAATGAAATTACTTTTATTCAATGGAAAAATGAATGAAATAAATTTTATTCAATGAAAAAATGAATGAAATGAATATCATTCAATAAAAAAATGAATTTGATTCCGTCCGTTTTAAATTTTTGAGTATAAAATATCAAAAAATATTATATTGAAAAAATTAAACTTCAATTTTTTTTTATCTATACGAATTTTTTGATACTCTTACCAACAATCAGCTGGAAAAAATGTTTTAATACAATTTTTTTCTTTTGCGAAAAAAAAAATCAAAAATATGATTTTTTATTCGAAATCGACGGATCCCCTGAATTTTCTCGACACTCGCGTATTTATCATATCGAAGTATTGTCCGCGAACAAATTTTATTTACAAATTTTAACGGTGAGTTATATTGTTTTTTATTGCAGAACGCGGGACTCTCGGCTTTGCCTTTCCTATGCATGTGGCTATTCACGATGCTTCTCAGCAAAGGTCTTTCAGTAATGGAAAACAAGAGATTAATATCGACTACTCTTTCGAGGAAAATCGGAACGTGGATTGGTAAGTCGATACAATTTTTGGTTCATCGACACTAATCGACAATTTTTTTTTTTTCATCGAAACCGATCGACAATTTTTTTTTTCATCAAAACCAATCAACAATTTTTTTTTTCATCGATTTACCGATTTTTTTCATTTTCAGCATCTATCATCCCAGCAATTTGTCTAATCGGAGTCTCCTTCGTCGGTTGCAATCGCGCGCTCGCCGTGGCATTCATGGTGATCGCCGTAACTTGCATCGGCGGAATGTATTGCGGTTTTCTCGCGAATCACATCGACATAGCGCCAAATTTTGCAGGTACATTAGTAGCGATAACCAACAGTGTGGCAACGATTCCGGGTTTTCTCGTGCCGATCTTCGTGGGACAACTCACCAAGGGAAACGTAAAACCTTTTTTTTTCTTCGCCTTAAAAAAAATGCATAACTAACGTTAATAGCGAAAAATGAATTTTTATAATTTTTTTTTTCGGATTCACAGCAAACGATGGCGGCGTGGAGAATAATATTCTTCATAACTGTAGGTGTGTACATCATCGAGATAATTGTATACACAATATTCGGTTCCGCGGAGGAACAGCCGTGGAATAGAATAAAATCTTCCGACGAAGAAACCGCATCCGATCAGACATTACCACTTAAGGAAAAGGACTCCCATTAAGATCCTTTCAAATCAATATATTTATATATATATTTTTTTCGTCGTATTTATGATTCAAAGCCAATAATGACAAAGAGTAAGAGATCGAAAAAATGTATTTACAGATTATGCAACTGTATAATAAGTTGTAAGTAAATGTAGCAATGTTGCGCCGTTATCCTCGTCAAGATCTCCGCCTCTCGGCAATATCTCAATTTGTAAATAATAATAATAATAATAATAAAATTTACGTTGTTTTGTGATAAGTCTCAGCGAACTCTGACGATTTTGCAGAAATACATTGGACCCCAATTATTGCCTTTCGTCGGTATTACGATGTGTCCGTACTTAAGTCCGAAATTTCCGAATTTGTAGAGACAACGAAGCGGTTCGAGAGATTCCATCATATCCCTGCGAATGAAAAAGAAAAAAAATTGCGTCGATAAGAAATATTATTTATAGATTTTTTTTTTTTTTTCGGTGTTCAGAAGAACTCACATAACGATCATCGTAGAGTCGGTCTGTTCTTCCCAATGTTTCTTCAGTGCCATCTGAACGACTCCGTCGTTCTGAATGGGACTCAGAGAACAAGTTGAATAAACTACCGTACCGCCGGGAGCAATCATTTTCAACGCTTGACACAGGAGTTCCGATTGCAATTCAGGTAATTTTAGTCTCTCGCGGAGACGCGTCGGTTTGAACCAATTATTGTCGTCTTCGTGAAGAATGTGGCGATCCGTGGTACAGGGAACGTCGACCATAATCTGGAAAAGAGAAAAAATAGAAACGAATTAATATACGAAAAAAAAAAAAAAATTGATTAATTTTTACGCAATAAAATGAAGTAAAATCAAAATTCAAATGGAATTAAAAAAAAATTCTCGATTTAACGTTTTAGTTACGGAAACGCATATACCTTGTTATACATATTCATTTCCATCAGCGTCCGTCCGTCGTTTCTCGTAACGAAAAGCCTGTTATCCCAGACATTCAGTCCTCCGAAGTACTCGTCTATAACGTCATTTATCCTCTTAATCCGTCCGATGTCGTTAGCTACGAGAACTCGCGGCATCAGTGTTTGCAAAGCGGCGTAAGATTTGCCACCGGGTGCAGCGCACATATCGAGTACCGTATCGCCGGGCTGAAGATCGAGCGCCAGTACTGGTAATATCGAACCCCCGTCCATTAAATAATAATCATATACCCCCGCAGACCCCGATCTCGGCGTCGGAAATTTACTGTCGTTGAGTGCTTCGAACGTATAGACCTTCAAATGTTCCGGAAATTTCAAAATCGGAGCGTCTTTTTCGACTTTCACGGAAAAATCGGCGCCTTGACTGTAATATCCGTAATGGTCCGATTCTAACAGCCAATCGTCCATTCCTTTGATTTTCGTCGCCGGTATGTACTCGTGAATCGTTGAACTCGTCAGACCTATAGACGGCTTTACTATCCGACTCTCGTCGTGTTTAGAGTCTTCCAAATCCGTTTCCAGAGGTCTCATTTTTATGGGTTCCAACGGCGCGTCGATCTTTCGTTTATCTTCGTTTTCCTTAAACTCCTCCGGAGTTTTTTGCGGCGCATCGTAATCCGCGGGATACACGGATCTCACTTCAGCCATTTGTTTGTCCTCCACAAAGTTTACCACCTTTGCATCCCTCTGAGATGCATTTTTGTTGTCCTTTTTGGCATTTTCTTTGGCTTTACGAGACGCGATATTTCGCAACTGAACATCGTAAATATCTTTCATATTTATGGCGCCCAGTAATTGGAACTTTTCTATCGTCTCTTCTGTGTTTCCAAAATTATTGATAACTGCGATATGCTTGTTGTGCTCCTTGAGTAGCGCTTGTCTGATGTTTGCCCACGACTCGCCGTAAACCGATTGGTAAAAATCGTCAAAGTGCTGTAAAGCTTTGTCCTTTGCGGCATTTTTTTTCTTTATGACGCTCTGTGGAACAAAAAATAAAAAATTTGGTAAAACTCCAAAATACGATTTTTTCTTGAATTTTTAAAATTTCAACAAATGGTCACTATTTATATTTTTTCTATCGGAAAATTAGGTAAAATTACAAAATAAAACGTCGACATTTTTTTTTTTTATTAAAATTGATTGATACCATTATTGTTATTGAAATACACCGAAAATCAAGAAAAAAATCGAGTAACGTAAAATTGACGGATTATGAAATTACCTTTTTAATAATAAATAAGCGTTTGCAACAAAATCGAAATACAATCGGATAGAAATAGTCAATGCCGAAATAATTCCGATAAAAGTGTTCTATACATTTTTTTTCTAATAATCGATATACAATGTAAGATTTTTTCAATTAACTTCAAGCAATAGTCATATTTTGTAGTTTAGACGAAAGTAAAACGAATAATAACGATCGAAACACCGGTAAAATTTTGCGTTTTATTTCATACCCAATGTGTAGCTGCATGTTTGTACCTCCGCGGTACAATCACCAAATCAGTAAATTTCAATCTTCCGAAAAGTCTCATTGTCGATAACAATTTTAATTGTTAAATAATGATGAATAAATAAAATCTTCAAAGAAATAAGTTCAACACGCACGTTTCCTTCATGTTTTCGTTCGTCTCTCGCTTTAGGTTATGAAACCGCGAGTTAGCCGTTTAAATAACAGTGTTTTTCTGGTGTTTTCTCGTCGCACCGTGTAACTGGGTGCGCCCTGTGGCGGTGCGAAGTTTTCTAGTGAATTTGCGTCGTCTCGCTTTGGCGGCAGTGCGCACGAGATTGTGTACCTGGATGCCCGTCGTCTGCATCAAAGGGCAAAGTGACAGTTCGGTCGCCGCGTTGTTGACATTAGCGTGAAAATCCTCGGCGTCCCGGAGATATCCGATTGATCACGTACCGAGCTCACCGGATGCTGTGCCGGGATTGCGCGAAACTCTAATGGCTCGTTGACAGAGCGTTAAACATCGCACGAAACGTAAGAGTAGTGAATATAAATATTCGTGATTACGGTGAACGCGGCGAGGAGTGTACGGAAAACGAGCGAGCAGAGTGCCGTAGGAAGCTTAGGCAGCGGTAGTAGCAGCAGTAGTAGTATTACGATGATAGTGGAGTAAAGCGTGAGCGCGAGAGAGATCGTGAACGGGGGAGTGGGGATAAAAACCGTGAGAAGTCAATCTCTCAGAGTACTTCGCGATGGATTTTGTACTCGAGACGACGCAGTTGCGAGAAATAGCGAAGTACACATGAAAATATGTTACCGCGATACGAAAATTGTTTTTATTCCTTCGATAAGACCGGAAACACACGCCCTTTAAGCGAATCGTTAACATATTGATCGATATCTCGGGTTCCGTTCGCCGGAACCGAAGACGAACTGCCGGAGGCGGAAATCGGTTTCGCGTTTTATTGGAAGAACTTAGGAAATTCAATGATTTTCCCCGATTTCCTTCGGAGACTCGCCTCCGAGCCCCGGAAGTTCTGACCAACTTTTGCAGGATCGGTTTGTGCTTATCGTAGAGTCTCGCGGCGTTCGCCAGGCTGCAGCAGACGCAATGCACCCGCTCGCGGAGCGAGAGAGGCCCCACAAGGATAAAACATCGCGCGACGCCCCACTATCGAATAATCGCGCGACTTCACTTTCTAACAAAGCGCATCCAATTTACTTCCAAGAGCGCAATTCGGTCAGCGAAGCGTATTTCGTACCACTGCCTATCTTATCCTCCGTTACTTCTACCGGAAACGACGAAAAAAAAAAAAAAAAAAAAACAAATAATAGAAAAATAACAAAAACGTTGTTTCGACAGTCTCGCAATTGGAGAAAGGTTATTCTTGTTTCACTGTTGGAAAATTCGTGTTTCGGGATTTTGATCTCGTCGATGATGAAGAGACAAGACAGATAGTTCAGAGCTCTCGAGGATAGCAAAGCCAGTCTACCGGGCGCATTGCTTCGAGGATCGATTCCCTCGTAAAGCCCGCCGCGCGCGACCTATAATTAGAGACTGCGTTAGCTCGTTCCTTTACACTTATGTTTCACTCCCTCCCGTATTACCTTATTCTTCAATACATTTTTTCGTGTTTTTTTCCATATTTCTATCACCCATTTATTTATTTTGTTTGCCGAAGCGATAATCAGTTCTTTGCTCCCGCAATCGATCGCGCGATGTTTTGCCGCATTTTCTCGCACGAGGTTAAAATAATACATCGAGTGGGGGAGTCGTTTTATTAATTCTCGTTCGTACATATAGGTAAATTGTTTGGAATATTTGGTAACGCTCGACGACCCGCTCGAGTACTTTGTCGAGAGGGACCACCCTTGTCCCTCGATAAAAACGAAGGGGGGGAACACGCGAGTCGTTGCCTGTCTATAGTTCGATGGTATATATTTATCTTCCCTATAATAGTAATGAATGCTCTCGATGATCGCGAAAAAAGGGACACGGTACGAGAGAACGTGACACCTGTTAGTCAATTCCATGCATCGGCAAACAAAAAGCCCCGCCGGTGGGACTTGTAACTTCGAAGTAAAGTGGACGGGAAATCAATGCCTCGACGGGCCGCGGCGATAGTCTGCCCGCCGCTGCTCCCCGATATGTTAGTACCCTACGTACCCGTACGCTACGAATACGGATCAATCCGCGTATATACCACTGTAACATAAGGCGACAATATTGTCACTCAACGCATCTCTACCGGCGTTATTCTCTGAATAAAGAAAACTCGTCAGACGATATAAAACGATTGTTTGTTTGTTTTTTTTTTTTCATAACCTCATTTTTACAGATGAATCTTCGTTGTTCGATCGAAAGATTGAAAGAGACACGAAACGTTTGAATAATTTCGAATTTTTTTTTTTTTTTTTTTTTTTTTCGTGTGTTAAGAAAAATTGTGCGCGCGCGTGTGTGTGTTTCACTCGAAGTGTGAGGGATCGATAATCGAAGTGATTGCGAAAGAATAATATAGAAAATTTGAAAAGCGAAAACGTCGAGATACCAACGGATTTCGGTATGATCCGTGGTAGCGGTTTGTCAGAAACATTGGGAGGGGAGGTATGGAAGCTGCTGAAGACGCAAGACTCGCTCATCAGGGGCTGCATCAGCTCGTTGGCCTACCGGCGCCGGGAATTCCTGGACTCGACGTCGTAAGAGCTCTACATCAGGTATGCCGCGGTTTTTGTTTGTTTCTTTGTTTTTCCGCGATGACAGTTATTTTTTCTTCGTTCTTTCGAATGTTCGGAACCCGCATTACCGAACACCCACACGGGTCGTCGCGAACTTTTTCTTTTTTTTTTTTTTTTTTTCGTTCTTATCATTGTTTTTTCCCGTATGCCATAAGCTGGGAGACAGAGCGCGAGTCTTCTATTTATTGAGCCGCTTATCCGTAGCCCCGGGAAAAAAATATAACGCCGAACGGCAGCTGTTGAACTACCGGACACTTTCTCACGGAAAAGAGAGAGAGAGAAACTCCGCTACAGAGACTTTCCGGAGTACTCTACTTCTATATCGTGTTCTAGTAGTACAGATCGTATATATATGGATATATGTATACATTCGCTAAGTGAAACTTGTCTGAACGAGAGAATAATCGAATCAGCGTAAAAAAAAATTTCGAGGGTTCTTCTAACCTCCTTGTCTCGCCGCTGTGATACAGTGGAGCGATCTTTTTTCTTCAATTTTTTTTTTTTTTTTTTTTTTTTCACGGCTGTCCTTCCCCTTTCGTCGTCTTTGCTCGCGGAGAAACTCGATGCTTACTACCACTCGAGCAATAAAGTGGTCGAGGGTCCTTGGCAGATATTACAGTAGAGATATCGCGTTTCTAACGCCAAAGGCGCCTCTTCAGTTTTGTCACACGGATTTAATCAACTCTTCTAGTTTCGTCATTTGATCGCGGGAACGATCGATGTTTAATGTTTTTGAACAAATTTTTATGATCCGAAAGGGTTTATCTTTGCATTAACAGAGAAAAGTGAGTTTCGAGAAAATATTAAATACTTCGAAATCGAACGATAATCTGAAAAAAAATGGACGATATGCAAAGTGCGAAAATCATTTATTCTGTATATTAATAATGTTAAAAAGTCATTAATAAAAAAGAAGAAACTGTAATTGAACCGTTAATTTTTCTGAATACGTATAATTTTTTATAGAAATTATTCGAATTTTTCAATCTTTTTTATACATGAAATGTTACGAAATTTCCATATGTTTTCGCAAGACGCAATTACACTTGTGAAGTTTCCGGATCGAAGATATTCGGAAATAAAGATGAATTTTTTATCGAATTTCGAGAAAAATTGACAAATCAACTTCGGCGAAAAAAATTCGGTTAGCCGGATGATTTGTTGAACAATTTATTAAAAATAATTAACTCATTATCAAAGTTACTAACTAATTAAGTTTTTAGTTAAAAAATAGTGAATTTATTGTTTAGTTTAATTTTGTTAATAACTTTTGGGACTTATTTTTCAAGAAAATCAATGATTTCAGCGCCTTCCATATGATTAGAATTTTTTCGATTTTTAATTTAATTTTCCCCGAAACTCACTTTCGGCTGAAAATGTAACGATACAAAAATAATCCAAAAATCAATTTTGCCATTGAGAAATTTTTAATTGTTCACATTTTTAGAAAAAAAAAAAAAAATGGGTCTTTCATTTTCTTTTTTTTTTGCTCTTTTCTTTTTTCGACGAACAGACTGTGATATCTCTGAGATCGGCGTTGGACACGTCGCGCGAGGAACTTCGCCGTCTTCGTGAGATCGTCGGTGACTTTCACGGTGAGAGTTACGCGGACGCAGTCGAGCGTTTGTCACTAGAGAATCACGTATTACGTCGACGTATACTCGACGAGCGCCGGGACACCGATGTAAAGTTGTTGACGAGCGATGCGTCGACATGCGCCGATATCAGTCCGTCGGCCGCCAAGTCTACGGCTGAACAACGGCAGTCGAACGTCGTTGATACTGTAAATCAGCGAGGAGAGGAAGAAAAAACGGAAGAGAAAGAGGAATAGTGAGTTTACAGATACTTTTTCTTCTGTAAAAAAATGGGGTCACGTCTCGACGCTTCGACTGATCTACGCAAACAAATTTACTGATCGTGGAAATTCGAGCGAAAAAAAAAATTCGATCTATTGAGGCGAAGAATTAACGAGATAAATCTTCGAATCACTGCTTTTGTTCTCTTCACCAAAAAAAAAAAAAAAAAAATTCTCTCAAAAGAATTGCTAATTCCGCACGAAATTGAAATATACTGAAAAAGTTATTTATTTTTAATTCACAAATGTTAAAAAATTTGATATGACGAATCAAATATTTAGTTATTGTTAATAAATCTTCGAAGCGCCGAATAAGATTTTTTAACGATTAATAAAAATTTCGTCCATCTCATTGTTTTTAATAATATCTGAATATTTATAAAAAAAAAATAATTTTTTTTTATTATTTAATTTTTTTTTATTTATTCGGAATATCAGAAAATCTGAAAAACCATTTTAAAAAATCGCGAATTATTTTTTTTAATTAAAAATGCACCGAAAATGAATTTTTCCGGAAATTAGCATTCATTAGTTAACGTTTTTGGAAAATCCATCGTTTATAACATTTTCCTCTCAATTTATATCGGAGTATTATGAAAATTTATCACTGATTTGACTAATGCGCTGCGCAGTGTCTATTTTAACTGCAAGTAAACTCTTTTCTCAGATCGGATCATTAAATCGTAATTTCCGCCTTTTTTTCTTCGTGTTTATCTCGATATCGGAGAATTATACTTTGAATTATTTTCAATTAGAATGCAATTTATTCATCTCGATAGACTTAGTCATTAGATTTTTTTTTCGCTGATACTTAACTCGTCGACGACGGGGTGGGCGACGATAAAAATTCCATTACAAATTGCGAAGGCACCAGAGGATCGTGAGAGGCGTGTCTTCCGTTGGGTTCGCTATTCGCGCGCGTTAAGGCAAACGACAATTAAAATTATGCCCGTGCGCCGCTGTGTACGCTTTGGTATCTATAAATAAACCGACGAACACAATACGCGTAACGCACGGCGCGTTTAATTCCACATATACGGTGAGATGAACAGAGAGATGAAATAATGTATCTAACAGTAGTCGTGTAAAATTTGCCACACAGTTCGTCAGAGGAGTCGGGAGGTTTACCGAAGATCGCGATGGGCGATGCGGAGACGAGCGGAAAGCCCGTCGTCGATAGTGAGGAAGTCGCGGATCATCAGTCGTCGGCGAGCCTCGGGAACGCGGAAGAAGAATCGCGAGTACCGGAATCGGAGGCGATAATCGAAGAATCGAATACATCGAACGCGATCCCCGAGGTCCTCGAAGAAAAGGACGAAAGTTCGGGTTCACCATTGCCGTCGAATAACATCAGAGATCAGCAAAATCTCGAAAACAACAGTAATCAAGAGCTCCTCGACGTACCGGACAAAGATCCCGAAGACGTTAGTCTGCGAAGCGTTTCCGACGGTGAAAATTCCGTATTCAGCGATAATCCCGACTGCAGCAATCAGCAACACTCGATACCGGAAGCAAATAAACATCCGGAATCGGAAAACGAATCCGAGGAACTCGACGATATCGAATTGATATTCACCACCGACGAGACTTGCCGCGACGTTGGGCTGCAAGAAGATCTCGTATCGATAACGGAAAACGAAAGTTGGCAAAACAACACCGGCGGACAACCGATACTTTTGAAATACACGAAATCCGTTGAGGGCGAACCGCCCGTTTGCAACGGCGACAAAACGAGTTCCGTTGAGGAAGCTGCGTCCTCGCAGAGTTCGAGTATCGATAGGGAGGAAAGCGTCGATAGATTCGACGAGAGTTCGAGCACAAGACTCAACAAGATGTGGTCTCAGTGTTCGGTACTCGTGGAAACTGATATAAGCAAATGTGGCGTCGTCGAGGAACCTGACCACTCGGCGAGACACGCGGCGAGAAGAAATACTCTCGCTGCACCGCCGACGGCTTACAGGTAATTATTGCAGATTCGTTGTAGAGATCCCAATTATGATATACAAACAATCGTCACATGGTATCCGGTGCTTCGGAAAATTTTGTAAATTTTTTTGAATTTTTCTTGTCCTGAAATGTCCTTAAATTTCGTCGCCGGACCGGGAATTTTTTTTACTCTCTTAAATTCTGATTTTTTCAAAATACTGAAAAAAATTCAGAAAAAAAATTGACAATACTCTTAATGTTTTGTCTCTTCGATCTTTTCAAGGAATTTTTTTTTCGTAGTCCTGGAAAAGTTCTGGAAATGTCCTCCAATTTTCTCCAAACCTTTTACCGGACATCATTTTCATTTCTTCCCTTCAATGCTGAAAAAAAAATCAGAGAAAATTGTACAAAATTCTCAAAGTTTCGTTTCTTTGATCTTTCAGAGGAATTTTGGTTTCCGTGGTTCTGGAAAAGTTCTGAAAATTTCCTCAAATTTTCTCGAAACCTTTTACAGGACATTATTTTCATTCCGTCTCTTCAATGAGTTAATTAAACACAATTACGAGCGGCGGGAAGGGCACTTTCAGCGCGAAATGATCGAGTAGCTTTCCGAAGACTCCTCGAGAGATTTATTTGCTCGGCGTAGCAATGGATATTCGCCAATTGATCTCGACACTTGTCTCTCAACTCGGAGAAGAGCTCAGCGTATGCTTCGCTTTGATACGATTGATATTCCCTTACCGGCGCGAGAGAGTTTCGTGCCACGAATCATTACGAGCCCACAGCTCGGTGGGCTTATCGTGCTGCACCTCCTACACGGCGGCACTAATACTTCAAAAACGCAATACCGGAGAGTAGTAGTAGTATTTACCGCTGTTAAAACGCATGTGTATAATCCCTCTCGTCGCTCGCACACGTGGCTTACGTTCTTCGTGGACGCGAGCATTATAACGTTCTCTTCCTCCCCCGGAGTTTGCGTTCTCACTTTTCTCTCTCTCTTTCCCCGGGATATCGATTCGTTGAAGCGGCCGATGGAGAGAGAGAAAAAGAGAGAGAAGGCGCCTCGTGAAACGAAAACTCTGCCGCGAGAAAGATAACGAACTCAATTTTTTCCGTTTTTCCACCCACTATTCCCCATGCGACACTACTTAATCAAATTTTTTTGATTTTCAATTAAAAAAAAAAAAAATCTCATTGAAATCGCAGATTTTTACGATCTTTTTTTTTTTTTTTTATTCTCTTTTAATTTTTTTCAGACCGATTATACACCGCGAGGCACTCGCCGCTGGACGAAGAAAGAGTTCCGCACCGCTACGTCCAGTTATGGACCGAAGTTGCGGCGCGAGAAGAGAATCCGGTGCCCAAACGGACATCTCGGCGCTTCCGGCACAGTGGAGATCGGAGAGTTATCTCGCGCATAAAGTTGCACACACCTTTACCACGTTGCCGAGCAAATTTGCGCTGCCGGCCGGCGTTGCTGGACGTCTTAGGCTTTCGGACAAAACGAGAGAAGCGCGAAGAGTTATGCTTTCCGATATAAGTTTCACCAGTATGGTACCCGAGTTATCGAGAAGCGCCGATCATCTTTGTCACGATCCGCACTCCCAGGTGAAGAGACTATGCAATGTTGCGTGTTTGTTTTTTTTTTTTTTTTATTTTAACGATCGTATATGCGTTTAGTTAACGAACACGCGAGTTACCGGGTTTGCCTCGCGAAGGCCAACGAGAACGTCGCGTTTCGTTTTCTGTAAATGTAATACACACAGTTGAGACAAACCGACAAACTCCTCCTTCTCCTCTACTCACGAGAGACCAGATGACTAATTATTGCGCTCGTTTTTCTTAACGATCTCTCTTCGCTTTCAATGCGGTTGAAGCGTTGTTGCGTCAGATCTCTCGTCAAAGTATCAATGTATACAATGTGCGGAGTTAAACGCCGTGGCATCGAGTATCCGCCGCACCCGGCGGCACCGACGCCAATGCCGAACGCAACACAAACGCGAGATAAACGTATGTTTAGCGGGAGACGCGCATCGAGGATATAATTGCAACGAGCAACACAGCTGCGTTCGGTTAACCCATTTTTTCTTTTTTTTTTTTACGACGATCGCCATCGTGGAGAGTAAATTAACTTGAAAAGAGAATAAAAAAAAGGAGTTATTATTGTCGCATATTAATCTCTCGCGATAGCGGTAAAGAGATCGGAATTTTTCGCGCTTTGGAGATTATTTGGCAGAAAGGAATGCGGGAAACCGCCGCGAAACTCACGATTAGCATTATCTTCCGCGGTAATGATATGGGAACTCAAGAAATTTGTAGAGTTTGAAAATGAAAAGATTGCTTTACGTTCCTTGTGATGGATGGACTTTTGTTGCAGAATTGTTTCAATTCCCGAGGCTGCGGATTGCGGACGCCGGAAGTCAATCGTCGAGAGTCATTGGGATCTCCGGCCGGCTATTGGCCGAGTCGTTGCAACACTGGGACCGGGTTACCGAGTCCTTGCGATTGTCGTCTCTCTACAGATCTTTATTCCTCGAGATACCGAGGATCTCTGACGTCGATACCATCACCCGGTTTGGAAGTCGTCGGTGGTCCACCGCGGAGACACTCGTGGCGAGCAAATGCCGCGTCTTTCGACACGTGGAGAGTACCGATGGCGACATCCACGCCGAGGCCTACGTGGTCATCGATGCCCTCGTCGCCTACACACGTTCATCCACCTTCGGCTTCTTCGAGGGCGTCGAAAAATCCACCGAAGAGGACGCGTTCCAAAGTCACTTTTCAAGGTGATTTTTCCTTTTTTTTTACGATAAATCTGAAGGAAAAGATTCAAAGAGAAATTAGCGATAAAAATCGGCGATTAATCGTGTCGCAGAGTGTCCAATGACTCGCGGAAGTTTGCCGAATCTACGCTCGGATCTGGCGACCGGCGAGAACAGCGGCGATTCGACCGAATCGTTGATCGATGAGGCCGAAGATTATCTCAGGCGCAGCATCGACTCTATGCTTACGATCTCCAGCACCGATTATTGGAGCAAACAGACCGCTAGACGAAGGAGAACGCGGAGACACTCCGAACCCGATTTGTTCCGCGAGTGGAATCCTCCACAGGACGCGAGGCCCTATTTGCCAAAGGTAAGTTCGTCGACCGAAAAAAAAACCGTAAAAAAATCTTTCACTTTTTATCGATTTTGCATTTCTCGAAAGCGATTTTTGATTTCTTTTTTTTTAACTTCGCGAAAGATGGGGAATGATGAGAATTTCAAATGTTAGAGTGAAAAAAAAAATTATTTATTTCGAATCAAATCAAATGAAAATTTGAAAAAAAAAAAAAAAAATGGAGTCACCGGAGTACTAAAAAAGTCCAACTATACTTCACATACATTCATTTTTCTCTAAATGAGTTTTCTCGACGTTTTAGATTTTTTATCTTCTATAATGAAAATTTCAAAAGAAATTCTTTGTGAAAACAAAGCTTTGTCTGTGAGATAGTAAAAAGGCTGAAATTGTCGAGGGAAACGTTTCAATGATTTTTTTTTGTCATTAATTCACACGATTCAGATACCGCGCGATCTGAAACTCGACCATCTCGTCAAAGTGATATCGCCGGAGGGAAGAGTACTGCAGGGAAGAGTTAGATACGTGGGACCCGTACCGGGACGGGAAGAAGTTCACGTCGGCGTTGAATTGCCAACGGAGAGCGGATGCACCGACGGCACTTTTCACGGTCGGAGATTCTTCGATTGGTAAGCAATTTAAAAAAAAAAAAAAGCAAAATTAACCAGTAAATTATTTCATTTCAAATTGTTTTCAAAATTTCATTTCATTAAAATTCTTTTGTCAATATTTCATTTCATTAAAATTCTTTTTTCAAAATTTCATTTCATTAAAATTCTTTTTTCAAAATTTCAGTTCATAAAATTATTTTTTTTAATTTCATTTTATTAAATTTTTTTTTTCAAAATTTAATTAAATATCCATTTCTTTTTTTCAAATTTCATTTAATTTCTATTTTTTTTTTCCAAATTTCATTTTATTAAATTTTTTTTCTCATTTCTCAGAAAACCTTTATATAACGAATCTATAGAGTAAACAGCCGAAAAAACCTGTTACCACATCGTTACCCATAACGATACTTAGCACCATCTCGAACCGTCCAATAAAAATCGTTATCCAATGATCTTTTCACAGCAATACGCGAGTACCACGAGCGTTCGATAGAAAAAACAAGCAAAAAAAACGTAAAAAAAAAGGTTCTCATATTTCCGTTCAACAGGCCGAGCGAAGGGTCGCGCATCGCGCCAAACTTGTGTTTAATTTCGTAATTGCATCGTGTTTCGGCAGTAATAGCCGCCGGTGAATGCGCGAAGGCTGCGTGACAAAAGTAATTTCACTTCGCGATAGCTTCAGCGCTCACGTGCGTTGAGTAAAGGGCTCCGCAGTGGCGGTCGGAGGCGGCGGGACTCGTCGCGGTTCGATACGAATGCATACAGAAGGGTGCGGACTCTCGCCGCCATCCGTACTTACGGCGTTCTCTGCGCGAAACAATGTTAACCGGTCGAAAATATCTCGACGAATTCATCGTTTCATCGCGTCGTCGACGGTATCGTGCGGAATATCCGCGAAAATTCCGCGCAATCTCTCACGCCAACGCGATGGTATACCCCGCGAGGTATGTTTTCTCAATGAATATCCCGCTGGCGAAGCGATGTATCGTCTCACGAAAGCGCTTTTGGCATTAGCATGAAACTGTACGACACACGAGAAGCGTTTGTTTCCGTCTCGTGTCTTGTTGAACGTTTTCCGCGGGTTATCGGGGCGTAAAACGCTCGAAGTCTCGCCGTTCGCGTTTGCGTTCCGTTCCTTAAGTACGAAGCGGAGACTCGCGGAAGACTCACTTTTAGTACTTTCGCAGTTAGTATCGTGTGAATCCGTCGCGTGATCTTCCATATCTCGTTAGATATTATGTCATCATTGACTGTATATATATATATATATATATATAGATATATATACCTATATACTTCTCTCTCGAATGTAATGGGTGTTTATACACAGCGAACCGGAGCGCGCGATCTTCGTACCGTTCAAGAAAGTCGTTCTCGCGTGGTGCACCACCTGACCCGAGCCTACGATCGGTCCGACCGGCTCCGGATCCTCTTTCGCAACGCCGAGGATTCTACTGTCTCAGTACACCATGTAAGCTGATCGTTATCGAAAGATTATAAAAAAAAAAAGAAAAATAATATTGCATTACAATAATTACGTATATTATACACTATACATTGTATAACTATACTATTACTGAACAAAAAAAAAAAAAAACAAAAAAAAAAAAACCAACTCGCGTGTGCCACACGCGATATAAATTCGCGCCAATATGGTTTTTTTTAAACTTCTTCATTTTTTTTTTATTTTTTTTTTCTCGGAATTTCGATCTCTACTATCGTAGCGATCTCGATATCGCGAGCTAACGTAGCATTGAAAACGCGATGTTGCTAACTTATTAAACAAAAAAAAAAATTGAAAAAAAAAAAAAGTTAAAACGAACGAAACTATATATTGACTGTCGATGATAATCAAAAAGTATGCATCTACGTGGAAAAACGAAAAAATGCTTTGGCTTTACCAGGGATAGGCTATGAAAGATCGAAGAAAAAGGAATTAAAAAAAAAAAGAAAACGAAGGGCTCGAGGATCCGAGAGTATCGTGAGTGATATCGCGTGACGTCATTTCCTTGAAAAAAAAATTAAATAATAAATAAGCAAAGAGGCTGAGCTTTGCTTAAAAAAAAAAAGATCGGGCAATCCCCGTGCGATGGACGTTGCGCAGAGCTTAATTGATAAATCATATCAAATGGCTGTACATTGTGTGATGATTGGCAGGGAGTCGGGAAGGAACGAGAATTCGCGAACATAGAAAAGACGCGGAAAGCTGTGCGATTTTTTTTGTTCCATTCTGGAAAATAAAAAAAAAAAAAAAAAAAACGAGTGTCGTTCCTTCGATTATACATAATAATTATAGATTGAGATAAAAATATGTAAATGTATTATAATAATTGATGAACTATAACCGACACGGGATGTCGACGATGAATTGATGTTCTATCGGATCGCAGTGAATTTCAACGTCTATTTAAACGATAAACAGTTAGGACGTCGTATATATACATATATATTATATATATACATCGGAAGATTCGTTTTGCCTTTTTCTCATAAGGATGTATTTATCGTCCGCGTATTTTTATTATTCAATATAATTCGGCAAAAAAAAATAATAATAATTGCCTTTCTTCGTTTGCCATTCACGAATTTGGTACCTGTTACATAATGACGATCTGTATAATTACCGCCGCTTCTCTTTACAAGGATACGCTGATAAATAAATTTAATTCGGTTCACTTCGAAAATTTCCCTCGAAAAAGAACCACACGTGTGATACGGAACTGATTCCAATTTACAAATGAAAAAAAAAAAAAAGAAAAAAAAAAAAAACCACGAATCGCCGTGGGTACATCAGTATTTCAGTCGATTCGATCGTATTTTTCTCTTTTAATTGTTCGAATAGCAGTTAGTTAAATTTTTTTAATTTTTTTTTTCGCTGCGTGCGTATTTGCTATCGCCAAAAAAAAAAAAACTACAATCTCGTCTCACGGATGATCTTCAAAAAAATTATCGTACCTGTTTTTTTAATTACGTTTTTTTATTTTTATTTTTTAATTTTCTCGCATAATTGACAAAATACGTGCAAAAAATGAAATACAAGATGTTCAATGATCCGGGTGACGAAAATTAGAAGCGAAACTTTAATCTCGTAATATGTATATTGATGCGCAGCATCCACGAAGAAAGTAAAACCGGAATGGGCTTTCGCGGGGTCATGAATATTCGATCCTCTCCCACGTAACATATATATAACGCGATCGGGTGGGCGATGTTGACGACAAACTCGATTAATCGAACACCAACGGCACGCCGCGAAACTTTAATCGAACTCGTCGACTTCGCGGCAGAGTTGTTATCGCGCGCGCGAAGTTTCGTTGCGACGCGAGGAAAATGAGAATGTAACTTCGTCACCCGGTAGTTTGCGGCATGACTGGTGGGAAGGAACAAAAAAAAAGAGAGCGAAAAAAAAACAAACATAACCAACAATGTCGAACGACGCGTACGCCAATCAATGTATAGTTAACGCCATTTCAGTACAACAACAAATGTGTCGAAAAAAGCACGAATTAGTTCGTTAATTTCTCGTTCTCAGTACAATAATCTCGATTGTGATTGTGTCTAATACAATAAAAAAAACAACAAATATATTATTATAATTATTATTATTATTTCTTTAATGGTTTAACGGAAACGTTATGCGAAACGCAGTATTCATTATCGATTTACAAAGATTACCGAATAATCTTAGATCTTTATTTTTTTTTATCGATCGATCAAGCATAATATTAATTAGTGATCGATCGACAATTTATTTTTTTAATAATTCCGTTACCGGGTTCATTGGAATTTGCGTATTATTGGGGTCTCTTGACTCGAAGATTTAGCATTTACGGCGACAAGCGCCACGGGGACACGAGAGTTATTTTCCAAAGTAGGGTCGCTTTATAATTGCCCAGTGACAAGAAAATAAACAACATATACACACAACACCCACAGTCTCGCCGAGATTTCTGTGATCGCACGATCTCCGTTTTCGAAGAGATGCGCAAAGGGAACTGCGCAGCGAGCGTCGAAAAACGGGACGAAATAATTATTGTCGAATACGACGGCTTCGTAAGAAAAAACCAAAACGCAGTAAAAAATACGAAGAAGAAACAGAATCTCCGTTACGTGTAACTCCAAAAAGAAAAAAAAACATATATATTATGTAAATGTATAATGTACCTGTACTGCGCTGAAGACCCGAAGGCCGGACCAGTGAGTCCCATGAAGTTAATTCGCCTCTCGATGCGCAGTCGCTGCGCGCATCTCTCTCGTATATTATATATTTTCACGTACTTATCGCGGATCGAGCGGTCCGCGTGACAATTAAACGAAAAAAACAAGAAAAAACAGATGATAACAAACAAACATTAAAAAAACTGTGTCGTAGACGCGAATGTACCTGCTGTCGCGGTTGTATCTAAACGATAATGTGTTTGAAAGAAATCTACTATATTGTAAAAAAAAGGGAGAAAAACGGAAAAAGGGACGCCATGACGTTCGTACGCGCGAATTCGCCGAGCTCCGTGCGAGATATATATATAAATACTACGGTGATTCGAAATATATATATCGAAACAGTTTTTAACCGACAAACGGATACATCGCGTCGGTTCCGACAGTTTCGACGTTTATTACGAATCAGCGAATTTGATCACAACGTTTAATCGATGTTATATCATTGCTATGATTAATTATTTAAGTTTTACGTGTTTCGATGTGAGTAGGTAGGGAAATGCCGCCGGTGTGCGTCGCACCGATATGTGAAAAAAAAATGATAAGAGAAACGAAATGAAAAAAAAAAAGCTGAAAACGCTACCGGTGTTTAAATACCTAAAACAATTATTATTGTAGATATCGATTGGTCGACAAGAAGTCGAGACTTGTATCGGTGCGCCGCTATTTATTGTATTGTAAACGATTGGGTATGAGACGATGTACCGGAGAAATAAACTATTATTACTGTAAAAAAAAACTGTTCAAATTTAATTATCAAAAAACATGAAATTTAACAATTTTTATTTCGACATTAGAAATTAACATTATTTACAAAAATAACAGTAACAAGAAAAATATAGTCTCTCGTTCGCGTCGCATCTTGCTGAACGGAGATAACGAAAAAAAAAAAATTAACGATGCGTCGGATAATCCGCGTACCAGCTGTAAGCCCCGTTGTTCCCGGTATGAGCGCCGAAATCCACAAAGTCCAAAATATGGGTATCGGATCTCGCGACTCGAGGTCCGGGATGTTCGACTTCCTCGTGATGAATACCCGACACCAGCGCCGGTACGTAAGTTTCAGTCTGTCGGGGATATCTCGGTGCCTGTGGTACTATAGGATTCACCTCGATGATGTCTATCTCGTCAATGGGAATAGCGATGTATCGTGAAGCTCCGGCGACTAAGGACGCGCCGAGGACGAGACACGAAACGAGATTCTGCAAGGAAATTAGTTATAGAGAGGCCCACTGATTGCGCTGCTAACGGGGACGAGGGGAGGGGGGAGCCGACGGGGGAAATCGAGTTATGCGCTTTAATCGAAGCGGGAGAGTTGGACGAGAGGGTGGAGTTCATAAGCCAGCGAGCTGGAGACGGTAGGGGGGGAGGGGGGCGCAGGTCAAGGCAAACTCCGCAACATCCCTGCCGACCCTTATTTCGAAATACTGAATCCCTTGAAAATTTCTCGTTGGCAACGCGAAGATTCCTTTCAGCTTTAGCTCGATACGTAACAATGTTTGCGGTCCTTTAACAACGACAGTCAATATCCCGATCGGGGTATATCGATATTACACCCATAAATAGCACGTGAAACTTCGTTGCATAGCTTCGATAATCCCGTCGCATTCTCTCGTGTACCGCGAATCTACATAGTGCACGAAGCCTCCGCGATCCGACGAATATCGCAGACTCGCCGCAATGGTCTGCGAGATTGCTTTCGTCCCACGTATCCCAAAGTTACACAAGTTTCCCTCATGCATCCGCATATCGTATGCGTGATGCATGTACCATCGGGAGAGAAACAATAATAAACGTCGATCGTCCGAGAGGCACGTATCGGCTAGACAAACGCGAGAGGGATGAGCGAGTGACCCAATTTCTCTCGAAATATCGCAAAACTGTCCCTCGGTTCGACTAACGACACGGAGATTTTATTACGCGAATGCTCCGCGAACCATAACCCCTCATGTTTCCGATAACTCGAATAGCCGCGATAGACTCGTTGTTACGATATTCTCCGATTACGCAACGAGAATTGATGAGAAATATTGGAAAAATCGTTAAATTGCGAAGTTATTTCGACTCCCGGTTTTTGTTTCGAGTACGAAATCGATAGTTCGTTTACCGAGTAACAGAATAATAACGCTCTCCGGAGATTCCTCGGCAAAGTCACGAAACAAGCGGCATAACCGCAAAACGTTAACTATACACTTTAATTGACTTATTACAAACAATAGCTCGCCTAATGGGGCCATAACGCCGACAATTACTCGATCCGTCCCTAACGAAGTTATTATGTACAACGAGAAAACGTTTCAGTACACGTGCATTGCAACAAGGGCCTTCGTCGTGTGTGCAAACGGACAATGTATGGTCTCCGGTTATCACGTTATCAGCAAACAGTGTCGAGTTGCGAATACAAATTTTTCTATAAATAGCAAACTATTTGCTCGCGTTCGTTTACAATAACAACTTCCATTTTTTTTTTCGTTTTTTTTTTCCGTAATCCGAAGAAAAAAAAAGGTTATTTCAACTATCGTTTTGCGACGATTATTTACCGAGAAATTCATGATGCCGTTGTCGTGTTTCGTTGTTGCGGCGAGTACTGAACTGAACTGAGGACGATGTCCGTTCCAAGATTTTATACGATTTGCTGCTCGGTTAGTCCGCAGCTTTCACGAAAGATTCAGCGACATCGGCGTCAGGACAACCGATCGGTAGGGACGAGCAATTTTTCCTCTCGATTCTTACAATCCCCGAGCGGCTTCTTGTCGTGCGCGTTTCATTTCGTTCGGCTCACCTAATCGCGGACGAGGCACGACCGGCCGCAGTGAGAAGAAAGGAAAAAAAAAAAAAAAAAAAAATGGGCGTATTTGTGTCCTTCGCGAAGATTGCGTCTCAGACCGTTGGAAACTTCCGATCACGTTTCACTTTTTCTTTCGAGGTGCGCGCGCGCGCCCGATTGTTGAGTTACCGTCACTTGCGGTAGACGACTCTTACTTCGAAAAAAAAAAAAAAAAAAAAAAAAAAAACGACACCATTGATGCTCTCCTCTAAATCGTCCGAAAAGTTCGATAAATCTGTGAAATGGGAAAGGCACGTTATCTGTGAAATAAAAAATACTCCCGAAAAGTACTTTGCAATATTTTTTTTTTATCTTTTATATCACGCATTACAGCAATAAATTTTCTATAGTATAGTTTTGTTCGCGAATCTTAAAAACTACTTAATTTCGTAAAGTCTAAGAAAACTATAGCTAAATGTGCTCGTTGCGCGGAAGATTAAACAGCTCTCTGTGAGCGATATATATAGAATATATGTCGAAAAAAAACACGAAAAAAAAAAAAAAATTATCGGGAGTCAATATCTCGGAGATGAGCAGTCGGTTTCTCCCGTCGTGTGTTAAGATCTCTAACGGTCCAAACGCGGCGCTCGCGATATTTCGAAGCTGCCGATTAAAAATGGAAAAAAAAAGGAAAAAACGTTTGTTTCGTCGATGAAAATAATAAACTTCAAAGTAACGCGTTGTGTGCGAAAGTGGAATCTTATAAAAAAAAATATCTCGACAACCTATGAGAAAAACAGTCTGAATGAAAATAATGTAATAGAAAAAGAAAAAAAAATAATGTTTAACGCTGCAATCGAAGTAAATTCCTCTGCGTTGTCTCCCGTACGTAAAGTTGCCTAATAATCGACTCGGTCGACGAGACTCTCGAGGCACCCTAACAGAAATACTAATAACGATCATAAACTTTCTCGAAAAACCGCAACGATCGTATTTTTTTTTGTCCCCTCCATTCGTACAAAAATACAGCGCGTTCTCTCACTCTCTCGCGGAAGTCCGAGTCTATAATACACTCGAATTAACAAGGAAGCGTTCTCGTTGCGTCGATATCGATTGTTAACTTTAAGGCACATCGCTTTTCTCGTTTGCGTGAAACGTCCTCCGCGAAAAAAAAAAAAAAAAAAAACTGAAATCTCTCCCATCGCTCGCGATAAATTAAAGCGTTTTCTCTTTCACGATCACTCGATAACTTCCGATCGTTGGGCGTCGAGCGAAAGAGTTTCATTCGACCGGCGAATTTTTTTTTTTTTTTTTTTTTTTTTAGAAGCGAATGAGATAAAAATTCGGAAATATAATCTATGCAGTCCTCTCTAAGATCTTTTTTTTTGATTATGTTAAATTCGTAACGCGAAAGGATTCGTAAAAACGATAAAGAATTCGTTGTTTTTTTGTTATTCCAACGTAAATTCTCCCGAATCTTCGGAATCATCGTCGACGTCGTCGTAAACGGGAGGAATCATTTTTTGAACTTTAGTAGTCGAGGAATTGGACTTTCCGTTTTCCTTAATGCGATCGCCGTTCTCGTAGGTTCTCTCGCGGTCCGCGTCGCCTCCGCCGTTCACGAGACCTTCGGATCTCTCGGCGTCGATGAACTGAGTCGTTGCGGTCTTCACTGGCGTCACGAGATCGACCTCTTCAACAACTTCAGGAGATTTCTATTGAAAAAAAAAAAAAAAAAAAAAAAAATAGAAAATCATTGGTTCGGAAACTCTACGAAACTATCGAAGCAATTATATCCTTCATTGATATTTACTCGCGGCGTTGTTAAGTCGACTTCCTCGATGACTTTGGCTTTTTCTTTCGATACCCGCGGCGTCGTGAGATCGACTTCCGCAACGACTTTTCCATTTTTCATCGGTTCCGAATTCTCAGGCGTTGTCGGGAGTTCACTCTTCGAGTGAATCGACGACGGCGGACTAACGGGAATGGGACTCGTGGGATTATCATTGCTGCGTCTGGACAACGAAAGGGTGGAACTCGCCGCCGACCAAACGCCGTCCTCTGCCTCCGCGAAATTCTCCGCCACGAGCTGTTTTCCTATATTGATATCCTTGCAACAGAAAAAGAAAAAAAAAACGATTAATCATCGATCAATTTTTTTTTTCTCGTTCCGTGACGATAGATTAATTTTTTACCGCTACCTGATTGTCGTTTTTGTCGTACAAATCGACACAAGGAATCGGCGAACCTTCGCGACGCGAACTTCCGCGTCCCATCGTACGCTCCTTGTAACCTCTGACCTTCGCGATGAGTACTTTCCACTGTGCGACCCATGTGAGGTCACTGAATCTGTCGCATGCCTCGGGACTCCACTCGATACCACTAAAATGAAAAAAAAAAAAAAATCGATATAATTCTTAAAAAAAAAAATCGATATAATTCATTTAGAAAAAATCGATATAATTCATTTAAAAAAAATCGATATAATTCATTTTAAAAAAATCGATATAATTCTTTTTAAAAAAAATCGATATAATTCTTTTTAAAAAAAATCGATATAATTCTTAAAAAAAAAAAAAAAAATCGGTGTTTATCGGGTCGTTTCAGATTTTACGATTCCCGAGCATAACGAACGCAAAGGCCGAGACAGTCGATGGGAATGCGATCCGCTGGGGCCGTTCCAACGACGTCGCGCATTTGACGAAATCAATAACTTCATCCCGTGACGACGTTACAGTATCACTCGTCGTATAAATTATGCATGCAACGCCCCCGATATCGTTATCATCGATTCGGCATCGAAAATTGGTATACCGATCGCCGGCAGAGACATTGACCCACTTATTCGTCGTAAACTACGAACTCCGGAACAAAAGCTAAACTTTTTCTCGTATCAATTTACCAAATTGCCAACGAGCGCGTCGTCGCGATAGTTTTCCACGAATTTCGAATTCTTCCGCGTGACCTCCGCGGAAGTACTTGAGAGACGAAATTTACGACTTTGGCCGACGAACGGCAAATTTCGTTTCGACTCAAGTCTCAGAATGGCAAACAAAAATTAAAATATCTCCGATAGAAATCGTCTTTAGCGATCTATCGATCGATTTTGTCGCGTAGTTTTTTTTTTTACTAAACGATCGTAAAAATACTACGAACGGCGGCTGTTTCTGCGATTGTAATTAATTTCATTGTCTTCTAGCGATCGAGTACGCAAAGAGTTTCGAGGCTACGAGTTCCATTTATAAATTACGCACGACGTTTGTAGCGCGAAGTGCCACTGTCGGTCGAACGTGAGGAGAGAGCCACAGGCAGCAGCAGCATCTCAGCACAAACAACTCGTAAGCTCCTCGCATTCGGAGTCTCGAAACTCTCAGTCGTATCTCAGATCATCAGTCGGTGAACGTTAAACGCTGTATGACAATAGTTCTCTTTTTTTTTGCCAATTAATCTTTTGGTTCAATAAAGTTTTACCGATATCTTTCGATTTCCATGTTTCCCTGTGTAGCGTTATCCCTTCGATAGTTACGAAATCTTCGGAAGAATTTTAATTGTGAGATAAGATAAATATATCGATTTTGGAGTACGTGATACGTGAATTCATTGATTTGTGACTTAATCGCGACGTTTCAACGTCGTTACGATAGTTTATTCACAGAAACAGGTGAGTCAAGGCGCTCCGCGCGTGTAAAGGTGTCCTTCGCCCGAAATGGCATATGCGATACATTTGGCATCGAGAAAAGATGTTTCCACTCGACTAACGAATAAAGGAACTATAATAAACTTTTATTATCGTAAATAATCGATAAGAAATGCAAATTCGATTTCTACGATAGTTTCCGGCGGCCGAAGTACATACGACTCTCTCATCTCGAGAAATCGATATTCCCGTATCGAAGACCCGATTCTCCGGCACTCGCGACCCGTTATTGGATTGTTAATTGCTCTCTCACTGCTAATGTCTCCCACGTGGAATCTCCGCGTAATATTGCCTCAAGTAGCGCGCCGCACTCCGGGATACTGTAATTAGACCGCAAAGCGTCTAATTACCGCGACGAGTACCCGAAGGGTTTCAACGAAATTCGAAACGCCTACAGACGAATGTTTAATCATTCAGTCAAAACGATATGCTTATAGTTTGCAACAATTTGTCGAGTGAATTCGCGAGATTCTCGAAATTACGATACGATTTAGCGGATTATTGAATCGCAGTAGAAACATTGCGTATGTAAGCAGACGGAGAACGCGCGGCGAATGTTAAGTGGAAACAGACGGCGTTAGTCAGACCGTCGAATGCGAAGACATATATAAGTGGATAAGGAACGCGTGTTATCAGACACCGATTGACGAAACGCCCGAAACAAACATTCCGAATTAAGAACACAACGTCGTGCGTTCGCGTATTTCGTTGTTTTCACGATGCGATCGAAACTCGTGGGTCGCAATAGCGTTTAATTAAGAAACGTTTAATTTTATCGTTTTGTTTGGACGAACGATTTTTAGAGGGGGAAAAATGGTTTTTATTAAGAATACATTATAGAATCATCGTGTTTATTGCGTCAAATTTTTATATCGTTGAATTAATCAATTTCGCTTTCGATTGAATGTCAAGACGACGGTGTCGCGAATTTTACTCCGAAACCGGAAATCCTTTCGGGATATTCGGGGGATAAAAAGTCGAGCGGATCACGGTAACGAGGGAAACTATTGCGGACGTTGTTTGGCAATACGCCAGAAAGCTTCTCATTCTACCCATTGAACTTGCGATTTATAATACAAAAGTCTCTCGGCAGCTCGATGTACACGTGCATCACGATTACGACCACGCGAAGCTCGAAATTTTGCGCATTTCCGGGTTTCGCTCGACTTTATACCGCGAGAGAGAGAGAGACGCCTGCGGTACTCCGACAGTATTGCCCCCCGAATTGGACGAAATTCTTCGACAAATGAAATTTCTAACTCGTTCCGCGCGAAATAGAGGAAAAAGAAAAATAAAAAGCGAACGCTCCGCGCGTATAAGGCGGAGCTGAGACAACCCACTTAGTTCGAGCAGCGAAACTAAATTGAATCCGATAAGCAGCGACGAAAGCATTAAAGTTAATCTTGTCGTGTTGGACAATTTACTGACGAATAGGAGGGGAAAAAAAAACCATTTTGAAGCAAAGATACGATTAAAAAAAAAAAAATTGATATCTTTTCTGTCCGCTGTATAAATAAAAATTATTGCTAAAATCGACTTTAAATGTGATTTTTTCGCAAAAAAAAAATATTTTGAACCAAAGATTTTATTTTTTGAATTTTTTTCTTTAGATTTTTTGCTGTTCGCTGTATGAATAAAAATTACTGTTAAAATCGACTTTAAATGTGTTTTTTTTTGTGAAAAAAAATTATTTTGAAGTAAAGATTTTTTTTTTATTTATTTTTAGATTTTTCGCTGTTCGCTGTATAAATAAAAATCGTTGCTAAAATCGACCTTAAATGTGTTTTTTTGTGAAAAAAAATATTTTGTAGCAAAGATTTTATTTTTTAAATTTTTTTTCAGATTTTCTGCTGTTCGCTGTACGAATAAAAATGATTGCTAAAATCGATTCTAAATTTGTTTTCTCGTTACCGCTATTGTTTACGTCGTTATCCACAAAACTGAGATAGTCAGCCAAACGGTTTTATATTTGGCACGCGAGATAATTAATGACGATAGTCGCTCGGCTCGGGTTGGCAATGCAATAGACAATTTGCGAAAATCTCTCATCTATAGCGTACCTTCAGCTCGAATTATATCGATAAGAGAACTATAAAAACTCGTATACTATAGTTTCGAGGCTAATGAAAGCGATGGCTAACTATCGTAGTGGGGAGATAGTCGCGTAAAAAAAAAAAAAAAAAAATTATTGGCGCGCTATTCAATATTCACCGTTCTACAATCTCAAGGAAAAACTATGCATCTAACGTTTCACAACGAACTTTAATGACTGATTCAGTTGGCCTCTAGAAAAACCGGATTTTCTGTGTCGTCGATCGTACATACGGCTTCGTGTCTATTTTCTATAAAACGCTTACGAAAAAAAAAAAAAAAAAAAAAAAAAGAGATAAATGTTATAGAAAAACTTCTCAGATCTCTGTGGAGTGTCCGCGCGGCGCGAAGTCTCATCGTAAGAATGGAACTTTTGGTGCCAACCGTTTCCGACATAATCTTCAAGTATTCGTGGCAAATTCCGCATTACAAAAAGACGATCGGGAAGAGCAGTTCGATCGATAGTTCGCCGTTCGATGTGAATGTTAATGGGATTCATAGCTCTTGGAATTTATCGATAAGATTCTGGAAGGGACCCGAAGGCGAGTCATCGATACTACTATCGAAAATATTGATTCGCTGGTTAACGCTATTTTTCACACAGGAAAGAGAATAACAAATCCTGTGGTGTTATGTCTCAATATGCTGAGTTGCACCGTCGAGGAGGTCGAACAGGCGAAGATACGCTTTCAATTCGCCGTTTACAATTCGGATGTTAATCATTGGGAGTACTGTCACGTCAGCAGAACGATATTGGAACTAAAATCGACTACCGATATTATTTCACTTGGATACAGAGATCTCTCGATCGTCGATAGACACTTTAAGAAAAACGGAGAAGTCGCTGTGATGGTTAAAATACAAATTATACAATGCGAAAGCGAAAAACATAATTTATCTCAGGTGATTAAGATATTAATTTTAATTCATTAATTCATTTTGATTTTATTTTAAAAAATGTGTCGTTAGATTTTTAGCGAAATGTGAGATTCACAAAGAATTTTAAATACTTCGCGATGAGATAGAAATCTGAAAAAAATATACATTCGAAATTCTAAGAACATTTTTAATAATGTCAAAGAATTATTAACAAAAGGAAGAAAAGAATTTTTTAACGAATTATTCGACAAGTTTTCTTTTTTGCAGAAATTGATTCGTACATTTTTCTGAATATAGTTAAATTTTTTTTAATTATCGTTTTTTTTTTTTTCGAAAATTCGACCGAAATTCTAAAAAACATTTATATATATTCAGAAAAATTAACGAATCAATTTCCGTTAAAACAAATTCGCTCGTCGGATGAATTGTTTAATAATTTTTTTTCAACTAATTTCACAATAATTTTTAAAAATCATTATTATCAAAAATCAATATTTTTAGGACCTCAGGTTGAAATTTTTCAGATTTTTTTTTATCTCAAATTATTTGGAATTCTCTCGAAATCTCACTTTTGGTTGGAAGTGTATCGACAATAAAATTTTTTTTTCTAAAAAGTAAAGAAAAGTAAATGAATTTTAAGATTCCAATCTTAGAATACAAATTTTCTATTTTGTTTCGCAGGATATGGCGCGATTGCTGAAACACCCGCGAGCAGCGGACACAAAGTTAATTTGCGGCGGAACAACCACCACGGAGATTCCCGTTCACAGTAGCGTAATATCTGCCCGCAGCAATGTTCTCGCCGACATGATAGCGCCATTGGCGGAGCCGGAAAACGGCAAAGGAACCGACGACGAGCCCGCAGCCGGAAGTTCGGAAGGAGAAAAGGAAAACAGCGTCGTCGACGTACGTTCCAAACGTGCATCGCGAAACGATGGAAAAATCAGCGTCTAACGGACGAAAATCTAACGCTTTTCGAGTGGTACTCTGCGCTCTAACAATTTTAAAGATTGCGTGCGAAAAGCCGATCGCGAGACGGAGCGCAATATCCCAATTTATTTCCGGGACCAACTAATCCTTAAGCTTATTACCGCCGTTTGTCTTTTTTCTGCAATAAACAAATATTTATTTAAAAAATCAAAAACTGCAGCTGTTGTTGTTGTTTTTTTTTTTTGTGTTCTTCTCGATGTTCTGTTTGTCACGTAAGTTTTGTTTTTATATCAATTCATTTTATCGATTATTGGTCACATTTTTTAAATTTTTTTCTTTGGCTTTTTCTTTTTTTAGTGTCCGTATAGGTATTGTCTCGATTTGGGAGATCTGAATGCCGAAGTTACGCAAGAATTGCTGCGATACATATATAGCGATCACGTTGACAACTTAGACGCTTTGGCGCATCAACTCTTATCGGTTGCGGAAAGGTTTCGCTTACGAGGTTAATGATAATTTTTTTTTTCGTTTACATTTTTTATGTTAAAAAATTTCTATCGCTACATTCCCAGCAAAAAGTAAGACACGCAGAAAATTTCGAAAACTTTCCGATGATACAAAAATCGGCAAAAATCAAACACACAAAAGTTACTGAGAACATTAATTTTGCATAAAAATTTCGAAAAGTTTTTGACAAATTAGTTTCAAAAAATTTCTTCAATGAAGCATTCCATAAAATATAATTTTTTTGCTTTAACGGAAGTTGATTCATTCATTTTTCCGAAACCATATGATTTTTTTCAGAATTGTTAGAATTTTCGAAAATACCATTTTTGAATAAATCTCTGATCGATATTTGCGAATATATTTGATCGATTGTCTAAAAATTTTCATTAAAAAAAAAAAAGTTTATTTTTCGAAAATTAGAAAAAAATTTCATGTATTTAAAAAAAAAATCGGATTATTTTTTTTTTATATTTTGTTAATAACTTTTCGGCATTACTATTATTAAAAATGAATCTTTTTAAGACCTTCGGTATGATTGATTTTTTTCAGTTTTTTATTCCATTGCAAAATATTCGAAATTCGATCGGAATCTCACGTTTCGCTGGGAGTGTAGCGACACACTTTCCTCACTCGTTGCCGACGCTCAACGGGGAGAATATCGCAATAATGCGATTTCATGATTTGCAGGTCTGAAAGAAGCGTGCGAAAGAAATCTCATCGAGACAATAACGCCGGAGAACGTTGCGACTTTGTTGCTGATATCGGATGAATTCGGTTGCGAATCTCTGAAGCGCGCGAGTCTCGTTTATTGCGAGGAAAACGCAATGAGTATAAATAAGAGTTTCGCTTGGAAAATAATGGAACAGGTGAATCCGGAATTGTTCAACGAGGTCTGCGAAGCCGGAATGGGCAGTTCGCGATCGAGTAATATGGATGATAGCGAATTAAGCAATTGATGCTGAAATCGAAACGCCGAGAATCTACGAATTTTATATTGTAAATAAAATTATTTATCGACGAAAAATCCTCGTAAATTTCATATTAATGACGATATGAACTTTTGTAAAATTACTCACCGAGGCTTGACGTTCGCAAGTGAGCATTCGATAGCTTGAAGTCGTAGACTCAAAAAATCGGTTCGAAGTTCGAGAATATCTTTGATGGCAACGATTTCGTGATCGCCGTAATCGAGAAAGTAAACTTCGCATTCTCCGTCGTCGAGAGCGGAAGTTACTTCGGCGCGATACCACTTTCCATCGAAGAGGAATTTAGCTGCAACGGTTTGTCCGACGGTTATCTGCGAACAAAACATAAAAAAATCATTAGAAAATCGATTGGAGTCGAAAAATTAGAAAAGCCGTCAAAATCGAATAATAGAGAAATCTGTCGAAAGCAAATGATTAGAAAATCTGTTGAATCCGAATAATGAGAAAATCTGTTAGAATCGAATTAGAAAACTCATAAAAAACGAATAATCGAATTTCGATGTTTTTTTTTTTTCGCTGTAAAAGTGAATAATTACATTTTTCAAGGCATGAAGTTCGCGATTTTCCTTGTTCTCGTAATAGGCCGTCATTTCAGCTACCAATTCGTCGAGAGACAGAGTTCCAGCACCGGCTACCTGCACCCAGAATTGACTTGGAGTTTCGACAGCGCTGACGTAAACTTCCATCGTTCCCTCTGCGAGAATCAATTTATTTATTTAATTTACGGGATAAAGCAACGATATTAAATTTTTGTAAATCATCATCGATCTTTCGGTGTCGAAAGAAAAATTACCATGAAGCGATTGATCATCTGTCGGTTGACTCAACAATCGATTATCGCCGCTCGGATTAACCGCAGCGATTCTCGGTGAAATTTTTCCTCGCGGCGAACGCAACGACTCCCGCACGACCAATTTTTCCAGTGTATCGTTGTACTCGTGAACTTTGTCTTCGATCTGCGAAAGGGCTGAAGCTATTTGCTCGGCAGTACCCTTGATGATCACTCGTCTCTTCGAATCTGAAAAAATGACCGCAAACACAGAAATTTTAATCTCAAGACATTACACATATTTTATCGCATTTTTAAAATCAAATATTTTGTGTTAAAAATACATTAACAAAAAACACGACAAACATAAAAAACAAATTTTTTTTTCGAAAAAAAAAAAAAAAATGTTAATTTTTTTACGAATTTACCTAATAGAAAAAATAGAATTTTTTTTTTTCAATTACATACTTGGATTGTGAGAATAAGAGCGATCAATGAGTATCTTTGCTTTGCTGGACAATTGTATCTTATTGATAGTTTCTCCCGCGCGTCCGATTATTTTGGGGCAAATTCTCTGCGACACGTAAGTTTCGTAAGTCTCTATGAGCGGTTGACTGGCTATCATGTTGTTGATCATCGCCTCCGCCATTCTGAGACCTTCGGTCGTTCCTTTCAGAAGGCAAATTCTGTATGGTAAATCGGAATTATCGTCGTCAAAATGGATCCTTGTAGACGTTGTGCTCTCTATGCTTTTGATCATTGAACCGCCTCTGCCTATTATCGCCGGAACAAATTCTCTCGGAACTCTGACTTCGGCGCTCGCAAAACCCATCCGGATACCTTTTGCCTCTCTGTCATCTCTGCTCTTTTTTTCGTCCTGCGGAACGAATGGAGGAATAAAAAAAAATTCGTACGCCACTCGTCGCGGTGGAAATTACCTTCTCGATAAGTAGGTATAGAATTCCAAGACTGACACCTGTTAACGACATGGCAATGAAAACTGGCAGCATAAGCTGCCGAGGTGTCCATCGCATGTTTACTAAATCCTGAAAATACGAAAAAAATTCTCGAATTTCTCAACCGACGAATTTTTACGTCGCGATTACCGGCTCCTGATCTCCGTATTTGAAAATCGAGTTATCTGATATTATTTCTTCGTGATAACAACTTTGTTTATGAATTCGCTGGGTACGATATCTTTATTTATTTTTTTGTTCATTCCATAACCTCAAACGTTAGGAAGCTCGTATTTTCGATGTTATTTACGTATTGACAGTTTAAAGATTTATTGCGAAACTGAAGATACTTGGGACTTACGTTGAGAATAATCGTTGCTCGTTAATTTTTTTGCTAATAAAAGGTGTTTGAGAATGAATTATCAATCACGGATCACATTCCACGGTGCTTTCAAATGCTTTCAAATGTGCAGTGCTGACAATAGAGCGGCATCGTTGCGGTCTTTTGTTCGGCATTCGTGTATTCGCAAACAAAGGATCACGAGAGCGTGTTGATAACGTTATCCAAAGAAATACTCGACGAAGGATACGTCAGATTTTTGGTCGGCGAGGGAGAAAAACGTCGAAAATTTTGCGCAACAGTCGTCAACTTTGTCAACGAATGTTGGCAATTGTTTTAATAAAAAATGTTCGTAATACAACGTGACGTAACAACCAAGTTTAGAGCGTGACGCGAGAAACGTTTCGAATTTACAGTTCCGTACGCTCGAGCGTCTCTCTAAACAGGTGTGCGCAAGATCGTTTTTTTTCGGCCTTTGCGTAATTCAATGCCTCGCGAGTAATTCGAGTGGCTCGTGTTTACAGTAGATCGAGATGCCGCATTCTATTTAGTATTTTCTAAAAATAACAAATATCGTCAGTGATTTCGGAGGATGTTGCTCTTGAGAAAGATCATCAGCGCTTAGCGCGGTAAACGATGCAATTAATCGACCCGCTTATTTTTTAATTAATAAATAATCGATGCGATCGAAAAATTTTATTGGGAAACTGCAACAATCATATTAATCTAATAAAATATGTCATCTATGTTGTTTTGGATTAAAAAAAACCACCAAAGTAGATAGATAATCTTCATGGAAGTGGTTGCACCGAAATACCGTCAAAACAGGAAGTTGTAGATTGATTAAAAATAGTGAAAACTGCAGAACGCATCTGAGGTTTACCGCATGAAAAAAATGTGGTACTAAAAGGCCGTCGCGCGGTATTGATTTTTTTCAACGATTCGATTTTGGTCGCCTTGACTCTTCCGTAGCGCATACCTACCGGATACAGCCGCAGAGTCTCGCATAGACGAAACTTTTACTATTTCTACTAGGCGCATATTTCGCGCGTCTCGCTTCATACTTTCCTGATATCTTCTAAGCCTTTCTGCTTACACATCGCGCTTGAGTTCCGTCAAAGACGGGCGAACCACGACCTCCGTACATCTGTGAACGCGTAACGAGTACATCGCGCGTGTTTTACTACGATACACAAGTTTTCCGCAACAAAATAAACCATATAGTTTCTCGACTCTCATGATTTCCTGTTAGAAAAAATCGCAACGTCTTAGTTTTATACCTGTGCTATGAGTTTTACTTTCCTTGTAGAAACGATGGATTTTTGTAATTCCATGGAAACTTGTGCAACGTTACAACAAAAATGTTACATATGTTATACTGATCTGCCTATCCCTCGCCTTGTCCTATTTTTCGCCGAGTCTCCTTCGGTGCGCGAAGTCAATTATAAATTACCGTTTAGGAATTTCTCAGCGCACTTAAGTACAATTCGAAGAAATGGCGGAAAAAAAAGAAAAAAAAAAAGAAAAGACCGAAAATTATTGCTAATATACTCAATAGATAATTATTCCATGCGGGAGAACAATGTGGACTCGCGGCGACTCCCGACTTTGCTCTTCTGTTAGCCTGATACTCGACGTTTACAAACGGCTCTGGAGCGTTACAATTTGTCGACAGCTCCGTACGCGTGTATCAGACAAGATAAGCGAGTCGAACGCCCCTGCGACATGCCATCCTCTGTTATCTATACGAGCGTTGAGCCGATTGAAAAAAAATAAAAAAAATCAACTCTTCGTAGAGTTCTCGCTGTGCATGAGTTCCTGATTGACGGAACGGAGAATGTCGTCAATTTCGATTCTTCCAACGTTATAATTAGACAGTAAGAACTCCAACGATCATTCGGCGCGACTTTCTGATAAAATTAGACGAACAATTGCGAATCTTTCACGTCGTTAATTATTTTTTTTTTTCTCGTTAATTTCGACGTGTCAAAAACTACGAAAGAACAAATTTCGTGCAACCAATTAAATTGTTTTATTTATTTCGAATACAATAAAGGCGCCGGTTGTTCGTCGTTAGATTTACAAGTGTGTCAATCAACGATATCCGTACGTTGTACGGAACGGGGAAAGGGTCAAATGGACATGAACTTGTCCGTCACTCCGAGAAAAGTAACGTCTCTCGCGGTCAGAGAAGCATACCAGTTAGGAAGTATACGAGTCCCGTGATACACACAGCGTGTGTCCCCTCCCCCCCGCCGGTGTGTAGTTTTTCCCCCTCTCGTTCCGCGCGCGTATACTGTCTCATGAGTTTGACACGCCGCGTGAATGTAGTGCTATTCGCCGAATTGTTATCTACGAAAATTAATATCTGCCGACATTTCGTCAGCTACATAAATCGCTGCTGGTCTCGTGTGCAGGTAAATCCGATTATATCCGACTTTTTCCCGTAAGCTTCGGCAATGCAATGCTTTACCTGTAGTTAGTGCGATAGTCGGTAGCATACAGAAACACCCCGATGTATGTATTGTTAGAAAGGAAGATTGTGACTTCGTTATCGTCCCTCGGCATCAACGCGACTGCGCGATAAATCGAATTTTCCGTTGGCTTATATAAGGAATAGAAACGTCAGGAGTGCGGCAGTTACGAACGATACCATCTACGAGGATCGTTAAGTGTTAATTAGCGATATTACGCTTTCCGATAATTAACGGAAAACAATTAACTCAACAAAATGGGGAAATTGAAAGTTCTGGTGACAAGCAGCGACACTCCGCAAACGGGTTTGGATTTACTTCGCGACAAGTAAGCGTAAAAAATTAATTTTACATTAAAAAATCGTTGAAAACAATAATAATAGAAAGAACAGAATAGAAATAAAAAAAACAATAAATACATAAATAAAATTTCATAATAAATTCTAAAAATTCTAAATTCTAAATCGTATGAATAATTTATTGATTATTAATATTGTTATTATCTATTATTCTTTATTAATATTATATTATGGACTACAAAATCCCCGATCTTTTTTTTTTTCGTAATTTTGCTCCGTAATAAAAAAAAATATTTTAGATTCGAATTAACTATAATGCCAAAGCCGATTCCTACACGAGCTGAAGTTCTTCAAGCGATACCCGGTCACGATGCCATTTTTCTTGCCGTTCATTACCGCATCGACGCCGAGTTTCTCGATGTCGCAGGTAAAAAAAAAAAAACGTCACAATCGATTTTATATCTCGAGAGATCTAATCGATCTGTTGCGATTTTTTTTGCTTCGATGTTTTCTAATCGAGGTGATGATAGAGCGGCTATAACTTCCTTGTGGCAATGTTTTTTCAGGACCGAGTATGAAAGTCGTTTCGACAATGTCGGCCGGTTACGATCATCTCGACGTACCGGAAATTAAGAGCAGAGGCATCAAAGTCGGACATACGCCCAATGTACTTAACGCCGCCGTTGCCGAAATTGCCGTTATGCTGATGCTGAACGCCGCAAGACGAGCGCACGAATCTCGTCTCAAACTCGAAGCGTAAATAAACAATTCTGCAAACTTTTTTTTTATTCGCAACAATGCGGAAAAAAAAAATTTAATTTTACCAAATCAAAAAAATTTGAATTCAAACGAAAAAAGTTTACGAAATCAAAAAATTTTAATTCAAACCAAAAAAATTTACGAAATCAAAAGATTTAAATTGAAACGAAAAAAGTTTACGAAATCAAAAAATTTTAATTACAACCAAAAAAATTTACGAAATCAAAAAATTTTAATTCAAACGAAAAAAGTTTACAAAATCCAAAAATATCAATTCAAACGAAAAAAAACAAAAACATTTTGAACGAAAACGAAAAGCGTATGAAAAAAAAAATCCGAACTTTTTTCAGAGCGCAAATCGAGAAAAGACCTCAGTATCTTCTGGGACAAGATTTGCGCGATTCTACCGTAGGAATCGTAGGTTTTGGAAACATCGGTCAAGCGATACTGAAGCGGCTCTGCGGTTTCGAAGTTCGCCGTTTTCTCTACACGGGACATTCCCGGAAAAAGGAAGAATTCGGCGCCGTATTCGTAACTCTCGACGAGCTCTTGGCTCAGAGTGACTTCGTCGTCGTCGCTGTTCCGCTCACCGACGAGACTCGCGGTTATTTCAACGACACGTTATTCGGGAAGATGAAGAAGAATGCGGTCTTCGTAAACGTTGGACGCGGCGCAGTCGTCAATACCAATGCGTTGGTGAAGGCGCTTCGGGACAATACGATATTTGCCGCTGGTCTCGACGTCACGGATCCGGAACCTTTGCCCACGGATCACGAACTCCTGAAATTACCGAATGCCGGTCAGTTTTCTCTTCGAAAATTAATTTTTAAAAATTTCCGAATTTATGTTGCAATTTTTTTTTTTTATATCGACACATCGATATTATTACGTTACTTTACGTTTTTAATTAATTTTTTTTTTTTTAGTCGTCGTTCCGCACATCGGCAGCGCAACGATTAAAACCCGAAACGACATGGCATCGATCGCCGCGATGAACATCATAAATGGTTTGGAAGGAAAAGCTCTCATGTATCCTCTATAATAAAATCCGAAAAAAAAAAAAATTCCAATAACTTAACACCGGAAGATGATTCAATATAGTTATTTTTTTTTAATAATAAAACTTATACATAACTCTGGAAAATCATTTTATACATCGATGCTTTGTAAAATGTAGATAATATACAATATATATATATATAATATATGCTATATTCATATTCATTGTTTGATATATCAGTTCGCCGTTCTACGAGACGAGTCTCGGATCGCGAATCCCGCGATTTCTATCCACTGAGCGTTGGTTTTTTTTCGTACAAAAAGACCGTTATTATTATTATGTTTTTTTTTTTTGACGACGACGAGCCAATAACGAAAAATTGGGTCGCGGCGTCACGAGTCTTGGATCACATTGACGCTTCACGATTAGCGCGTTCCTTTTTTTTTTTATTTTTTATTTTATCACCCGTAGTGCACTACGGGTAACCATCAGGCCTCCACGACGGCATTTGTTAAATTGCTCAGAATAGGATCGATTTTATCCTCCAGAGAAAGTATGTGTCCCGTATTGCAGGAGTGCGACGCTATGAAACTGACGACCAGCGGCAGTTTGTTCATCTGGACGACCTGAAAAAAATTAAAAACCGGTAATCGACTAACTGGCAACGTTTTTGTTTGCGTCGTTATCGCGAATTTGCTTTATCAGTAAATATTAAGATAGACGATAATTTTTTTTCAAAATTATGAAATTTTTTTTTGAAGTCCAAAAAACATTAGACAATTGCATGTACCTGAAAAAAATAATAATCTATCAAGTAGCAATGTTTTTTTGAATAGCGGAAGCAAATTTGCTTTGACGGTGAAAATCAAAGCGAATGAACGATTTTTTCCATAATTAAGAAATTTTGATTTTGGAGTTCAGAAAATATTACAAAATTACTTGCGTCTTAAAAAAACGATATTCGATGACCTAGAAAAGTTTTTTTGTATCGCTGTAGCAAATTTGGTTTGACGGTAGATATTAACGTAAACGCAAAGTTTTTACGAAATAAAGAATTTTTTTTTGAGACAAAAAAATGTTGGAAAATTACCTGATAGCTGCTGTACATGCATATTATTGTTTTGTTCTTTCCGAGTCCCAATTTGCTTCCCTGATCAGTGGCCATACCGAAGGTTGACAAAAAACTCGCTCTCGTTGCCAATTCTGGTACTTTGTCATTGGCAACGGAAACGACGGGTACGCCGTCTCGATCGGTTATCAATATGCTGAGTAAACCTTCGACGCTATTTAGTTGCTGATAGAGAAATTTCTTTAATTCCTGAAAGACGAAAAAAGAAAAATTCGACTAACCTCTGAGTTTCGTTATCGCGAGTAAATACGATATATCGAAATCGTAAATACGCGGAGTGCCGAGAGGGTGACTTACCACTGTCATTTTAATTAATAAAATGGCAACGGCGACTTTGAATTTTATTTATTCGTTCGTTCGTTCGACGATTTCGGAGTGATTGTTTGTCGAAACGGCGAATTGTCAGGACAGTCCTCGTGAGCTGTCACACCGAAGTGTGTGTAGTGCCAATGAGTAATCGTGTTGGATGGACGTTAAAACTCAACACAGATGGAACTAGCGTACCGCAAGACGTCTCTCGTAAAAATAGAAAACACGCGGTGTTTATCGTATATAAACTCGAGAGTTTCAAAATCTATTTATTTATAATATAATAATAACGGAGGTGTAAAATACGTCGGGACATGGAGATTCTTGAATTAAAAGACGTTAGAGCTGTGCCCGATATTATTCATGTTTATCCGGAACGCGTACGAAACGAAGCAACGCCGCTTGTTATTGACAACGGTGGGTTTCTTAACCTTCGAAATAGTTTTCAACAAAATGATTACTTTTACAATAAACCGATTGATTTTACAACAAAACTACCAACTTTCCGAAGAAAATACGCTTTTTTGCGATAAAATTCTCAATTTCCCGATTAAACGATGAAAAATGTATTTTAATAAAAATGTTAATGATTATTAAACAAATAATTTTTTTCGTAAGGATCGTACAATTGCCGAGTTGGCTGGGCGACGGAAAAAGAGCCTCAGCTCATATTTAAGAATCTTATAGCCAAACCACGTAAGGAACGTGGAAAAAAAGATGGAGAGTTGCAAGTAGGAAATGATATTGCGAATATTGAAGCGGTGCGCTTCCAATTAAAGACGCAATTCGACAGAAATGTGGTTACGCACTTCGAGGCGCAGGAGCAAATATTTGACTATACGTTTACTCACATGGGAATCGATACGGAGGGCTCTATGAATCATCCAATTATCCTCACAGAGGCTTTTCTTAATCCCAATTACTCGAGAAATCGTAAGATTTATCAAATATTTTTTTATATTGAATTTATATCTTATGTAAAAAAAAAATTATTTTTACAGATATATTATATATTTATTATTATTTATTGGTCGACTACAATAATTTTCATACATTTTCCGATTTTTAAAAATTATTTTTGTAATTTATATTCATTTTAATTCACTTATATTTCATTTTTTCAAATTTATAAATTACTTTTATTTATTTATATATTTATTAAACGCCTACAGTGATTTTCGTAAATTTTCGAAGTTTTTCGGAGTTTTAAAATTTTCTTATATTCAATTTAAATTTGATTTTTTGGTTTTCATTTTTTTCAGTGATGGCAGAGCTTCTTTTCGAGTGTTACAATGTTCCGTCGATAGCTTACGGAGTCGACTGTTTATTTTCTTATCATCACAACAATTGTCCGCCCGATGGATTGATAGTTAGTATTGGATATCACGCAACGCACATAATTCCCGTATTGGACGGCAAAGCCGATCCCGTAAATGCGAGAAGAATCAATGTGGGAGGATATCACGCTGTGTCTTATATGCACAGACTTTTACAATTGAAATATCCTGTGCACGTGAACGCAATAACGCCGAGCAGAGCGGAGGTAATTTATAAAAAGAAGACGAAGTATCGCGAAAGATTTTGCCGCATATATTTATCGCAAGAAATTTTCTATTACAGGAACTGATTCACGAACATTCGTTCATTGCTTACAATTATCAGGATGAGGTAAAAAAATGGGCGGATCCCGATCACTACGACGTCAATGTACTGAGAGTTCAATTGCCTTACGTCGCTCCGACGAGTACTCCGGGATTAACGGTCGAGCAGCAAAAAGAAAGAAAACGAGAATTGGCGAGAAGATTGATGGAAATAAATGCGCGAAAACGCGAAGAAAGGGTAAAAAAATTATTACATTTTGAGTTTTTACAATAGAAATATTAATTTTGTATAAATCGATTAATGATAAACAACGAATTTTTGTTTTTTGGCTCACAGCTCGCGGAAGACGAGGAACAGCTGAATCAACTGATGGCAATTCAGGATCTTCTGGAAGAAGGCGAAACGGAGGAATTCGACGAGGCGTTGAAATCCTATTCTCTTGCCAACGAAGCGGACTTAATAAAGATGATAAACAATCTACAGGCCAAAGTCGAGCGCACGAGACAAAAAATTGTCGCTGCCAATTCGCAAGAAGATAATATCGTTATAGAGGAACCGAAACCGAAGATAAAGGCGAGTCTACAGCCCAAAGATCAGCAGGATATGGAAGAGTGGATTGCGAGCGTTCGAAAGAAACGGTAAGCTGCAGAATTGTTATATCACTAACAATATCAATGCTGAAGTAAAATTCGAAGATTTGTAGACTTTTTTTTTTCGAGATGTCTCTCGATACTGTTTTTTTTTTCGAAATTTTTCTCGATACTGTTGTTTTTTCCGAAATCTTTCTCGATACTGATTGTTTTTTTTTTTTTTCGAGATTTTTTCTCGATACTGATTTTTTTTTTTCGAAATTTTTCTCGGTACGGATTGGTTTTTTTTTTCGAGATTTTTCTCGATACTGTTTTTTTTTTTTTTTCAAGATTTCTCGTAATACCGATACTGTTTTTTTTTTTCTTCGGAAATTCAATTGTTACTCAATCTCCATCCGCTCTAATTTCATCCTTTCGATTGTTTCGCAGACAAGAGATACTGGATAAGCGTCTAGCGAAGCGTCAACGTCGCCAGGACATGGCAAAGCGTCGAACGGCAGCGGCGCAAGAGCGTATGAGAATAATAAGTCAATTAGCGAGAAAAGAGAAGCGCGACGACGATTTCGGTATGAGAGACGAAGATTGGGACGTTTACAAGGTGATAAACAGAGAAGGCGGAGATTCGGATTCGGAATTGGAACAGGAGCGCCTCTTAGAACTCGAAGACGTTTTGCGTCATCACGATCCAGAATTCGACGGCGCGGGTTCCAGCGTACCGCTGATCCCCGGCGAGACTCACCAATTGCACGTTGGCGTGGAGCGTCTCAGGGCGCCGGAACTCGTGTTTCAGCCCTCGATGATCGGTTCCGTTGAGGCGGGAATCGCCGAAACAATAGAATTCGTTCTGAAACTCTATACCCCCGAATTACAATCGCGTCTCGTCGGCAACGTGTTTCTCACCGGAGGACCCGCTTCGTTTCCCGGACTTCTCGATCGTCTAAATCGCGAACTCCGCGAAATACGTCCCTTCGGCTCGAGTTTTCGCGTTAGTATCGCTAAAAACGCAAAACTCGATTCATGGTACGGCGCTCGCGATTTCGGTCTCAGCGGCAATCTTCCCGAATATCTCGTAAGCCGCAAGGAATACGAGGAAAAAGGTGGCGAATACCTAAAAGAACATTCAGCGAGTAACACGTACACGAGATCCCCGGATCCACTTCCCGTTTTGCAGATACCGGTCTCCGCGGAACAAATTATCCTCGAAGATGCGATCGTCGACGTCGAAATCGAGTGATCGATATAATCGAAAAAATTTTTCGATGTTTTTTTTTTTTTTTTTCTTTTTGTACAAATACGATATTAAAAAAATTATTGATATACGATGAAAAAAAAGGATGTGGGAGTCAAATTGGTATTCCTTTCCATGGATATCTACTTTATTACACGTGTTTTTTTTTTTTTCTTCGTTTGTTCTGACAGTACGAACAAACTACATTGTAGTTTGTCTGCCGATCGCAATATACAGTGTCGTATTTAGGGTGTGTCGTGTGTATGTGTATTTTTTTTTTTTTTTTTTTTTATATAACAACGAGAGCCAATTAAATTCTCGAGCGATTTTTCTCATTTTTCATTTTTTTTTTATACTTGTTGCAGAGCAATGTTTGCAAATAATCGCGTCCCTTAAACAACAGACGATATTAGAACGGTGGCGTAAATAAAAAGTTGTGTGAAAGTGATCCCTCACGGTATTTAACGTTTTCGTTTTTTTTTTTTTTTTTTTTTTTTTTTTCGATCTTTTTTTTGCCTGACTTACAGCGACCTCAGTTTAGCTCACCGACTTAAGTCCACTGCTTAAACCTAACATCACAATATAATATACTGAAAAAATATCATCGTCGTACGCGCTGTCGATCTCTTCGCAGCGAGTTACCCTCTCATTCGCTTTCTTTCTCATCTCTCTTCTCCTTTCTCTCTTACAACTCTTACAGAGGAACAGACTGCATAGAAATGAAAATAATAATAATTATAATAAAACAAAACGTAAACATAAAAAAAAAAAAAGAAAATTTCGAAAATCGAAAAAGCGAGTCTACGAGCATTAATTCAAAACCACATCAAAAATATTGTTAATAACTCGATATAGTATCGAATACTCGTGAGTCGGAACAGAATATCATTTATTGAGTAATATAAATATATTTTGCGTTATTTATTTTTTTTTTTTTAACGTCGAGATATTTTCACGTGTTTCGCACTTTTTTTTTTTTCGAGACTTTCGTCATCGTGCGCTCGACAAATTTATTTAGAAAAAAAAAATCATTTAATGATATAAACATTTCGGGAGTCTATTTTCACCTCGACGTTTACGGGCTTTGAGAATTTTCGTTATCAAAATCGCGCGTCATGCGAGTCGAAAAGACTCGATAATCTGTCTTCGCTGAGACAGAGGAGAAAAAATATCGCTGAATTTTTCAGCAATTTTTATTTTACGCGATTATTATTCATTTTGGTCCCCACGTTAGCTTGAGGCGCCTTTGTAAAAAAAAAAAAAAAATAACAATTTCGGGATGAAAATAGATTAACCCTTTCGTTATTTTCTCTTCCGACTCGCGATACGGACGTACGGTATACCGATTCGTGTTAACCGTCCCAACTCTCCATGATAAATCATACGAGATGCTTGGCGGAGGGTTGGTAGACGAGTGGGATGTCCGCCACACGATCCAAAAATAGTGTTTTAAAGACCCCCCACTGGATCCATAACTGGATGTTTCGACGCGACACCCGTTGAACTTCAACTGGTCTCAAAAAAAAAAAAAAAAAAATCGATCCCTATACGAACTCAACGAATCTTAATTTAAATTAATATTCCTTACAGTTATCACAGTTTGAGGTCGCTGCAGGCCAACCATTAGCTAATTCCCCAAAAAAAAAAAAAAGAAAAAAAAAAAAAACACAATATTCATTATTTTCATCGAATTTTTTTACATTCACGATTTCAAAAAAAAAAAAAAATCGTTTTCGCCGTGGATACGGGGTGTAGACATCGTCAATATTACACATCGTCGATATTGACGATTTTTTTTTTTTTTTTTTTTTTTTCACTCGTTTCTTTATCGTCAACTTGAGGTAGAATCCAATTTTTTTTCGAAGAATAAGATTTTCGGAACGTGCTAAATGTGAGGGTCTACTTCCTCTAACGGTAAGCTTAGGCTAATTAAAACGTATACGTAGCATTATCGTATTGTTGTTGATGCCGGCTTTTCGGCGATAATAATAATAATAATAATAATAATTCATTATTAATAATAATAATAATTCAATAATAATAATAATAATAATCAAACCTCCAGAATTATTACAACAGTGGTTAATGTCTCGTAATACAATGGGGGGAAAGAGAGGGGGGGAGGGAGGTGTATGTATATAATCATATAGTTCGTATGTCGGGGCATTGGGTAAATGACAGCTATGTACAGTACATACTTGCCTTAGTTGTACCATCGTTATGTATAGTATGAATCTATTTAGTATCTCGTATAATATTTTTTGTTTTTTTTTTTTTTCATTTTAATAGTTATCGTTTACACATAAAATACCCTATGTATAACATGTATATTAACTATAGGTATGCGGTATGTACGTAAAAGGATGTGTTAACCAGGATATGTCGGTGAGAACTATGTCAAGCGTCGATTTTCATTTTATTTCTTTTTTCATTTTGTTTTTGTTGTTGTTGTTGTTTTTTTTTTTTTTTTTTCGTTCGTCTTTCGTTTAATTTTAATAATTGTTCTTTAACTGCTATTACAAAAGTGTGTATTCCGCGGACGCGCGTCTTCATTATTTATTTTTCATTTATTTATTTAATTTTTTTGTTTTTTTTTTTCTTTTGTTTTGTTTTGTTTCTTCGTATAGGTACATTATCCGTACGTCGCGGCGTATTTTTTTTTACCTATATATGCCTACCTACTTGTTATTTCATTTTCATATTTTTTATTTATTTATTTTTATTCTTTTTTTTCTTTTTCATTGTCCTGTTATTACTTCGGTGAATTATCATTTAGTTAGATGCTCGTCTGCTCTCATTTGTTATTTATTTTTGTTTTTTTTTTCTTTTCTTTTGTTTAATCATATTACAGTACTATTTTTTTTTGTTATTTCCTCGTTAATGTTTACAAATCGGTTATGTATATTTATGTATAATGCGATACTCGGCGCGACTCGAAAATATCGATCTTTCCGTCGACTCGTGCCGCGATCGTGGCGTTTTCTTTCATTCATTTTATTTATTTCTCATTTTCTTATTTTATTTTTTTTTTGCCTGTTATATACTCGCGGATCGGTCAATTATCCAAATTTTTGCGAAAAAATTTCGCGACTCGCGTTTATATCGACTTTTTCGCTTCAATGGCACCCCGAAACCACCTATTGCTGATCTCCGATCAACATCGACAAGACTTCTTTTTTTCTCTCGAACTCGCGTTCCGCAGCGCACGTAGAATTTGTCTTTCGTTACGCCCGTCCACCTTCCGCTCATTCGAAACGAATCGCGCGAAATAAATCGATTATTATTTTTTTTTTTTCCTTTTTTTAATTCTTTTTCACAATGAAAGAAAATCGTCTATCAAAAAAAAAAAAAAAAAAAAAAAAAAGCTTTCTAACCTCTCGTTCATTTATCTTTCGTTATAAAATCGACTAGACACAAAGTAACACATGTAAATGAGAAAAAAAAAATCAAACGTCTCTTCGAGAGCATAAAATTTAAACGGGAGGATTATTTAGCAATTTCAAAAGCGCACCGGGGAACTCGCTAATTATAAACGCATAATATATATATATGTATAGTTATAATATCCGACGCTGCGGAAGCGAGTAGTCGTATCTCTACACGTTTTTTTTCTTTTTTTTTTTTCTTCCCTTCTGCAGGCGCGCGTCGTATTTTTCGCGGCTTTCTAAAAAATCTACCCTACGCAGGCCTCTAAGACTTACGGTACTTACGGTAGCACGGTAAACCTCTATATAAAAATAAGAACTATCCCTACGTAAACGTATTACAAAAATAAATGGCATCGTACTCTGCTAACGAAGCAAAATGGTACAGGCGCAATGTCGAGCGACCCGGACATTGTTAATTATTTAGGTTTCATTATTTTTCTTTTTTTTTTGTTTGTTTGTTCGTACTTCTCTGCTTATCCCGTTTTAATTATTTCTTTTTGTTTCGTAGTGATTTTTTTTTTTTTTTTTTTTTAACGTCCCTGATAACTGATCCAACCACTTTTTTGGCTCGAAATCTACCGATCTTTGTTCATCGCGCTCGTGTTATTATTATTATTATTATTTCTTTTTTTTTTACGCTATTATCGAGCCGCCATTCAAATTGCACATTAATTGTCACTCGGGACACGGGATCACTTGTTTATCGTTCATATATGGCATTTCATTAATCCGTTAATTGTTTTATTTCATTTTTTTGCATCTTTCAATTAATTAGTAATCGAATGATCAAGTAGTTTCTTCATTCTCGCACTGTTCCTCGATCCCAGGCACTCACGTGGGGGGTGCTTCGTATACGCGCTATATTAATATTTATTATTTACGAGCGGTTATAGAATTTTGATTACCACGAAATAACGTAATAACTCCCCTCCGAGTGGCAAATAATCGTTCTGTAGAAAAATTGTGCATGGAAAACCAGCTATTTATTTATTTATTTATATATTTATTTATTTATTTATTTATCCGATTTCCGGGAGCGCGGAATTCTGCGAACGGTGCGAGAATTTCAAGAATTTTTTTTTCTTTTTTTTTTTTTTTTTTTCGGAATCGGAGTGCAAAGTCATTTAATCGGGAGGAACGATATCTCCGATTCTCCTATTTTAAAATCATTCAAGAGACGAGGTTCATTGAGTATCCGAGTGGTGTGTGTATGTGATTTTTTTTTTTTTTCATCACAATTATTGTTATTATGTATAAATCAGAAGACAACTGTCGCGCGTCTCTCGTTGGTATTTTTAGTGCCTCCGACGATAAACATGGCGCTTTTTTTTGTTTCATTCCTCTCCCCGATCAATCGCGTTGGATATTAATTCAATTACGAAAAAAATCCCACGTGTTTCGTCCCTTTTACGACATTGTTGTTATTTTTTCTCGATCTTTTTTTTTTTTACGCGATACTTTTTTTTATTATTTACATTTTTTTTTTTTTTTTTTTCAAAATCCGTTTCCCCGTCGTCGAGCAATTTGCACCTAATAATGAGATAATCGTGGACCGCGAATGTTCTACTCGTTGCCAGGAGATTTATCATCAGTATCGGGGAGGGGAAATATATTTCTTTTGTTTCTTCTTTGTCGCTAAAACTCAAACGGAGATGTATATATAATGTATACAATATATATATAATGTATGTATATCGACAAATAATAATTCCACTACATACGTCCTAAGAGCTTTTTTTCTTTTTTTTTTTTCTTTTATTCGCGTGTGTACATTATCTCGTGTACGGGTAAAAATAAATATCTCCAATATGCTCTTATTTTACTTTTTCGTTTCGATTAAACGACGAAAAAACGTTTCGCGCAACGAGATAGAATCACCGTTCGGCAGCGTTTACGAAGAAAAAAAAACCCCCTTTTCGCGAAGGGGATTCCTTTTTTTTTTTTTTTTTCTTTTTCTTGGTCGGTCGTAATCTTTATAGAAGCGAGAGGACCTACAACGTGGGCTTCTTTCGTTAGTGTAACAAAATACATTTTTTTGATGTACCTCGAGATAAGAAGGCGTATTAATTGGCGCTTTCGCGAATAGATAACTCGAATGGCTTTAAAGATCGCGGGGGCGGTGGGGGTGGGGGAGGGATCTGCGATAAAGGAAGTTCATCCTGATATATAGAGGTGTCTGTGTCTGTGTGTTTTTTTTTTTTGGAAAAAAAAGGAAAGCGCAGAAAATCGGAACTGAAAGCCGATCGATCTCCGCGTATCGATAATCGATAATTTATTAGAAAAAGATCGCGCGGATTAAATTTTTTGCGTGAAATTTTTTTTTTTTTTTTTTTTTTTCGCTTTTTTTCTTTATATTGGTAATATAATAATAATTATAATCTTAGACGCCACCTATTAGATGTAAGCTAAGCATTGTTTATATCAACTAGTTAGGAGCTGCGCGGGCATATGCTCGGAGGCTTTAATCACAGCTTAGTAGTACAATATCTCATAGAGCTGCACAATGACTAGCCAATATAAAGATCATTGTTTTCTCGTCACATATCTCTCTCTATCCTCTCCGTTCTTAAGGGGAATCGCTTTTTTTTCCCCTTTAACCGTATTTTTTTTTCTTTTTTTTTTTTTTTATATTCCTTTATGATAATCAGTCTTACCAGGTGACTTGGTATCTCATGGAATTGAAAGCCTCAGGCATACGCACGCAGTTTGCAAACTAAATTGCCACATTAGTTAGAGACGGAGCTAATAAAAAGAAATTTCGAGGCACGCTATCGCGATTGTTTTATTTGATGAAATTGTGTTGTCCATCGTGTTTTTTTTTTTTTTTTTCGGCTAAATTTGGGTGATTTTTTTTTTTTTTTTCTATTATCTCGTTTGTCTCTTAATTATAGTTAAAAAAAAAAAAAAAAAAAAACCTCGAATCATAAAAACAAATAATAACGGGTCGGATGTGCAGTTTCAACTACCGAGTTGTTAACCGCGTGTAAATAAGCATTTTTTTTTTTTTTTACATTATGATTTACTATATATAGCTACTCGCGGTAGTCATGGTTCCCCCGCTTGCGCCAAGCTGTGCATTTACCTTCGTCGTATTTTTTTTTTTTTATTTTTTTTCCCGTATTTACGTGTAACTGCACTTCTTCACGGTGTTAATAACTTTAAACTAATCTCTAGTAGTGTTTCAAAACAGCCCATTTTTTTTTTATTACACCCGCGTAATATTGATGGTTGCTCTTCGTTTCGTTTCCTCGATCGTTATATACAATACTTCGTCGATCTCATCGTATTTTCGGGATATGTGAAGAAGAAAAAAAAAAAGAAACTCAAATGTAAGTACACCCTATAGACGGTTCACAACTTCGATCCCAATATCTCTATCTTCCGGCGATCCAAAGTTACGATTCACGTGCGCGAAAAAAAAAAAAAAAAAAAAAAACCAAAAATAGCTAAATTAAAGAGTAAATAAAGCTGTGCGTAGGTGAGAATGAAGAAAACAGAAAAGCAAATAGAATTCTAACGCGAAGCCGTCCGAAGCCAAAGAGAAACCATGACGCCTATTATATTGGGCCTAAAATTGTATATACGAACGTATAGATCACCGCATTACTCAAAGTAATAACTGTTATCTATGCGCATGCGTCGTGTATCTTTCTGCCGTGTAATCTCGTGTAATCGTGTGTACCTAACAGTATTAGTAGTAAGTTGTAGTATTAGTTTTTTTTTTTTTTTTAGTAGTAGAATAGTAGTAGTAGCGGTAGGAGTAGTAGTAGCAGTATTAGTTTTTTTTTTTTTACGCAATAGTAGTTAGTGATAATTTATAAGTAGAATAGGACTAATGCTCGAGATGTCGATGACGATGATCGTGGGAGTTGTTTTTGCTTCGTTTTGTTTTTTGTTTGTTTTTTTTTTTCGTTTTGTTTGTTTTAGTAAGTGAAATTAGCGGTGGAAGTAGTAGAAGTAGTAATAATAGCAGCAACAGTAGTGTTCTTGTTTTGTAATTGTTGTTGTCGTTACTTGATGTCTTTTAGTTGTTGTAATTACAGTGTCTACCAAACGCTTTCGGTAGATACCAACGATTAATTAATTTTTTTCCATCTTCCATTTTTTTCTTCTTTTTTCAATTTTTTTTTTTCTTTTTTTTTTTTAATAAATTCATCGAATCCGTTCAGCTACATCGCTCCATATGACTTTTTTATAATTTTTTTTGTTTTCTTTCTTTTCCTTTGTTTCACCTTAAGTTTGTTTGAAATATTTCGCGAAATCGTAAAAACCCAATATTTAAAAAATCTTTGCTGATAATAATTACTATCTATATCACAGATCCAAGTGACTAAACTCCTTTAAAAATATAATATAAATATGTATGTTGTGATGATCGCGTAATACATCTACTCGCATACGTTTTATGTTCAAAAGAGAAACTAAAAAAGTGCTGATACAATGGAAACGTGTAGAGATTTCATTTTTTTTCCTTCCTTTTTCCGTTATTTGCCTTTAAGCGTTTCTTTTCGTTCCTTTTCCTTCGTTCGTTTCTTTCCTTCGAGTATATATCAAGATCGTCGGTGTTAGCATCGAGAATATCCTCCGTACGCACGAGAAATTTTTCGGCGGATCTCGAATTTCAAACTTCTCGAATTGCGCGTTTTGAACGTATTCCGTTATCGAGAAGATCGTTAATCGAGTCATTTATCTCCGCAACATTCGTCGGTTGACGAAAAAGAGAAAAAAAAAAACCAAAAAAAAAAAAACCGCGATTGTTATAACTCTACGACCCCTTCGAACCAAAACTCTCAACCAACCAGCGGTTTAAAAATTTCGAAATGTATCTCAAGTGAAAATTCCGTGCGTATCTCCGGCGCGATGCTAACACACGCATAATCTTTCGTGTTTATCAGTTATTCCTTCAATGTATTGTTTTTTTTGTTGTTTTTTAGTTCATATCGTATGTTTCTTGAATATATATATACGTTCAATTGTTACGTTGGATGTATTCGGGATAAGAGATCGGTGGATTCGCAGTGGCGTACTGAGCGTAAAGATAAAGCGCCGGATGAAGACCGGGCGGTGGTACGGGTCTGTGTCCGTGCAACGGGTGTACATTGTTACGATGCGAATCGGCCGAATCCGACGACGATAGATGAGGATACAAATGGTTTTCCGTACTATTATCCAGCGTTTGACCGGACGTAATAGCGTTTTGGTAGACACTCTGCGTAGTTGTTGTTGTTGTTGTGTGCTCGTTATTGACGTTCGGTGAATTATTAAGTGTATATGGCGAAGTTGCCGATATCTGGCATACTACTTGCTGCGGTGACTGTTGTAGCGGCAGAGACTCGGACGCGCTGCCGTCTAAACACTAGTTGGTTGTCTGCGGATGAAGCAGAGGAAGAGGAAGCTGTAGACTGTTTTGCTTGGCTAAACTAGCGATTTCGGCGGCGATATTGCCGCCTTTACCACCGCCGAGTGAGTCCAGCGAGGAGGGTCCCTCGTTGTAGCGAAGATCGCAAACGGGACTTTCAAAACCAGCGCCGGGTGTCGCGCCGCCGGTGGATTGTGGCGTCGGTGGATTATGGTTCGAACTGCTCTGATTCATATCGCGATGTACGCGATTCTGATGTCTAATCAGATAGCTATCGCGTACGAAAGTGCGTCCGCAAATATTGCACTCGTACGTCGTACTCGCGGTATGGGTACGAATGTGTATAGCAAATTGGCTCTTAGACGTGAAAGTCAACGAACATCTATCGCATACCAAAGGTTTTTCGGCAACGTGACTCCAACGATGCGCCGTAACGTAACTTTTAACGGCAAAGCGTTTCTGGCATATATCGCACGCATACGGCCGTTCGCCCGTGTGAACTCTTTTGTGAGTATTCAGGCTGCTCTTTTGCGTAAAACGCTTCAGACACAATTCGCACTGAAAGGGACGTTCTCCCGTATGAGTTCTCATGTGCACTTCGAGATAAGGTTTGCGACAAAAACTCGCTTCGCATACGGTGCAATGATAGGGTTTATTACCGGAGTGCAATTTCATGTGAACGTAGTAAGACGACGCCGAGGACAATACTTTGCCGCATACCTTGCAGGGTTGAGGTTTGGAGCGATTGCCCTCTTTGACCGTTTGTTGTCCGGTGGATTGACGCGTCGGCGTCGACTGTCCCTGTTGATTTTGCTGCGATTGCTGATTTTGCGGCGGCTGTTGTTGCTGCTGCTGTTGGTGCGGTTGTTGTTGTTGTTGTTGCTGCTGTTGTTGTTGTTGTTGTTGTTGCTGCTGCTGCGACTGTTGCTGATGCGCCTGCTGCATACTTTGCTGCTGCTGCGTCTGCATGTGACCCTCTTGTTGCGACAAATCCTCCCTATCGTCCGACAGATTTACCATCGAATTTGAGCCGTCCGATCGACTCGACGCTACCGAATAGAAACCCATCGGTTCGCTTTTTATTTGCTGCTCAAACATTGACGTCATTATGTCGGTTTGCTGCGGATGCGCAAGCGGCTGCTGGTGATGCTGATGCTGCGACGGCTGTTGGGGTGGGAGCAGAGTCAGGTTGCGCTTGACAAACTGCTCATATCCTGCGTACCAATCCACCTGCATGACACAACGTCAATTTATTGCCGACGGCACGCTTTTCGACTTTTTCGTCATTATATATCGCGATTTAAACTTTCGAAAGATAAATTATACGTATTGCCGAAAATTTTTAACGCGAAAAAAATATAATCTTAGGCACCAACACACACGTTCGTAACTCGGCAACTACGACGCACGAGGTGGGGTGGCGGGGAGGGGGAGCCCCCCGGGGTAAGAGGGGGATATTCGTGAAGATACAACACTTTCGTTAACTACGTTTCGTCGCTATTACTTTGACATTCATTTTTGACAAGTGACAGAAGTGCTGTGCTACACGATCAGCTGATTGCATAACTTTTTCGCGGGTACCCCCGCGAACGGCAAACGAGCGAATTCTTTTTTTTGTTCCCACCGAATTCGTTAACACCGTCGTTGAAACTCACGCGCGGACCGAACGATTTGAGAGTTTGGATGGATTTTTATCGTTGAAATGAGGACGATACGATTATTGCCGCAAAAATATTTTGACGCTGAAAACCGGATTGACTTTGTGTGTGTTGGGTATTTCGATGCGCGGCGCGCAGGGGGGTCTTCGTGGGTCTCGCTCTATCCGCTAAGCGTAGCTTCAAACCCTCGTACGCTGTTACCCCGCTTTCAACGCCGTGCCGTTTACTAACCTTTGCTAATGTAGTGGTCCAGTCTAGTGTTGAAAAAGTTACGCCTCATCGAGCACACAACCGACGTACAAACGTATCACGGTAAAACCCGATACATTTGTTTAAATAATGTTTTTCTTCAACACAAAATATAAGATGGCTGCTACTATATTTCTCGACAGCCAGCTCCCCCCCTCCGCCGTGATATACATAGATATAGACAGAGGCGTTACTACTGATTGACGGTATGCACGGACACTTCTAATTGGCCGATGGGTTTAAGCTTCCAACGTTGACCGACTGGTACGGAGCGACGGGAGACAGAAGTCAGACGATTGGTCGAGAAATATCAACGTGACAAGGCTTCGTTCACTCAGCTCTCAATACCGCGAAATCGAAATGACTTTTATTATTACGAACTCTCTTATCTATTCCGGGCGCATAACGACAACAGAAATAGATAAACCGGTTTACTTTCGGATCAATAAAAACAATATTGTTTTATTATTAACTATCAATCGATAATTACACGTTTTTTTTTCCTCGATGTTACGAAATTTTCAAGGCGAACTACGAATCATGTCCAGTGAGAGGCGACGTCGCGACTGTGTACCGAAACTTATGTATCCACCGAATTTTCTTATCAGCTCAGCGGGGGAGCGCACGAAGGTTTCCGACGTGACCGCAGGATTGTGGTAGGACCCTAAATAACATGTCGTCGAAAATTTCGGTCGTGGGAGAGAGAAAGATTCAAGGGCACATATAAAAACGGCGCCAATCCCACGAGTGTCGTTGATTATCGTCAATAATTCGCTGTTACGATCGTTAACGGCATATACACGATAATCACGATACTCTTCGACGCGCGAGTGGAAAAACAAAACGAAAATTGCCCAAAATATAAACAAGTAGTTTTTAGCTGTCACGTATTGTAGTTCGTAGAGAAGAAATATGGATCGCGGTTCGTTTATTTCGATAATTTACTCGTGTTGAAATATTAAATAAAAAAATTCATTTTTACGGCATAATTAATCGATCGAAATAATATCGATATTTTGATAACAGAAATGGCTGTGTCTACGCAAAACGTTATGGATCCACCCCTCAATGATCCAGTTACAAAGGCAGTGGTGGACAATATTATGGGCAATTTGCCTACGAAGAAACCTCCGGTTCGTTGCAATGACTGCGATCTCTGCTTCACCAGTCAAACGGTATTGGAGTGTCATCTCCAAGGTGCTCGCCACGCCAAACAGGTACAAGATACTTTTTGGCAAAAAAAAAAAAAACCAATTTTTTTTTTTCAATGATATTAATATTTTTTTTCCGCAGATACGATCAAAATCTATAATGGCGACGCTGGAGGAGACAAAAGTTGCGTTTACCAAAGATCAAGAAGCCAACGGTCTCAAGTGTAACGTTTGCAATGTTTGTCTCAATTCCATACAGCAACTACAGACTCATCTCAACGGTATTACTTTTTTTTTATATTTCAGTTATGTGCGCTAAATTATCATAGAAAAAAAAAAAAAAAAAAAAAAAATCGGTAAAATAATTCAGTTGTAAATAAATAGTTATAAGAATAAACAAATAAAATAATAATAATAATAATAATAACAACAAAAATTAATAAAAATATGAATAAATAAATAAATAATGATAATAATTTGGAAATTGAAAATTCGCAGGAAATCGTCACAAGAAGAAAGCTATGAAAGGTAATAAGCCAAACATCGTTAGAAATTCAGTACCATACGGTTTTAGGTGTAGACGAACGATGTATCTGGACAAATTGATCCAGAAGAACGCCATGGTAGTGGTCTACTGTTTGATACTATTCACCTTTGCATGTTTAATGCTGCTGCTTACATTTATCTTTCATCTTTACGTTTAAAAAAAAAAAAAAAAAAAAAAAAATCAAACTATTGCGATGCTTTGCTTACTTTACTAATCGCTGTTATACGCTTAAGCCGCTTGTTGCTCTGCGACTCGACTGAAATTATTTATTGATTATTTATTTGTATTTATTTGTATTAATTTGTTTTGGCAATTGTTTTTTTTTGTATATTCTATAGCAGTTTATTTTTTCGTTGATTATTTACATTAATTATTTATTGCGTGTAATTTTTGCTGTGTTACTATTCTCATTTGTTGGCTTGAAGTTAAAAGAAAATGTTCACGAAAATTTATTAGATATGTTTTTTCGTTATGTTGAATAAAGATCGCGATGTTTATTACATCTGTTTATATATTTTTTGTTTTTTTCTTTAGTTACGCATTTACTGTGCATCTTCCTTCCCAACCCTCGATATATAACTAAATAGACTCTGCAAACACTTTACTCAGATGAATTTTTCGAAGAAGGTAATTATTCCGAAACGCTCGACGATCTGTCGTTCACTGTTTTTTGCGTGCGAAAAATCGACGAGTATCTGTGACGGACGATTTTTCCGTATACAAAAAAAAACGAAAACGACTCACCACTTAATCGCACCGCACACCGATTTCCCACTCATCAATCGACGTGTTCTTTTTGTAGCATGAATGTAGTGCTCAAGCTGATTTATTATCACAATAAGCCGCAATCAGTGGTTGTGATAGATAGATAGTGTTGATTGCACATTGATGCTTAGGTGGATGGACCGGCATCGAAGTCACTCAGGGTGGCTCGCTGGCCTCGTCATCGGCGTCGAATATAAATCCTCCGAGTCCGATAAAAGGAATATCGTTCTCTTGCGACGTTTGCAACAAATTCTTCAATTCCAAGGCACAGTACGATGTGGTAAAGTATCGGATAAAAAACAGACACTAAACATCGCGTACTTCGTTATTCGCGAATTACTTCCGAAAATGAAAGAAAAAACGTTTTTATTTATCGCAGCACGTTGCCTCGAAGAAACACATCGATAGACTGAACAGATTCGCGATGAAGAGTCCGAAGAAAAAACGTTTTTTTCCGTATTGGAAAAAATCAAAATCTTTGGATCCGTCGGATTCGAAACATCCGGTACAGTCGCTCGCTAGCAGCTTCGTATCCGGTGGTTACGTCAACAGCGCGTAAGATGGCGATCAGTTAACGGCCATCGGGCCCCCTGGGTACGTGCAAAGTGTGTTCCCCTCGCGCCGCGAGGACGTTGGAATGTCGCGCGGCAGCACTTCGGATGAGACGAACGACGCGAATAATGTTGAGTTTTGAGTTTAAAGCACTTATTGTGGATCGAGAGAGAGAGAGTGAAGGCTGTAATGGAGACTTCGGTAACTATTAAAAAAAAAAGAAAACAATGCTGTTGTTCCGACATATTTTTTTATTGTGTTCGTAACAAAAATGGCGGTCGTAAAATAAATGATACAGAGTTCGTGTTTTACGCTGTTTTGTTCAGCGATCTCGGGCCGAGAGGAGCTAAACTGTGCCCCGGCTGAAAAAAAAAAAATTCGAATCAATTATTCGTTCAACTTTTCGACTATCGATGTTTTTTGTCAACGAAAAAAATGCGCAAAACGCGTCAAATCGCGAAGTTTGACGTGTACCTTAATCATGTAGGTTTTCAGTAATCTTCGCAATTCCTCATTCTGTTTTCTCAAACATTCGGTTTCGTTATTCAGTTTGTGTCGTTCTTTCAATATGTCGTGATATTTATGAAGTCCTATAAGCAATGCGTCCCACAATTTTTCCTTCTTAGTCGAAAATATTTCGCGATATCTTTTCCAATACTTCGTCACATCTTCGTTCGTCAAACTTCGCGAAAAAGTCACGTGTTTGTTTGTCAATTTTTCCTGAAAACTCGGCGCTCTCTCGTGTTTATTATTTACAGAATGTTTTTCCACAAATTCTTTTAACGCTTTGGTGACGTTCGCCGACTCGATCTGTAGTAAATGACCGTTTTTGCAGGTAACGTGTCTTTGACTCAATAAACTCGTGTCTTCCGGCCAATTTTCGGGTGCCGAGTTTATGGTACTCGCGGTATTTCGATGCACATTCGCATCCTCGTTCGTAGGAAACGAGTTTTCCTCGCTACTTCCGGTATCGCCACCGCAAATCTCTCGTAAAAGCGGCTCCGGTTCGGCTTCTCTATCGCACGATTCTCTTTCGCGTTTAGAATTTCGCGAACTAATGTTTCTACAAAAACAAAAAAACAGTAAAGAAAAAAAACAACAAAAATTGTATTAATATAAAAAAATTATATCGCGCTTTTTTATTATAAAAAAAATATCAATATTCTGCAGTTATTCGTATTCTGCAGTTCCACAAAAAAAATATCATACTTCGCGGCCATATCTTCGCTCAAAGATTCTCTCCTTTCGGTTTCACTAAAAATCGATCCATTTTCCTCTTCCGCTCGGCAAGTAGGGCAATGCGAATAGGGTAAAAAAAAATTCAACAAAATATTGATCTGTTCCTCGGATTTGATATCCAACGCCTGTTGTATATCGACACAAATTTATTCAAAGGTTATATTGCGAAAGAATGAATGAATGAAAACTCAGCGTAGTATATCGTTACTTGGAAAACGTTGTCGAGTCGAATAATAATATTATCGTCGGAGGTGTGCGGAGCGAGTAATTCCCGTAGTCGATCCTCGATCAGGAAACCCGAATGGTTCGATATTTCTTTGAGTATTTGATTCAATAATAATCTTTCCAAATTGTTATCCTCGAGATTCGTCTGTAGTACGTGCGTCTCGGATACTTTCGCAGCGGTTTCGACATCCGATTTTTCTAAAAGATCGAAAAAAAAAGAAAAAATATATCGAATAAAAATTATCAAATAAATCGATCGATTTCTCCGAAAGATCGAAAAAAAAATAATCGAATAAAAAGTATCAAATCAATCGATCGATTTCTCCGAAAGATCGAAAAAAGAAAAAAAAAATGTATCGAATAAAAATTAACAAAATAAATTAAAAAAAAAAATGAAAAATACGATAACACGTCTAATGAAGGAATTAACTGTACTTTGTTGCAATTCCATCATTGTTTTGCGATAAGATGGCAAATCTTCTTTCGTTAACAACGGCTGTTCCGGAGGCTCCCAATCCAATCCCAGCGATTGCTCATGTATTATCCTATCAGCAGTCAAAATCTAAACAAAAAACTACATAACTATATGACTATTCGATTGAATGGCAATAAAAAAAAACACGTTTTACCTTCTCCACGAGTTCGTTAGCATTTCTCGTATTCATATCCCAAATATCAAAATACTGTTTTTCATTAACAATCGTGAAGTGATTAGATTTTGCTTCCAATTCGGATATATTTTTATGTGCCTTTATCACTTGTTCGCTCAACTTTTGTATCTCCAATCGGCTACTTTCTTCGAGATCTACATACGTTTTTCTCAAACCGTTAATAACGTCTTGTAGTCTGAAACATCGAGATATTGCTACGAAATAATTTATAAGACGAAGTAATAATAATAATGCGAAAAATCGAAAAATAATAATAATAATATGAAAAATCGAAAAATAATAATAATATTACGAAAAAATCGAAAAATAATAATAATATTACGAAAAAATCGAAAAATAATGATAATATTACGAAAAATCGAAAAATAATAATAATAATACAAAAAATCGAAAAAAATACTTGTTAATTCTCCGTTTCTGTTGATTCTTTATGATAGTATTTTCGTCCTCGCGACGCTTTAGGACGGCGTAACTATAATCCAATTTCTCGACGTTCATCATACAAACGGCTTTCATGCGTTCGACTTCAAGTTGCAAATTTTGGCACTCTGTTTCGAGTTCGATTTTTTGAGCTCTGTATTCTTCCTGATGCTCGACGATAACTCGTTTCATCTCGATCTCGTATTCCCTCATTATTTCTTTTCTTCGTTCGATCCCATTTATTTCCTCATCGTGGCGTTGTTTATACAACGCGTCCCATCGCTTCGCGACGCTCTCTAGCAGAGTTTTTCTTTCGGTGTCGAGAGCGTTTTCGATGAGTACAAGTTCGCGGCGATACGCTTTGGCAATAGTATTTACCTTAAAGAATTCATTAATTAATCGTATAAAAAACATCGATCCGAATTATCAAAATATTTTCGAAAATTTTTTCGTATTGATTGATTAATCAAATAAAAATTCGAAAAAAAAAAAAAAAAATTATGAATTATCTAAATATTTTCGTATTGATTAATTAACGAAAAAAAAAAAAATGGACCCGAATACATTTTTTTTTTCGACTGACCTGATGCTCTATTCTTTCGATCAACAAATTTATATCCTCGGACTGTTTTTTCTGATCGATCGTAAATTTTTCGTCGGCATTTTCCAATTCTTGTTTCAATTCTCCGATTATGCGATCTTTCTGCTCCAATATCTCGAGACACTTTGCATTCTGCGATTCGATACCGGCGTGAATATCCAACGGATCCTTCGAGCCGAGAATAGTGGACCATTTTTCGTTTATCGCTCGATACTTCATCAAAGAATCATTCGCTTCCTCTTCGAGTTTTTTTAATAAACCGTTTCGTATAACAACATCGTCGTTCCGACGATAAACCTCGCGAGCGTCGTTCGCTACTCTCACATTCGATATAACTTCGTCACCTTCCGCTATCAATTTTTCCAACAATTCGCCACTAATTTCTATTTGTTTTTCGGTTTTCGTGCTCTCGACGATTCCCTCGTCTTCCGAACCTTCGTGTCTGAATTTTTTTTTTTTTTTTTCAAAAACAACACATTGTTAATATTTTTATACCGAAAAAAAAAAAAAAAAAAATTCTTACTTTTTGATAGCTTCGAGTCTTCTCTGAATTCTCAGTCGTCGCGCTAATTTTCGTTCGTTAGGATCCGCCGAAGTAACGGACGGTTCTTCCGGCACATCGAAATCTTTTCCCGACATCTTTATCCCGTAATTTCCAAGAATTCTCGAAAAAAAGATCGAAAAAACTTTTTTCCAATCGGTCACGTATTGTCTTCGTAGGGTTAACGTAAACAACTATAGTTGCCGATGGCAACGGTCGAGAAAAAAAAAATAAAAAAATAACATAGGGGAATAATCGATCGCAGTAGTTTCGAACGCCATTGGGAGAGGAAGAGGAGAATAACAAACAACGAACGATGCAGCAAAGTACGTATAATTTATTTTTTTTATTCGTTACATCGTCTCTATGGTCTATAGTCCGATTATCTCGTAATCGTCAATATCGGTACTTTGACAAAAGTGTACTACACAATGCGCGCATTATCTTCAATCTAAGTTCACTAGCGGTGATCTAACTTTAACAAGTAGAAGGGACGATAGCGAGGATCGTTTGAAGTCGTTACAAATGTTTAAATTTGAATGCTCCGTAATGGTGGTTTCCGGTGTTCGGCGCTCAAAACACTCGCGCGTTGAAACGCCCCTCCGCCCCCATTTCATCGTTTTCGCGATACCTTCGCCGCACCACAGATGGCGCCACCTGACTATCCGTCGCACAGCAAGTAAAACAATGGCTGCGTGATCGTTACACCGATATCTTAGTGTGCAGTTTTAATCTAACAAATTGTTAACCGATTTTCTGCGTCCGAAAAAAAAAATAAAAAATTTGAAAAAAAAAAATGTGTTGTCGATGTATTTTTTGTAAAAGTTAAGCAACAATATCGTATATAAATAGTTAAAAATGCTGAATTACGTCGCAAGCGTTCGGTCAAATAATTTTCCGAACAGCTGGAGGCAACAATATCCTTCGTCTCGAAATAAAAATCTCGCAACAAAGTTGTCCGATAAAACTGACCATTTCCGTCGTCTTTCTCGAGTTCAGGTCACAAAAAAAATATCAAAGGCATAAACGTCTCTTGGATCGTATTATTGTCGATGTAGTAAGAAAATAATGAATCACCTCGTAAGCGTTACATGACTTGCATATCCTCGTCTAATCTCCGAGTCTCTGTCATAACGAGACGAAAAAAAAAAAAATAAAAGGAAAAGAGACTTCTCTCGCGAGTCCCGAAGTATCAGAAATCACTTTAGTCAACGATTCGTATTCTGGCCAATCGTAAAAGGTGAAAATGCCAGGTGGCCGTATTACGAAGGGCGTTCTTTCTACGCATCGACGATGTCCGTAAACTACGTACGTACGATTCCTCTCGGCGTCATATATATATATTTCTAAACGTGGTGCGTTTATAGTAAAAGAGTTTCACCAGTAAATATGGGATCCCGAAGTTAACGAACGATAAAACCTTCTCGATTCTTGAGAGCCGAAGGCGGCCTGCACCGCGGCTGCGTCGATGTTCATGGATCTAACAACACGCTGGCGCTCGTCTCTCGACGTCGTTGTGTCGTCGTCGGACACGGGAAGGCGCGCGGCGCGGGGAGGGGGGGGGCTTTAGAGCGGCGCGCAAAGAGAAAAGGGGAGGGGGGGGGTTGTAGGGAGATAGAGTTCGGCGATGGAACGGGTGAATGAAGCGAGAGAGATGTAATCATCGAATAAAACGAGACGAAGAGAGAGCGGTTTATAACATTGCGCTCTGCGGAGAGTTAGATACGTTCGAGAAGGATAGAAAATAACGTTGTAGCGTTTTCGATGTATAGCAGAGCAGGGAAACCCGATGAGAGAACGAGTGAGAAAGGTGCCCGCGGCTGAAACTACGACGACGACGACGACGAGGTAGTAGAGGAGGTGGAGAGAAGAAGGTTGAGGGGAGGGGAAGCGAGAAGGGTGCCTCGGGGGTTCGGGTAGCTCGTTCGACCCGTTATCCCTCCTCTCCCGGAGTCCCCGAGACTCTTCCCCCACCTGTCTTCCTTCAATTGCAACGCGCAATAGTAGAGAAACGCGGGAGAGTGAGAGAGACAGCACTCGAGAGTTTTTCCCGAAGTTGTATTAGTGTCTCAGCGTTCGTATGCGTGTGTTACTTCGAGGCATAGAGGAAGAACCGTCGGCCCGTTGCGCGCCCGATGGGATTCGCGCTTTCTCCCCCACTCCGTATACCGCGCGCGAACCGGCGCGTTGTGTTGTACACGCAGACGAGTCCCCGCTTTTCGCGAAGAGTTGGAGTGGCAATGCCGCGTGTGCGCGCGCGCGCGAGAGACTACGACGACGATCGTGATCCTGAAGCGGCATTACCAGCGCGGGGTTTAGGTAGACTCGTTTCTTTCCCCTCCGTATCTCCCACTCTTTGTGAAACCTCGTCTGGCCAGCGAGCCGCGCTACGCTCCCGCCACGGTGACGTCACTTCGAGTAGTGTAGTGCAGTGAGAAGGAGCGAAGCCTGCTCCGTCCGGTGTACGTGTCCAAGTTAAAACGAGAATTGTGGTGAAAACTGTACGACCCGATTAATTAGGCGTAAGCCGATCTCTTCCCCCCCACCTTCCACCTCTCGATCCTCACTCACGTAAGCCGTAGCCTATAACACTAAGCTTGAAGACGAAAAAAATTTAAAAATAAATAAAAAAGTTTATAAACCGATAATAATTCGAGGATAAATAAAGTTAATATCCTTCGAGGGGTTTATATCGTTTAACCGAAGAGCGTGTGCGCGAAAAGCAGAAGAAGACGACGTCGAGAACGTAGTAGTCGCTGGTGTGTGTGAATGTGTGGGTCAAAGGCCCCGATGTGACGCGCTATCAATCGAGTTTATAACACACACATATATATATATAGATATATATATACACGTCTCTCGTATTATTCACCGAAGAGCAGTGTTTTACAAAATATTATTATTACGCGGAGTTTTGCGGTTTTGCGATCGAAAAAGAAAAAAAAACTCTGTGTCAGTGCGCCAGCGATATAAAAAAAAAAAAAAATCGCGAAATTGAGTCGAGAAACGAGATCTGTGGAAAAAGATTCAGTAGAGATGGTAGAAGAGAGGCTGTCGTTGTTGAAACGAGTGCGGACGCCGCGAGACTTGGGTACGCGATAATTGACGCGTGGAAATATAATCGTGTGGTGTGGTATACAACGCGGCGAGAGAATCGAGCGGGAGGAGAGTCGGCGAAGTTCTTTCTGGTAAAAGAAGGAACGAGTTTTAGATTATATCGTCACGAGAGAGCATTATAAGTTGTGCGATAGACAGAGGGAGAGAGAGAGAGAGATAGTCAGCTCGGCGTTACTGCTTAGCACTGTCGAGAGAAGCGGTACCCGCCATCGAGGCGCCTGGATATTCGCGCTGCTTTCTTGGCCCCCCTTCCCCCTCCCCGCCCCCTCTTCCCCTCTCACGAATCTATATCCATCCGACTCTATTTCGTTTCTTCTCAACAATTAAAACCGGTGTTGTGTGCGAAATAAAAAAATAATAAAAACAAAAAATTGTTACGAAAAAAAAAAAAAAAAGATCGAAGACGAAGGTCGGTGGATGAGCGATCTTCGTGCCACGGATATACAAGGAGTTAGTGTACAACTGTGCGTGTCCTCGGTTCGCCGTTTCCGATACGGAATTGTGAGCCGAGGAGGATAGGATATAGGAAAAAAAAAAAATTGACGGCGCACGATCAACCGGCGCAGGATAGGAACGCGCGACGTGGAGAGGGATACGCACGAGAGTTTCGACAAAACTCGCGTAGTAGTTACGATTTTTTTTTTTTTTTCTTTTTTTTTCACCTTTTCTTCGTAATCTTCGCATTTTTTCGCGAGTGATGTTGGGAATTGGATGGGACGGCTCGCCGTCGTTCCGTGTGCCCGGTAGTGGTGTAACGTGTGTTATTAGGGCGACCCTCGTATATTAGTGTGTTGGGTTGTGTTGTACCATGTGGCGTTGTTCGGCATCGTTAATACTAATACACGACGTACACATCGGTATAATAAGACGTAGCATTTGGAGAAGTGCTTGTGGTGTTTTCACGACGTTTTCGTCGTCGTCGTCGTCAAACGACTCTACGTCGTACGCGGCGCTGTTTTATCGCGAGGGTTTGGGCCTCTCGCACCGATTACTCGGCGCTGCTGCCACGACGAGCCCCGTTCGCGGGGTCACCACCTCGCACAGAGCCCCCAGTGATTAGTGTCAAGTCCCGGAGTGTGTTACATTTTTCACCGAGTTTCGTGTTCGGAATAAATCGAAAAATAAATAACGAGAAGATCCATTACTATTCTCTCTTCTCTTTGGATATAAATCGAAAAGAAAAAAAAAATTCGTGTTTTCGTGGAATATTCGTATTCTGTAATATAACCTATAAAAAAAAACCCGAATTTTTCTTGTTTGAGAAAAAAAAAAAAAATTCAGTGAGAGATTTATAGCGAACCAATAAAAAGAGCGAAAAAAAGGGTTTCGAGAGAGAAATACGCGAATAAGTGAAGATACCGAAGTCCGCGTCACTGAATCGTGCCGAGTGTCGACGCCTGTGGGTGTGGGTGCCGTGTTAACCACGTCGATCTCCTCTGTGTCCGTGTCAATATCATACCTGTGTGTTTGATACATATATATATATTTATTTGATATATATATATATCGTATGAATATATAAAAAAAATCCCCCCTCTCGATCCAGGATCGTTATTATTAGTTATTATTATTGTTGTCGTATCGGTGACGAGTTGTGTGTCGTTGTACAGTGCCGCCAAACGATAACACAACATCCGATCCCAAATGAAGAGTTCGGAGCAAAATGGTTAGAGAGACACGTCACCTGTGGGTTGGAAATCTGCCGGAAAACATCCGAGAGGATCGCATAAGAGAGCATTTCAAACGGTAAGAAAAACAAAACAAAAAAATTACATTCATTCGATTCTTATAAAATTAATGATTTATCCGCGTATTTTTCATCCGGTAAGACGAAAACAACGTTATTTACGATTGTGTACGCGTGTCAATGTGATTCACGAGGAATCCAGGAGATTTTCTTTTTGTCCCAATTATTGACCCTAAATTACTTTTCATCGTTGAGAAACCGAACGAAATCTTTTTTTTTTTTTCGTATTCTATGATATTTTCGTATTATTATTGATGTCGAGATTATTTAGAATTTTCGCTGAAAACATCGAAGTTATCTGTTTTATGAATATACGTCTTGTTATTCGTGAGGTCAGTGACTGGGACCATTGAATTAACTGTATACCGCGTATCATTCCTCTATATGTAGAAAGCGTGATCTCGCGATTTACCAACATCGCAAATAGCAAGAAAACAACAATTTTTTTTACTATTCACGAGTGGTACGGATATCTCGCGGAATTTCTCTGCAAACATTTTTCCGAATCTCTCTATTGTCGGGGATTTTTTACTCGTTAAATCGTCCAGTTTTTAGCGGAATTTATTTCACAGTGCCGATTTCAAAATGCAGCGAGTTTTCCTGTATTTCCGGTCCGAATCTTTTTGCCCGAACGAAAAAATATTTTTTTGGAATTTTTCGATTTTTCTTCGAAAACGAGATATTTATTTTTTCTACCGATATACGTAAATTTTTTTTTTTTTTTTTTTCGTTGCACGTTTCGTCTGCACGAAATTTCCGAGTAATATCGTTCGAGACGTGGGTGCGGAGAGCTTTGGGTACGTGCGTGTCACAAATGTTTTCAGATGAGGTCGTATCCCGAGAAATCCTCGAGAGATACAACACACACGTTCGATGCATACATCGCGAGGTGGGGCCTTGTGTGCTTCTCGTATCTCCTCTCTTTCTGATGCCCCCTTTGCGTCCCTCTCTTTTCATCTTTCTCTCTCTCCCTCCCCCCCCTGCAGCCCCTTCATCCACGTTTGTTTTTTTTCCCCGAAGTAATAATAGGCGGAGGACAGCCATTTTGAGAGCTCACCGCGGGACGAAGTTATTGTTCGGCAGTGCGTCTCAACTCGGGGATCCCGCGTTCCTCGCTTCACGCGTACCTATGCTCTCCGCATGTCACCTCGCGGCTTTTCTCGAGATATCTACGATAAACTTTGCATACTTTGTCCCCTTTCGCTTCGTTTTTATCACTCAAGAAATTCATCATCGTCCGTAGTATCCCCCGCGATATTTTCTCGTAAATAATCGCGAAAAAAAAACGCCATTTTGCGTCACGTCGAGGACGCGCTTTATCGTTTTCGTGTTCGTGCAACTCAATCGAAAAATCCGAAACACGAAGAATATCTTCGAATTCTCATGGTTTCGAGTTTTTTTCGTTATTTGTTCGACTTTGTCCATTCGATTTTTCGACCTCTCGAGAGATCGGGTTGAAATTTTTCCACGCGATTATCCCGTCCGTCGCAAAGAATCCCGAGAGGTCCTCGCATCTCTGTTGTTCTCTCGTACCCTCTCGTCGTCGTCTCGTCTATCCTTTCTTTTCGCTCCAACGAATTCAGGATATTCGAAATCCATCGTACGTGGGTATTACGCGCTGTTTCGATCACGAAATACGCGTTGGTGCGACGAGGATACGTACGGAGGGACAGAGACAGCGGCGAGGGGCAGTCGAGGAGAGTGGCATTTTCTTTCTTACTCACGCGCTCTCTCGCTGCGCGATCATCGGGTGGGGAGAGAAGAGACTACGAGACCGGTGCCAGGCGCTGTGCCAGCGAACGCGCGCGCGTGGAGGGGGGAGGGAACGAAGAAAGAGTGAGACAAGGGAGCGACAGAGACGGAACTCTAACGGTGACACCGACCAGTGTCGCTCAACCCGCGGCTCCGCGTTCCCAATATAATTTACGCGACTTCCTTACGTTTTACCTATTTAACTCTCGAAATACAAAGAAAACATCGAATTCTTCGACGAAATACTTTTCCCGAATTACCGACTCACCTCAATAAACTTTTATTATTATTTGTACATTCAATAAAACATCGAAATTTTGACGAATATAAATACTATTCGAGATACTTTACCATCTCTTCGCGGTTCGGGTCTCTCAATGGTTATTTCGACGCTATACATCGAAGATATTTGTATGAATAGAAACGGGTATTCTTGAGGGTCGAACTTAATTCAATTTAACTTCGAAATAAATATATGGCTTTGTACCGAAGCGTCCGAAACTTTGGAACGAAAATTTGTAGCTATTTTCGGTTTTGCCTGACGGAGAATACGGCTGAACCTGCCGACCACACCCTCGCGTTTTTGCATAAGTCTCTCCTTCTGACCGACCGAAACGTGTTCGTTGCCTCGATTTACCCTCTTAAGGAGCTTTCGTGCCGTTAAAGCCGTATATATATATATATCTTCTATTGGAAATATCAGCGTAACTTTTTTTTTTATTCGAACGAATTTCAATCGTCTTTAATACTTCGAAAAATAACTTTTTCTTTTTATAGAAAACGAAAATCCGCGATTTTCACGGATTGTACGTTCAAAAATAAATGCTCCCTTACGAAATTCTATCGAATCGAAAAACCTTATTTTTCGATGTATTTTAATTGACAAACTGTACGATGCTTTCGAGAAAATCAAATTTTCCGCGATCGGTAATATCCATTCGACTGAATTGAAACATCTTTCGAAATTTCTGGTCGATCTGCTCGAATCGTGGAAGTTATCGAAGATTCGATGGGAGAAGCGTAGGAAACAGCGTTTCTGCGGGTCGTGAGATTCGTCGACGAGGACAACGGAAAACTTTGTCGAACTTTCCGCACTCTCAGTTCATTGCTTCCCGCATAATCGTCAGGGAGAGGCCGGGAGGGGAATTATAACGTCTGAGTAGTGACAGAAACACGAAAATTGTCTGCGTTCGCGCATTTTTCGATCGCTCGATGGAGGTTATCGAACGTGCATCGTCTTCGCAGCATTAATTCTTGCAATTCAAAAATATTTCGAAACTCGTAAAAACGGAGGCATAAATATCGTTTGACTCGAGAATCAACGTTTTCCGTACTTAATACGAGAGAGTGAGAGAGAGAGAGAGAGAGAGAGCGCCTAGTCGTTGACTCAAGATGGCGGGGAGCGGTGCGCACGAAGCCCGTGACCCCGCGTGCTGCTTCGCTGGTGCTTCTGCCTTTGCTATGGCTACTGCTCTCTCTCTCTCGTCGGCTTATATATCGAAAATAACGCGAAGAAGCGAAATAGCCGGGAGCAGCGGCGTTATAGCGTAAATGCACTATGTACTCTCGTTTCGTACGTTGTCTCGTGAATATTTTGTCTGAACCGAAGGAAAAGACGAGAAGCGAAGACTGTTGAGGAAACCGATCTCTTTCTCTCTTTCTCTCTCTCTCCCTCTCGCCGCGATGTACAGCCTGGCGACTGGCCTCGATGCAGAGAGGGCATCGATCTCGAATTCTGCACAGCAGCACCTGGAAACACGTTACATACCCCCCTTCGATGCCCCCCCCCCCCTCCTCCCTTCTCGAACAACCCAATTTTCTTATCGCAGTCTATAATAAACTTTGGGAAGAGAAGTAAGCTGCACGATTTTAGCCACCGGCTATATACCGAGGAAAACATCGTGCATCGATCAACTCCCGGAATATAGTCGACTCTTCGTAACTGGAACACTGATCGTTTATTACGAATATCATATATAACGGAATTTCGATCTATTCGATTGCGAAAATATCGATATATTTTTTTTTTCGTGTACTTAAAAAAAAAAATAATAAACATCGTGGAGGCATCGTAAATCAAAATACTTTGTAAATTTACACAACATTCCTAAAATTATGAATGAAATTATATTGAAATAACAAATTTTTAGGTTATGTAGCAAAAAGTTTGAAATTCATTACGCGTTTCGTAGTTAAAAACCTCTGATATCTGAAGTTATTTTTCCGAAGAAAATGACAAAAATGTTGTTTTACTTCGAAAACATTGTTATGAATTCTCAAAAATGAGATTTCCCGATTTACGAAGAAATCGTTCGACAAAAACATCGAACTTTTTTTCGAGGTTAGAATTTCGAATAAATCGTACGAACGTAATAATTGTTTTCGTTTATTGAATTGTCGTGAAATAATTTCGAGCGCAAAGAGAAATCGAGTGTAGAGAAGAGTTTTGCGTGGCGGCGATATTACATCGACGTTTCTTCTTCCCCTATTCACGATTGTACACGTGTACGTGGTACACACGCGTCTATTTATCAATATATCTTTGAATACATAAGAAGGCGCATCTCCTCCTCGCGAAGTCGATTCAATACAAGCAAAAGAGAACTCTCTGTACTACTTTACCATCCGCTACTACCACTACGAGATATTTAACAATATATATACGTTACGTACGTATATAGACGGAGTATATATACAGTATAAGTTCACGCGGCTTGGGCGGTTCGCGTTTCGACGATACTTCCTGTATGCGTGCCTATCCTCCGCGTGTGCACGCGCCCGCGCACTCTCTCGTTTCTCTCTCTCTCTCTCTCCCTCTCCCTCTCTCTCGTTTTTCTCTCGCTCTCTCTTTCTCTCGTGTCGTCTCTCGTACCCAACTGCGGTTGAGTATAGGTGCGTGTCGGTGTGACGGCTTGCCGGCGTATTTTGGTATATTGATCGCGCGCCCGCGGTAGGCCATCTCCCGTCCCCCAACCTCCACTGCTCCATCTTGCCTCAGTCCATTCCTGCTGCTGCTGCTCTGCCTCAGCTCTCCTGCTGCTTTGCCCCGTCCGTTCTCGCAGTGTCCCTACCTCTCTCTCTCTCTCTCTCTCTCTCTCTCCCTCTCTTTCGGAATATTTCTCTCTCTCTTTCTTTCGGAATATTTCTCTCTCTCTTCCTTTCGGATTATTTCTTTCTCTCTCTTCCTTTCGGGATCTTCCTTTTTTTCTCTCTCTCTCTCTCTCTTCTCTTTTTCTCTTTTGCTTCTATACTATTCCGTAGTTTCTCTATCGCACTCGTTTATTCGCGGACTCGACTGATACTCGATGTTTCTTCGCTGGATGTCTCTTTCTCTCTCTCTCTCTCTCTCTCTTTTGCTTCAATACCATTTTAGAGTTTCTCTGTTGCACTCGTTTATTCGCGATTCGACTGATACTCGATGTTTCTCCGCTGGATATCTCGAGCTCCGCACGATATTCGTCTTTCTATATTCTATCGTGCATTGAATTCTCGAGCTTTGGCTATCCTATGAAAATATTCAGATTTTTTTTTTTTTTTTTTTCAATACGAAAAGTATTATTCGATTGATATTTTTTCAATTTATTTTTAATTTAACGAATTATATATAGATAGATATATCGTAACGAAAAACGATTCCTCTTTCGATATATCGATATTTCGATATTTTACTTTTGGAAAAATTTTGACGTAGTTATTTCAGCACATATGAGGTATTTTTGTAATGGAATTTCACTCGACTAATATTTCGCGATTTATTTTTGGTACAATGTAATTTACGTAATGAAAAATATTATTTGATTAATATTTTTTATAAAATGCATCGTCAACGAATATTTCGTTCAAGAAAAACAATTTCTCTTCGATATTTCGTATTCGTATATTTGAAACGAAATATCGTACGATGAATATTTTTAAATTCATTTGTAATAAAACGAATTATCAATGAACACTTCGTATGAAAAAATGATACGTTTTTTTTTTTTTTTTTTTTCAATTCCACGAATATATTCGGATTTTCCAATAAAAAGTATTATTTGATTGATATTTTTTAATTTATTTTAAATTCAATGAATGATAGACGAATATTTACCACCGAAAAAAAAAAAAAAAAAAAACACTTCTCTTCAATATCTCGCTTTGCGAAAAATTCCGACATAGTTATTTGTTCGAAATATTCGTTTCGCAACGAAATATCGTTTGATTGATATTCGACAATTTGTATTTTTGTACAACGAATTATTCGCGTATAACGAGAAAACAGTGTTTCGCCAATGTTATTCGATATATTTTTGATAAAACGAATTTTCAATGGGAATTTCCTATTTCAAAATGATATTTTTTTCATATTCTACGAAAACATCGATATTATCGCGTAAAAATATCGTTCGATCGAAATTTCTTAATTTTTCTCGAACGCAACGAGAGTTATCGACTTTCGCGAAAAACGACATTAAATTCAGAATTAACTACGAATTACTGTGTTAATTCGACAAAAATGCATCGTTGCGTCGAATTTCGTCGTCGAAGAGACGTAAAAAAAACTTCGCAGCAACCGCTTCTCACTTTCGTCCGCTCGCGCGATACATCGAGACGACTCTTTGCCAAGGGTACCACGTCCCAATATGCAAATCTTCGAAGCCCCTGGGATAGAGTTGCACAATGTAATAATAAACTACGAAGCCTCTTGGCACTCGCTTTACGTTTCATTCAGTTTCGATGTCGAGCGGAAAAAACTCTCAACTCTTAAGCGCCACACTTACCAGTGTCGCGTAATATGCAAAGCATATTTCGCGTATTTTTCTCGTGTTCCATCGCGCTAAATCATCCGCGAAAATTAGACGGAAACTTTTGCGAATTCCGTGCCAAGTGACCTTTCGCCCGCCAATATTCGAAAATATTTTCGAAAAAAACATTATAATAATAAAGATCGCGCGTTTTGGCAAAATGCATTTTCGTTGTTGACGTTGTCACGCGAATATTACGATCGTTAAACGAGACGCGACAATGTTGTATTGTTAATCGTAACATCGTATATTTTCACGAAGGTTTACATATATATGTATATAGATATATATATACGAAAGTACATAGAATGCTATAGACTGTCCCATAGCGCACTCCATTTAACGTTCTATATATGTGTACCCGGTGTGCGGTATATATAGATCGCGAGAGACGAGAAATGCGGGTTGAGGGGACAGGAGGAGGGTAATTGCGTTGTAAACGCTGCCCTTCGTCGGGTTTATGCGCCACGAAGGTAAAGGGCACATTCGCCCCGACGTGCGTACAGTCGGCTCTCTCTGTCCTCCACTACTACGCCGTAGTATACATAGTAAATACTCCATTGCGCTTGTATATATATATATCTTCAATGTATATATATACATACATCGCGACACCCTCTCTTCTCATCGACTAAATCGATAAATTCGTAAACGTCGAGTGGGTGGTATTTAAACCGAAAATCAACGTTTATTCAGTCGAAAAAAAAATGAATACGCGAAAAATTCGATCGAAACGTCATATCGCGAGACCCGATAAAAATTATTCCGAACTTGAAAAAAAATCGAAAAAAAAACGTCACAGTAGGATTTTCGAGAAGTCTGAATGCACTTTACTCGTTTTTTTGGTGTTTTCATCGTATTTCCGAGGATTTCTTTGCATCACGACGAGGCTGCAGTCTTCGCGGAATTCGTTTTACGCTTTGAGGTTATGTTCCGTGACTGTGTCCGCCAAATTTCTTAATCCGTCGACCCTGTTACGGTATCTGGCGAGTAGCTAACTGGTTGGCTGGTTGGTTACTACTGATGCTGCCGCTGGTTTGATCTTTCGATGTCGCGGAACATACATTCTTCTCTTTTTCTCTCTCTCTCTCTTTCGCTCGTCGTGTTTTCGTTCGTCTTTCTCGACGCGGCGGCGGTACACGACGAAGACGAGGACACGTTTGCCTTTGCCTTTGCTATACTGCAGAAAACCCAACACTCCGAGAGAAATACACACAGCGTGGTTCGCGCGACGTTGCCGTATGTTCGGTCTCCCGAACACCTACGCAACGGCAACGTGGCGCGACCGCGCGAGTCGAACGAGTACGCAGTCAGCCAGGCGAGCAACCAGCCAAGCAGCTCTCTTGCCCCGTTCTCTGTACACCACAGCAGCAGCGGGCAGAGCAGCAGCCTATGCGAGTTCGTCTCGTCGAGTCAACGAGCACATACTCCACGACGGTGCTGTACACGTATATATCTATATATATATATAGCTATATGCGATGTATGCGAGAGAACACCGGGGGTAACCCACTACGTAAGTGTACACGCCAATCGTCGTGGAAACTCCTCTCAGACACTCCGCGCGTACCTCAGACTGACTTCTATATGACTAGCGATGTGTGTTCACTCGCGCGTTCGCGTACTGCGGAGATGAAAATCATGCGATTTTCTAACGAGTTGAAAAAAAAAAAAAAAAAACAATGCATTTTAGCAATTAATACGCTATTAGCGATACTAATAATAATTAAAAATAATAATGATAAATTCGATGTATATAAGAGACCATTTTTTTTTATAGTAAATATTAATGGAGAGTCGTTAAGGGGATTGAATGGAAATGAAAATTTGCGATGTGTTCTTTTGTGTTTTTGCGTATCGAGGAAATGAAAATCGAACGATTTTGTAACGAGAAACGAAAAAAAAAATGCATTTTGCGGAATTTTTTTTTTTTTTTTTTTTTCGATACGAACTATAAATCGGGAGGCGTCAAGACGATTTCACCGAAACATTGCAAATTAGTAGTTACGATTGCTGAAAGTTATAGATTCACTTGTAGGTATTCCACACGGAAAAAAATATATGCAAAGAATATATTAGAAATTTATGAATTTCGGAGTTTTTAATATATTAGTATAGAAATCGTATAATTTTTCATAAATTTGACGACAAATATTTAGAAAAATATATTTATCGTAATTTTTCACATTTTTCATCGTAAATATATTACATATATCGGATATATTTTACAATATATTTTTTTTTTCATATGGGATCAACTTTCGTGCGTAAAATTTAATGAATTACATAATTTTTTATAATCGATGACGCGATTTTTTAGGATTTCGCAATACGACGATAAAAATCGCACATTTCGATAATTCGATATAATTATCGAAAAAAATTGCATCAATCCCTCAATTTTTTATTGGCATTTATATTCTTCGATAATTCAAATTCGAGGCGTTTAATACGCGAGAATTTTTTTTTTTTCATTTTTTTTATGAAATATTGATTGCGAGTCGTGTGCCGCGGCAATTGGATCAATTAAAATGCAAATTTGTAGACACGAGAGGTTGGGGATCCGCTGAATAGTTATAGATGATATTGCGTATGGGTTTTCCCCGCACGACTATCCCGCGTCGCGTCGTATGGAGTGCACAGACCGCTACTACTTCCCACGTAACTATAGAGACGCAGTAAGTTTCTATATGAGATTATCTTCTCTATACCGAGAATATCTCTGTCTCTCTCTCCTTCTCTCGACGACTGTAACTCGAAGATAGAAACTTGCGTGTCGCTCCGCGTGACGAGATACCGAAGTCTCTCTCGTTCATCCATCGGTCGTTGCGCCACAAACTTCGGAATCTGAGACGTTACGATTGTGACATAACTTGCCGCACGACATTAGTTATCCCGCGTGCGCGGCGCGCGGTCTCTCGACTTTGTAAGAAAGTTTTATGCAGGAAGTATGAGAAAAAAAACATTTATAGTCGTTCGCACATGAATTATACATTTATCTTTTTTTTTCTCCCGTTTGCGCGATTTTTTTCTCGATCTTTTTTTTTTTTTCGATCTTTTTCTCGATCTTTTTTTTTTTTTTTTTTTTTTTTTTTTTCGGACTTTAAACTCATACTACGTCGCGAGCAAATTATTTCTTCGAGTACCTTAGCGCGCAACACGCATTACGCAAGTATGAAATTACGAATGTATACACTAATGTCGGTTGGGTTCGTTCGCGTTGAGTTAAGAACGTCGAGATGAAATGCGCGTGTTCCGTATACCTTTACATAGGTGGAGGCGCTTCTCCGGAGCGCTCCTCTACCCCCGGCTTCTCCTTTGCGAACGATAGCAACGGGTGAAACACGACGGCGTTACACAGCCGCCGTACAGTACTTTAACGTGTACTTTGTATATACGAACGGCGCACGTAGTATACACGTGCCGCAGGCAAATACGTCTTTGCACAGCGCGAATCACCCCGCCGTGTGTGGGAACGCGACGCGTATGTAGTTACCGAGGGGCTTCTTTCCTCTCTGTACTATTCAGAGAACCCCGACGAACCGAAGAGGATAGAAGTGCGGAGCGAACAGAGACGGGGAACGGAGGCTTTCGGGCGTTTCACACACACGGGACGCTCCCTCGACTCTCTGACTTTCACCGGCAAAATTCTATCTCTCTCGCGCGCGATGTATAAACCAACATAACCAAAAAATGTCTACTGTCGCGAAGGAGGGCTCCTACGAGCCCTTCTGAAAATGTTGACCCTACAGGCCGATCTTAAAATTGAAAAAAATATACATATTTCGCGCAGACATTTATTTTTTTCGATGTCAACGTCGTTTTTTCGTAATTTTGAGTATTTCGAGATAAAAAAAAATTATATTGGAAAAAATCTCGGAAAATCTGAAAAATCTGAAAATTACGAAAAAATTATTTTTTTTTGTTTTTCTTCGTTTTCGTAATTAAATTCCTGATATCAAAAGTAAAAAATGAATTTTTCGTTATTTTTAACATAAAATCATCGTTTAGCCCGTATAAAACGCATTAAAAACAAATAATGCAAGGGTAATTCGATACTTCTTCCCGAAATCATTCCCACCGTAATAATAGATCGATTTTTTAGTCACTCGTAAAAAAAAAAAAAAAAAAAAAAAAAAAAAAAAACGAGCGCTTTAAATATGTCGAATAATCGAATTCGTGAAGATAAATTATAGATCACGAAACCCTCGGATTGTTGGAACTGTTATTAAATAAATTAAGACCTTTATGTCCATAAAAACATTCATCAACCGAAAAAAAAAAAAAAAATCCGTAACTCAAGTATCTCACAGCTGGAATACTAATTTACTTTTTAATCCGAAGAAATTCTTCGTTTCTGAATCACTCTGTATCTCGGGGACTCATGGTAAGTTTCTCGAGTCTGGAGCGGGCGGAACGGTCGTTTCAGCGCCGAAAGTCGACCCGGTCCTCGAGGCGGAGTTGAAAAAAAAAAAAAAAAAAAAAAAAAAAAAAAAAAATCGGTCGCCTCGTTTTCTCGGGACCCTTCGTTCTCCTTCTCATCCTCTCGGAACGGGTTTTTTTTTCTCCTCAAAACTCTTCTTTTCATTCTTTTTTCTTTCCTCGTCTTCGTCTTTTTCGTTCGCTACGACTAGAGAGGTATACGAACGACGACGACGTCGACGAGGTCTGTGTACATTTCCATCGACGCCCGCGGTGTTCACAGTCCCAATGTACACAATTCGTCTCACATACTGAGTTCATAGGCTGCGCACAGCGAGAGAGAGAGAGAGAAAAAGAGCTCTCCGTCGCGTGTGCGGAGTTCAGAAATGTATACACTTCGGGAGAATCGCACGAGCGCTGTGCGAACGCATAAGTTGCTTCCTTCTCGTCAAACGAGAAAAATCAACATACAGAATTTTCTCGTTGCGCGTTGCGTACGCGAAGAGAAATGTATGCGGTGCAATGTACTTAGGATGCGCGAGTACCCGTTTGCGTCGAATTGTAGATACGACGAACAACTAACTACGAAAAAAAAAAAAAAAAAAAAAAATCGAATGAGAGATAGAAAACACGTATAACGCGCTGTGAAACGCTCGAGAAAATATAATACTATCCCACCGTACAATCGGCTCACCGCCGGTCGCATTATAGTTATGTGTTATACCTTCCCAACTGTCTGCAACGCGTACGTCCCGAACGACGGCGTGTGTGTTGTCCGTATATATATATGCAATAAGTGTACCTTGACGCTGCACTCGGAACGCCTCGTGAAATAATATAATGCGGAAGACATTAGTAAAGTGTAGTATACAGTGTATACAGTGTACAAGTATCGTATATATATATACGAATACATATAAATACACCAAACATCGGAGTATTATGGTAGTTCGGTGAGTTCTCGAGCCCCGAGTCGGTGCTTTGTTTGGCTTATGGGCATTGCGTGCGGTGAAAATGTACTAATGTCTTCCGCATTATTGTGCGTTTCTCGCAGCTTCCATATCGCGTCTCGTGTTTCGATGTAAAAAAAAAAAAAAAAAAAAAAAAAAAGATGGCCGTTCGTATTATGCGAATATTATAAATTTATGTTTTCTCGTTAATAATAATAATGATAATAATGATATTTTACGCGTTCCGAAGATATTAAAATGTAATGTTTTCTTCGGAACATATATAGCGATCTTGTTGTCCATTTTGTTTTTCTTTAATGGAGGAAAACGCGAAACAAAACGGTTATAATACAACGCGTATGTAATATAACGCGAAGAGGGAGTTTCCTTCCCTCGTAGAATGCGGAAGGTCGCGTTTCAACTGGAGAGATAGTTCGATAACAAGCCGAGTGAATATTTTATTATCAACGCGATGGACACACATTCGTGGCCTGTAAAACGCATACGTATCAACGTATATATACGTAGGAAACTCTACAGCGCATTTATACGGCGATACAGAGAAAACGCTACCAGACGAATGGATTGGTTCGCGTGACTGAAAAAGGTTTTACGCGCTACATGTCTCGTCCACTTTTCTTTCTCGATCTTTTTTTTTTTTTTTTTTTTTTTTTTTTTACCGAAACTTCGTGTCTCGTACGACCTAACCTCGAATTCAAACGATTCAACTTTCGAAATATATCGTCTTTCTTACGCTGTCCTATAAAAAGAGTTTGCGAAGGAATCGTTTTGTTTAACGTTATAGACGGAGAGAAAGAGGAATGTCGCGGATTGGAACGAAATCGTCGAGATTTATATTCGTTCGTAAGTTTCGAGATACTCGCGAATCGAAAAATACGCGAATTTTTTTTCGATGTATATAAGTAACATAACCTCTTCTGGAATGAGGAGATTCGCGATGGCGCGGAGATGAAGAAAATAAATAAATAGACGAGGATCCTTCCCCTTGATTTTCGTTACTAGCCGTTTCGTTGTGTTGTCGATGTATAGTTGTTTCTGTTATGGAAAAGAAGCGGCAACGTTGCCGCTGACTCGTCCCGCGGCCAGCGTGCGTTTTTGTACCTTCCAAGGTCTATACTTCGCACCCCTCTCACGGTTTCTTTCGATGAGAGAGGACTCTCTCCTTTTTCTCTCCGCGGACAGAGGGGGAACAATCGGGACATTCTATAGCGCTTCGTAGTGTAGTATATACACAACAGGGGCCCACGGAGTCTCTCGCGACCTAATTGTGTCACGTTACAACCTTTTTTTTTTTTTTCGACGTTCCTTTGTCGATGTGGGCACATGGGGCTTCGATATATTTTTTTTATCGTGTTTGAAAATCGGCTTTTAAGGACGTTGGAAATATACATCGCGCAACTCGTAACGATCGAAAATAAAGACGAATGAGAAACGATAAAAAAAATAAAGAGAGACATCGAGAGTTTCGAAAATCTCATTTAGATCGCGTTGCGCGCGACTTTCGGATGATATTAGATTGAAGTTTAAGAGATCCGAGAAACTGCTCTCTAGCGAAACAGTTCGAGTTATGTGTGTATGTATGGCGGTGTGCGCGCGCGCGCGCGTTCGGGGTCTTCGAAGCCCGTAATCCGAGATCCGGAACGAGAGAAACGTCGCTCCACGGTATCCGGGTAAAGGGCTCGTCGTCTCTCTTCTCTCTTTAGCTATAACCAACTCTCTCTCCAGCTGACACGCCCTGACAAAGGGAATCGACGTAATGGGATGATCGTTTGAGCGAACCGACGGTGGTTCTCAATTATAATAAAGAAAGTAACTACTGAAAACAGCGTTCCCTCGCGATCACGACTTCGGAGAATGAAACCCATACGAAGCCTAAGCATTGGCTTTGTATGGCGTCATTTCGAAAAACATTAATCGTAAACTTCCATCTGTTTTCCTACAAATTAAAACTCATTTTTTCCTTCGTAAAAATTGGTTTCGATACTCAGCTATAATTCGATTTAATCGAACCGTTTATTTAATTTTCGAATAATAAACATATTACGAAACTGTTTCTCATTATTTTCGAATGTTTTTTTTTTTTTTTTGGAATCATTTTTTTGCATATGAAAAATTGATTGTCGTCGATTTTAATCGATTCTCGATGTTTTCGAATAATTTTTATTTAAGAATTACGATGTTATATTTTGAAAAACTGAACCCCGCCGATCTAATAGATCGATTTCGTATTTCCCAAAAAAAAAAAAAATCGTGTAAATCGCAAAAACCAACAGAAATTGCGCGAAATAAATGAATAAATAAAGTTTTTAGAATTCGAAAAATCGAGCCCCGTCCTTTCCAATCCTAACCTCGAAAAAACACGAAATCGCAAAATTCGTCAGTTAAAGTACGAGAATTCGCGAAAGAAAAACAACAAACAAAAAATCGCTCATTCTCCGAAAGTAGACCGAGTGGCACGCAGAGAAACGAAACCTTCGTAGGTAGAGCGCAGTTTCTGTGAGCGATTCTCTCTCTTGTAGCCCTCGAAGGCTTCTCCGGGGGCTTTCAGTTGTTCGTCTCCGGTGCCTCTCGCATCTCTATCTTTCTCCGGTTTGTATATACAAAATCCCGTAGCCATTCCGTCGTCGTGAGTATACAACAGTGGCTTGGGTTACGAGGCGTGCGATTGAGCCGCGGGAGAAGGCGTTCGGACCGGGAGTAACCGTTGCGATTTGGCAACGTCGCGCGAACCTCGCGAGCGCGTCTCGGCCTCTCGCTTGCCGTGGGCTCTCGAAGCTCTTCGGGTTCCCCGGCGCACCGAATATCCCGCGCGATGTGGCAACGTCGCGCGGATCTCCCCGCTATTATGTAACACCCGGCAACGTTGCAGAGGAGGGCAAAGAGGGAAGCCGAGAGCGAGCGAACGAGTGAGTGAGCAAAGGCCGAACAAGAGGAGTGGAGGGGGACAGCGGAGTAGGGAATCGCCCAGCGCGCGCGCCGCGCGAATCGGTCTGTGTCGGGGCTGTGGAGACGAGAAGCACCGCCGAGCGATAGAAGGAAAGAGAGAGAGAGAAAGAGAGAGTGGAAAGGGAAAAGGGGGGGAGGGGGAGGGAAAAGCCGGGAGATCCCCACCCGAGCGTTTGCTCCGCTTCTACTGCCGCCGCCGCCGCCACTGGCTGCGTCACGCGAGCTATTGCAACCCCTTTGCCATTATTCCTCACGAGGAACCATCACCAATACAAACTCCGAGATATACAGTGGAAGTTTTCAAGTAGAAACTCCACTACTACTACTACTACTACTACTACTACTATTACTAGACGAAGACGCTCCTTCGCGAAGCCATCCCTCGTACAAGTAGATTTCGGGCTTAAAGCTGGAGAATTCCGGGGAAATTAGGATTCCGGAATGTCTCTCACGCCCTCTCGTGCTTCGAACGAAAAAATACGAAAAATAGAAGGAATGATAGACAGGTAGATAGAAACGCTCGGAGAATAAGGAGAGGTAGTAATTGATGAAAAAATTCCGAAGGGATGTGTGAGAAGAGAATTTCGAACGAATGTCCTTTCGATCTTCGGGAGAATTTTTTTTTTTCGGGGATTTCGCGGAAGAGTTAGGAAATTAAGTATTTGCCAAAGAAAATTCGAAAAATCAAATTGAAATTTTTTTTTTATGTCCGAAATTTTTTTTTTCTTCGCAATTTTTCGAAGTAAAATACATCGAAAATCCAAGATGGCGATTACAAGTTCGTTATTTCTATTGATAATCGGACGTTCCATTCACCGGGAATACTTTCTCGGTGATATTTTTTCGTCGGATTTCGCAGTCCTCCTGTTATTTCAATACTTTACTATGCACTTTAATTCAAAGGTTAATACGAATGAAAGTTGCGTTCGTCTCTTATCCCTTTGACCTCTTGTAGACGACGAGAGGTCGCCATACGCTTTTGCAGATGGTAATGCGTTTCTAGAAACTCTCGAGTTTTATATTCTTTTGAAAAGGAAGCCGGGGCTTTCGGTCTTCTCTTCTGAATCTATACGCGTTTTCAACGTTACCGTTATATAGAAACTACGCGCGCGTCCGTCGCGTGCGTATGTGAGGGTTCGCGATGTTTTCACATATGAATATACGAGTAGAGTAAGAAAAATCGTACGAGTGCACTTCGGAAACGAGTACACCGAAGAAGTGGATATAGAAAAAAAACTCGAAGAGATAGAATTGCTTGCTGCCGGTGGAGTGTACACAGCGGAGAAAGGATGGAACACAATGGAATATGGAAGGGAAGGATGCATGCGAGACGCGCATATATCGTTACTATGTATAACTCTTCGTATATATACGAAAAGACCGGTGTGCACTCTAAAAACAAAAACTACGCGAACGAACGACCTGCGAGAAGACAACGGAAGAAAAAAAAAAAAAAAAAAAAAAAAACGAGAGCTGCGCGATAGACGCGCGAAGGGGAAAGACGGGAAACGGGAAGGGGTGACTTTGGAATAGAATCTCATTTCTAGTCTCGTAACGAGATTTTGCGAGTTCTCTTCGCCATATCCCCCTTTTCATTTCCTATCTCGTTTCTAGCAGCGCTCGTTTCGTTCGAATCCGAATCCCGGGCTGTCGTCTGTCGTTGCGTGATCGCTATTATTCCGCTGGAGACTCTTGTCTCGTTGTACACAACGGGGGCACAACGAGACTTCTTTTCTTCTCGACCGTTTCCTTGGCAGCGATGGGGGAGCGCGTTTGCTATGATACCGCGACAAGGTGTCGCTCGATTTTTTTTTCTACCCTTACGAAGGATAAAACATTCCTCCGACTCGGGATACGCGGAATTTCATAGAATTTTGTTTAAACGCGAAATACAATGAATATGCGATGTGATATTGTTGTCGGCAGTTCTTTTATTCGCGAATAAAGAATGAAAAAACACGGAAACATTATACTGTATACAATATTTCTTTAATCCTATGTACAGTTTTGATTTTTATAAACAGAACAATTCGTAGTCTTCAGTTTTTCGCGATTTTGGAGGTTATGTTTCGAAGTATTGGCGTTCGCGTTGTTATTACGAATAAAAGATCGCGCAGTGTTATGAAAGATAATAATAATGATAATTATATCGAGAATAATAATAAAAAAAGATGGAAAATCATAATAATAATGATTAATTAATCATTTTTTTGAGGTTTTTCGATCTATTTGTTGATTAAAGAAGAGTTATTAAAAGATCGAAACAGACGCGTGGGTCGCCATTTTTTTTTTTTTTTCGCCCAAACGAGAAACAGATAAAACGAAGTCTATGGATTCAAATAAATTATTCGTGTGTTCGAAAAACTCGTTTTCCTCGATTAATTTCGGAAGGCTTCGCAGCACTCGTCGACCTCGGGAACTAAACTCAAAACAAGCCTCGTATATCGAATTAATATGCGGCTATAGCAATAAATTCTTAGATACTTCAGGTATAAGAGAACCAAAATAATCGGCGAAGAAAAAAAAAATCTTTCCTACAACTACCTGCTCTCTCGCGAATCGTTTAACTTTCGCAACTTACGGTCGAAAGAGAGTTCGGTGACGCCAACCGCCGCGATCTCCACGTTCTCTCGAAGGCCTCCCACGTGTTTTTCCTTCTGACTTCGCAGTCTCTCGTCATCATTCGCGCGGTGAAGGTTACGAGCTCTACTCGGAACGAACGAGGAAACGAAATTTCTAAGGTGTTTGTGTATCTCGAACCGTCACCGACGCCGCAAAGATCGCCGCGACGTCATCGCCACGAGATTTTTGTAATGTGTACTGTGGAAATGTATTTCTGAGATCTCGCGATCGTTGACCATAAAAAAACGATCTGCTAATTGAATTATCGCCTCAATAACTATAATCGCCGGATAGACAACACGTTAATTATTGTAAGGAAGATATATATATATATATATATATAACTTTGCGCTTTAATTTTGTAGTCATATTTCGAATTTTTTTTTCGGGGATTTCAGATATCGTTAAATATATGTGATGTCCGGTGGTCCTGAAAATTCTCGAAATATCCTCCCATTTTTTTTTTTTTTTATAAAACGATTTATCTCTCGACTACTTACGAATATCTTTACAATTCAAAAAAACGACTGAATCCGATTTTTTTTTTCGATCCCAATTCATACATTTCGCGAGTTTTTTTGTCTGAATGACCGAAAAATTGTTCTTTCGAAAAACTCATCTACCGAACGAAAAAAAAAAAAAAAAATTGCGCACGCGCTACTTTTTTAGAGTTCCGCGCGAGAAACCGCAGTATGTATAATACGGAAGCAGCTCTACAGGAGATGAAAAAAAAAAAATACATCGGAAGGAAAGCAAGAAAGACGGCTATACGTTCGCTGTTTTCTGTTGCCGCTTCTCCCAAGTGAATAAATATTCATGAGAACCCTCCCCCCTCCTCTGTCCCTCTTAAGAAAGACAGTAAAGTTTTCACGTTCTTTTCTATCGTATATTCGCGAAAGGCAATGAGCGTTTCGTTTCTTTGCAAATGTTTCCCTATTGCTTCTCTCTTGCTGCCGCGAAGTATTATTTCTTTCCTCTTTTTTTTTTTTTTTTTTTTTTTTTTTTTTTTTTTAACAACCATCTCTTAGTACGCTGTCAATCCATTCGTATGTATATCTCTCTATATCTGACCCCATCTCCTCTATACGCTTCGTTCGTTCTTCAACCGGCGCTCCGGAGATCGTATAGATACACTTTAGTAGTTACGATACATTCGCGTGTATAAATGTATGTATGCGCGTCGAAGAGGCAGAAAATGTTCGTCTTCTCTCCGCCGTTTCACCTCTCCCTTCGTCTCGCGCCAACACTCCCAAAGGTTAAACGCGTCTGGCGCGCCGGAGGGAGAGAACGCCAAGAGAAGCCATCGCGAGGCATTGGTGAGAAAGAAAAAAAAAAAAAAAAAAAAAAAAAAACGCGGAGAGGATAGCGATAGAGAAAACTTTTGCTCGTAATAGCCGCTTCATACACCTGCATCGCGAATTCCTTTCTATCCATCTACCGTTCGCTCGTTTGTTCGCGTAAAAAAAAAAAAAAAAAAAAAAAAAAGTTATCCCTTCCATTTTCTCAATTCCCGGTAACGAGTACACGTACAACCGGTACAATAGCCTCTTCCCTCGTATAATTTATTCTCGCGATAATCGATCCCCCCGAAACTCTCCTCAAACATCTGCTCGATTTTTCTATGTAAAACTCATTCCGCGCGCGCGTTTCGTACGTTCTTCAAGTTCAATCATTCCCCGTAGTCTCGTTTCTCGATGTTTCGCACAGTTTATCCGACGCGTAACAACGTACAATTATCTCTCGACTCGTAAAGAAGGCCTCGAATAAATTTATTCACGGGGATAATCGATCGTCGAAACTCCATTATCGCGATGCAACGAATTGCATGCGATTTATATCGTCTGTTCGAATAATTTGCGTTAATTCGTTACGACGATGTAGCGATCGATTTAACAACTTTTTTTTACGAAAAAACTCAAAAATGTGAGGTTAAGGTTCGCGCGGGGATTTTATCAAAAGTTTGCGACGACAGTATCGTCTGTTCGAATAATTTGCGTTAATACGTTACGACGATGTAGCGATCGATTTAACAACTTTTTTTTACGAAAAAACTCAAAAATGTGAGGTTAAGGTTCGCGCGGGGATTTTATCAAAAGTTTGCGACGACAGTATCGTCTGTTCGAATAATTTGCGTTAATACGTTACGACGATGTAACGATCGATTTAACAATTTTTTTTTACGAAAAAACTTAAAAATGTGAGGTTAAGGTTCGCGCGGGGATTTTATGAAAAATTTGAAGAAAAAATGTCGCGTCTTCGAGTGAATAACTTCGTTCGCTTCCGGACGATGCTACGCAACTTCATGCGCTCACGTCTCGCGGCGACCTTATCTCCAACAACGACATGTGAAGTGCGCGGCACGCGCAACCGCTTCCCTGTCGGCGTTATATATGCTATACACACATATTTTCTCTGTCGTCGTGGTTATTAAAAGTCGTCGGGCGGTGTAGTCGTCGAGAGAACCTTTACGAGAGTAGTGCACATCGCTGTGGTGCGCTGTCCGGTAACCGTTGGTCACTACTACCGGCCGGCCGTGACACACTTGCGCCCTTGCGACCGTCTGACGTGTTTGAAATTTGCACTCAATTCAATGCACCGCGGAATATGTTCGGATATTTGCCGCGTGTGTCCGATACCTCAACGTGTCGTCTCGTTATTATTAATAACAATAATACGAGAAACGATGGAACATCGAGATCGAGAGAAGAATTCAATGAACTTCTCAAGGTGAAGAAAAAAACATCGTTGTTATTATTATCGTTATGTTCGATCGAGAAAAATGATTTATTGAGGTTGAAGAATATTTTAATTGCAGCCATTTAGAAATTAACCTTAAAAAAAAACATCGCGTTTCTGAGGTTTGGATTACGCGTTGCTCCGTCTATAGGTTAAAAAAAAAAAACTTTTTTTTTAATCGATAAAGAAAATTAACGAATTAAACTTACAAAACGAGTGATATCGAGAAAAATTCTAATTTGTGGTTTCGATTTACGATTTGATTGCAAAAAACTTTAAAAATATTAATTTCTTCGTAATTAAATCGATATATGTAAATCGATAAAAATTTCGATTTATTTACTTCGATTTTTTTTTCGTTTTATTAAAAAAAAGTAATCATAATCGGTTTGATAACAGAATAAAAATACGAAATAAAAGACGCATCGCAGTCGTAATAATTGATTGCGATTGGCGTTATTGCACACGAGTTTACATTACAGCTGCGCTATTAGCTCGATCTCTTGTATACCATCGTTGTCTCACGCCCTTCTCTCGGGTCGACAATCCTCTGTGACTTCTTCATTCCCGGTACGCGGCGAACTAAATACTGTCCCCGTAAAAAAAAAAAGCACTTCTACAATATGCCAATAAGTCTCCTAAGCGTTTAATACTAGGCTGTGGCTCCCCGTCCGGCAGCCGGATGAATTATCGTATGTTATTCGTCCGGCAATTGAAGGAATATTTGCTATGTTTTTTTTTCCCACTTTATTACATTTTTACCGATATTAACACGAATGTCCGGACAATTAATCCAAATTCGTTAAATTCTGTGCTGCGAAAAATATTAAAATCCATACATTAAAAGCAAAACGAAGGATAACATATCCGGACGAATAACATGCAATTATTCGTCCGGATATGTTATCCTGTTTCGTATCGCAAACAATATCCGGACGAATAACATACGGCTATTCGTCCGGGCAAAATGATTCAAACTTTCGGGTAAACTATTCGGACGAATAACACACGATTATTCGTCCGGTTAAAATTATTCAAATCTTCGAGTAAACTATCCGGACGAATAACATACAATTATTCGTCCGGGTAAAATAATTTCAATCTTCGAGTAAACTATCCGGACGAATAACACACGATTATTCGTCCGGGCAAAATGATTCAAACTTTCGAATAAACTACCCGAACGAATAACACACGATTATTCGTCCGGTTAAAATGATTCAAATCTTCGAGTAAACTACCCAGACGAATAACACATGATTATTCGTTCGGGTAAAATAATTTCAATTTTCGAGTCAAGTATCCGGACGAATAACATACAATTATTCGTCTGGGCAAAATGATTCAAACTTTCGAGTAAACTATCCGGACGAATAACACTCGATTATTCATCCGGGTAAAACTTGGGAATACAGTACAAACTCCATATTCTTAACTCGACGGGACCGGGTATGCTCGCGTTTCTGCATTTCCCCTATCGTCCCTACTTCTGGTCAGTTGCTGCAAGTAGGGATCATGAGGGGTATATGCGTCTGTAGATACCGCTTGGAGTGTGGAGAACGGACTCAAGGGAATACAGTTAAGGGAAATCGTTGCCATGGTAACGAGTTAAAATAAGGGAGCGGTTAAGTTAAGAGGAGTTAAGAATACGGCGCTTGGACTGTAGTAGGAAAAGTGTTGGAGACTTTGTTTTTTCTTTATAAAAAATAGTATTTATTTCTTCAGTGGGGGGGCTTCGCCCCCCCAACCCCCCACCGGGGCTTCGCCCCTGGACCCCACCAGGGGCTTCGCCCCTGGACCCCACCAGGGGCTTCGCCCCTGGACCCCACCGGGGCTTCGCCCCTGGACCCCACCAGGGGCTCCGCCCCTGGACCCCGTCTGTCCTTCGTAGAATAGTATATGCCTAAATTTCGTTTGCATACTGTACACATGGAGGTGGCGGGGTGGGGGTGGTTCGTGGTCTTGGCATGGTGATCATGCTGTCTTGCACTTGACAATTGCTAATGGCCACGATCAAGCTGGTACGCCAGGGGTTAACAAGCTTTGTAAAAAAAATTTCAGTTCGAAAAGAGTTCGCTTATGCGTTATCGCAATTCGTTTAATTGTCCGTACCTCCACGATTGAGCATCATGAGAACGAATAATCGTATGTTATTCGTTCGGATAGTTTACACGAAAATTGAAATTATTTTATCCGGACGAATAATTGTATGTTATTCGTCCGAATAGTTTACTCGAAAATTGAAATTATTTTATCCGGACGAATAATTGTATGTTATTCGTCCGGATAGTTTACTCGACAATTGAAATTATTTTATCTGGACGAATAATCGTATGTTATTCGCCCGGATAGTTTACTCGAAAATTGGAATTATTTTATCCGGACGAATAATCGTATGTTATTCGTCCGAAAAAGACAATCGAGGGAAAAAGAGCACGCCCGACGAGACTCGAACCACGAACCTTCCGACTTTCAGTTAATCACTCTAACAACTCAGCCAAACAGCGGTTGTGATTAATGTTAAATTTCGCTGTATTATAAAGTCCGTGGTGGGTGACAATTCTGACGATTTATCAACGCAAAACGCACGTTGTATACAAAAATGAACTTCTATAAACATTATTTGCTTTGTCGTTAATTTTCCCTCTTGCCTTCGCTTGGTTGTCAATTTTCATTTTTGCCGGACGAATAACATACGATTATTCGTCCGGCTGCCGGACGGCTAGCCACTCCGTTAATACTACGATACATAACCTAAAAACTTACGAAGCGCCGACTGATATTATTAGATTTTTAAGACTAATACATTCGATTTATTCGATGATACATCGCAAAAACTCTCGTATCGCAAGGTTAACAGCACTTACGACTTATCTGACTATTGCGCACTTATTGCGATCGTAAAAAAAAAAAAAAAAAAAAAAAAAAAAAAAAAAAAAAAAAAAAAGTGAGTTTTGCAGTCAACGATTCTCTCTCGTGGCTCACGAAGAATCGCAGGAGTCTTCGTTCGAGTCGAGCGACACACGACGTCGTTACACGTTCGTGTTCCACTGGTATACCGCGTATTGTAATTCTGTATAATAACGTACCGTTGACAACACCCGCGCCTCGCGCAACGATTGCAACAAACACGCGTTCCTTGTTGCATCTCTTTTTTTTCACATATATACACACGAAACACGAATACACACGAGAAAAAAAGTGTTCGTGTAGATATCATCAGTTCGGAAAAAGCACATCGTCATCGAGATAAAGGTAAAAGAGAGACACAGAAGGAAAGGGTTACATTCTATAAACCACTTGTGCATAAATCACGCGATTTATATTACGTCGCAAGATGGCGTTCCCTGCCAACTCCGCGTATCGATGTATGTGTGCAAAAATAATTCGTTGGGCATTATAAACCCGCATTCTCCATCGAGACGGTCAAAGTTCATGCGAACGCGCGCGCTAACAACAGCGATGTATTATCGTACATTACAGTATTATATCGTTTGGTAACGCGGTGTGTGTAGTATGCGCTATGCGCCGCGGTACCGCGCGGATGTGCGAAAAGAAGTTCTGTGAGTTTCGAGATTCCGTCACATCCGTTTTAATAGACTTTCTCTAATTTACAACCCTTTCGAGAGCTTATCTCGCCGTCTTGAGAGTTGCGGAATGTTTTTTTTTTTTTTTTTTTCGATCGTAATACTCACGATACCGTTGTTTCGCTGTTACACTTGCCGCTCACCTGCTGCGCGGCTGCGAGAGAATAACTCGCGCGATTACGTAACGAGTATAAGAATGTCTTGAATCAAAGACACGGACGATGTTTTTTCTATGTTTATACAGACGAAAAAAAAAAAAAAAAAAATTGGAGGAAAAGTTTATCTGTTCTTTTTTTTCGATTGATCGATTCGAGAGATTCGATTTCGATGTGTAAATACGAGGGACAGTAGCGCGCATGTGATGCACGAATGTGTATATCTATATATATATACGTATATAGAAGAGGCAATAAATGTCGCGTCATCGATGTATCTATATACCTTATGCTTCACTACATTCTCTCATAGTGAGAGACTCGACTAATGGCCTATGTGCCGCGCGGAGATATGAATAGATAAGAACTCGTTACGTCGTTTTTTGACGCGCAAGCGATCCCTCCACATTCGCTGTGTATTCAATCGTAGAAAGTGCTGCGATCGCTACCGTATCTCATTCTCTGTATTAACATTTTTCGATGTCTATGACAAACATTAGTAGCATTGTACGTTTTGCGGGGACATTGGTACGTTTCGTCATTATCCGAACTAATCGGTTTTTTTTTATTGCGACGCAACGACCACACGTACGATACGACGAGAGTGGCGAGCGAATTGAATTTTTTTTCATATTCGCGTCGATTTCGATCGTCGAAGCGATAAAAGCTGATGGATAAATAAAAAACGAAGTAATATCGTAAAAATATTTTTTTTATTCCTTAAGGATCGGCGAAATGATATAAATCGTAAAAGTGAAATTCTGTTATTTTTATAGTAAAAATTTGATTTTTTTTTTTTTGAGATAATTTTTTCTTTGGATAATTCGGGTTGTTAGTGGAAATTATTTTTAGTTTGCAGTCTGAAAATTCATATGTATTCGGAAAAATTAACGAATTAATTTCTGCTAAAAAAAGTTCGATTGCCGATTTATTTTTTTTTTACGAATTTGTATACATTTTTTGGAATTATTATTATGGAAAATTAATGTTTTCAAAACTTTTTATGTAGTCGAAGTTTTTTCAAATTTTTATGCTTTTGCGTGCGATTTGAATTGAAGCGCATTTTCCGTCTTGCATAACGCGAGTTTATTTTTTGTCCTATTTATCTCGACGTTTTCAATTTTTTTTAACCTGTGCATTGGTAATAACGCTAACGACGCTTACCGTTTGATTGAGCGCATCGTCATTCCCGCGCGACTAACACGTAACACTTTGCTTATACGACTTTGCCTCTAACTTCGTCTATCTCTCGCGATCGTCGTGTCGTCTTGTTCTTCGTTATCGCGTAACTCCAATATCGAGGCGCATTCCCCGAGCGTATAGTTTATAACGATATATGCAGTGAACTTCGCAGAGGAGTTAATCGTACGGCGTGAGTCGCGTCGTGTCGTCGCGAACCTCGCGCGATCGTAAGTTACGCACAAGGCCACCGCACCGCCGCGTTCTAGTTATCGCTGCAACGTATCCGTGTATCACGAGAGGGATAAAAGTCTCGAGAAAACTATTTTCTATCGCTTTGCTTTGATTTTCTCTAAAGCGTTTAGCAAACTGCGTGCGTCTGCACGATCCATATAGCAGTAATGCGATACGTTCGATGCGTCGTTCGCGTACTACGAAAAGATCGCGGATGAAAAAAAAAAAAAAAAAAATCGTGTTTACTAATTTCGATTTATTTACTCGTTACTCGACGATCAAAGAATCTTTCGATCGTATTTTCCGAAAATCGTTATTTTTATATTAAATATTGGATTTCGATTAAAAAAGGTCGATGATCCGTAAACTACGAGGAAAAATACATCGGATAGGAAATAAGAAAAATAACCGATGACAGAAATTTGCTATAAATCATTTTTATTGCCCATTTCACGAGAAACTCGTAAGTTTTGATATTTTTAGAGCCATTTCTCTACTTCTCAATGGAATTACGGAAAAAACGAGAATGTCTGTCGTATTCTATGAGAGAAAAAACACTGATTGTTGGTGTTGTTATTACTATTATTATCGTTGCGATATTTTTTATGTCAACTCGAATGATCGTAAAAATATATCGACGCAATACATTTTTATGTATTTTCGGTCTAAACACGAATTCGATAGAAATTATTGTCGAACCTTACGAAGTACGTTGATTTTTAAAAATTGTAAAAAATGAGAAAAAAATACAATAAAACGTTAATTCCAAATTTTTTTTTATCTTATATTTTTTAAATATTTTTAATTTCTCTCGTTTAGCATTTCTCTGCATTTTTTTCTCCAATAAAATTTTTTTTCCGAAGTCAAGCGATACATTGACAATCGTGAAAATGATTAAAAACCAAAACCGTTAATTTTCGCCTTCGATATTTTATAGTATTTTTTTTTTTTGTTACTCGGAGATTTTTGATCGCAGTATTGTTAAATTTTCCCGACATCCACCACGTGCCGACAAATCTCCGGGAATAATCTAACAGCCATTGCCTGTCTATCTATTTATCTATCCGACACACATACACACCGTCAGAGCTCTGTAACTCGCGAGTGCGCATTACAACCCGCGGCACACTTCCTGCCGCGCGTTGTACGTCGCCCGCCCGGCATGGAAATTATGCAAACGAAAACAGCAGGCCGGCGACACGCTTTGAATATACGTTGAACGTACAGAAACGAAGTTCGGCACAGTCATTGACACTCTATAGTCAATGGCCTATGATTGCCGATACATAACCTCAAAAAAAGACGAAAAACACACGTCGTAAGTCAAGTTGCTAATAATTAAAGTACCTGCGACGCGTTCGTTAAGTTTTTTTTTTTTCGAACGTTACTCGCCTCCGCAAAATTATCCGTTCCATACAGAACGCTGTATCGATATATCTCGAAGACAGCATTATTTCGCGCGCGATGTTTTTCTTTAGTCGAAAGAGAGAGGTAGCGACGCGAGATATACGGTAAGAAGTGAGCGAGTAGAGTCGCGCCACCGGGTTAGACGACCGACAGAGTCGAGGAGAAGGCTGTTGTTACGTAATACTAGTCGCCAGTCGCCGGGACTACTGGTGAGAGAGACTCGAATGAATGAAACTGGCCGGAGTCCACGAAACGTTTCACACTCTCCGGGCGCGTCGTACACAGCACCGCGCGCGCCCTCGAGACGCGGGCGTACCATCGCTAGTCGTGTTCTCGTCGTCCACACTTCGTCTCTCTTTGCGGTTAATGCTTAAGTTAAACTGGCGGCTCTATATGCGCGATGGATAAAGAGAAGGTGACGCCATCGGGTCTAAAACGTTGTCCTCTATTCAACGACGAAACACAATCGAAAGGTCGCGCGTGATTAACAAATGAGAGGGACTCGAAAATTGCCTTCGAGCTCATCGTCTATACATTGTCATTTCGCGATCGTTCTAACAAATTAATGAGCAATTAACTAAACGGACCACGTACCTTAGACTCTCGAAGTTTCGTTATACAATTCACAACGAAATTAACGATCGCTGCGACACTAATAACATAGACATTAAAAATTCTTTGCTTCGATTCTATTTCGGGTTACAAAAACCACAGAAAAACGATTTTTTTACATAAATCTTTCATTTCGCGGTGAATTTTTTTTTTTTTTTTTTTTTTCGAAATAAATTGTCGTGACGAAAAATTCGTGTTTTTCACAATTTTCCGATCGTATAAAAAAAAAGTTCGATATTTTTTTTTTCGATCGAATAAAAAAATTACATAACCTCACAAATCGTTCTTTCGTTTTTACGAATCTTCGTAAAAAATAAAAAACACGTTACTTTTTCCAACATTCAGATTGCGATAAAAAGAAAAAAAAACAATGGCTGTCGACGTTTTATTGATAGATAAAAACACGTAAACCAACGGAGTTTTAATCCCGTCGAGAATGAAAAAAGCTTAGTATCCACTATCCATCGGACGTGTGCAAATGACCGGCTACGTCCACCTGGTGCATATCTCGTTCAGGAAAGTAAAATGAACTTTTCTCTTTTCTCCGCCGCGCGCGCAACTTCGCTTCGTTCTCTTTCTCGCGCACGCGGGGGTTTTGCAATATAACGTCCGGCATTGTGGCGGCCGTGACAAATTGCGGTTGAGGCGATGCGACTCGCGATAAAAGCGAGCAGCAGCCACCACGCCGCACACATAGTCGTCGCGGTAGTAGGTACCGGCAGGTACCCGTTCGGTCGAACGGTCATTCGAGTTATATGCGATACATATACATATATATATATGTGTATATCTATATAACATATATATATGTACACATCGCGCGCGGGGAAGTGCGACGAACATTGGTCGCGTTGTACACAAAGCGCCGAATACTCTCCGATGACGAGGTGTAGAGAAGACGAGCGCTCGGGGGGGCGGAATGATGCGAGACGAACGAACGAACGAACGAACGAGTGATTCAGTCTGAAACTGACGAGATATCCTCACACGTTCGCGTCAATTGTACTGCTGCATATGTTACGCACGAACTGGTATTCACGCATTCACGAACGAGTGAATCCCTCATAAACGCATACATGCGAAATATACGATATATATAGATATACAGATACGTATAGGTTATGTTCTCGCGTTCCGAGCGTTTCAACGAATGCAATTGTTCGCTTACTCGGTGGGACTCGGGGGTACGTGGGAGTATTATGTTTTATCTCGTATACATAGTTACGTAGATATGCATATAGATATATATATATGTGTATATATAGCTACAGACGTAGTATATACGTGTTTGTGGACTGTGAACGCTTCTATGCCGAACCTTCGTGTTTTATCGATTAATATGTTATGTAAAAACATATTATATAACATAAAAAAATTTTAATATGTAATATTAAATATTAGTTATTAATAAAAATCTTAAATATTACATTTTATTTTTCGCGTACCGGAAATTTTTTGCGAGCCATTTACATCGCGCCTTTTGCATATAATAACAATGTGTAATTTCGTAAATTTTTTTTGTTATACATCGAGGAAACGATACTTCGAAATAATTTTACAATTTTTTTTTTGAAATTTTTTTTCACGATAATTTGGGGTTAAAAAAATTATTTTCGAGGTAATCGTTGGTCAAAAATACCGGAAGTACATTTACGTTACCCGTTCGCGAGGGGGTAATAATAATTTTAATTTTCATGTATATCCTGTTGGGTTTTTACAGTTCCCCTTTACATACAAAATTATCCCCCGTATTCTGCGTTTTGGAACAGAAACCCTTCGTTATCGATCTGTAAATCTTCACAAACGTATATAAGCACCGAATCGTATTTAATACAATTTTATTACGATATTCATTATTATTTATGAATATCAATAATATTACATTTATTTATTTCATTTTTTATTTATTTGCGTTTTTTTTTAAATATTATATAATATTATGTATGAATATTAAACGAAATATTGAATATTTACGATTTACATATTTCAAAATTAATATTTATTGTTTCGGTTCGTTAGTTATTTGCGCGATTTATCGATGAAAAAGACTATAGCCATTGGCATTTCGGCACAATTTCGGTATACGGAAAAAAACAGGAAATTGCAGACAAAATGAAAAAAAAAAAAAAAATTTGTAAAAGTTTAATATTTTTCGTATTTAAACAATTCAGCGTACGGCTACCTGTATCGTAGCTGTTATATACGTATATCTATACAATGCATAGAAGAAGCGATGAGAATGACTTGGCAAACTGCCGCCGATCCTCCACTCGCATCCCTCTCCGTATCTCCTCCCACGCATCGGCCACGTATCCCGCAAAATCGGCGTTCGAGCGAACGAGCGATCGCGTCACCGGTACAAAGTTCCGATGTTTCGATGTATGCATACGCGATATCTCTGTATATATGTATTTGTATCGGTGTTCGCGTCGTCCTATGTATCGTCTGTTAACTCTTCACTCGAACAGTTTCTCAGGCTGACATAGGCGACGTCTTTCGAAGGCTCTCGCGGTCGACGGGACACGCTAATCGACGTAAGATGAGAATGAATCTCAACACGATGGGTTCACGTGCGATAGCTATAAAATCGTCCCGATTCGTTATTACATTACCGATTAAGTTCGCTATAATGTTTTTTTCGCATTGATAGTCGATGTTTTGCGTCAATGCGCACGAGAAAACCCGATGAGGTTTTGTTCACTTATTACCAACCGGAAGTTCGATGTATTCGCTAACGAATACGTGAATCGACTCGATGAATTTTTTTTTTTTTTTTTTATGGTTCGAGTGCACAGACACTATATATATATTTTTACGGTAGCGAAACGTACTAATTTCAACTATTTGCGAGGGGGTTATCTTTTTTTTTTATTTTTAGTTTGCGTTCGCTAATGGAATTGAAAAAAATCGATTAGATCCTATCGGGAAGTAATGGATGAGAATTTTTTTTTCTACCAATAAACTTTTTTATATTTGTATAGAAAAACTCGGAGTATTCTTATCTACGATTTTAATACATTAAAAGCAAAAAAATTAAATGACGTTTTTTTTTTACGAAACTGAAACTCTGGAAAATTTACCATATGGAAAGGCCGGAATAATAATAACAAAGAGTCATTAATAAATTCATTAAAAACCAAAAAAAATTCAACGACTGATACGGTAACTCAACTTTTTTTCGCAAAAATTCATTCGTTCATTTTTCTAAGAAATTCAAATTTTTTTCGGTTTTTTCTAATTTTCATTGATTTTTATTTAGTTTAGAAAAACGCTCAGTGCTTTTCACCGAAAAAAATTTCGAGTAATCGATCAAACATATTCGCAAATGTCGATCAAAGATTTTTTCAAAAACGGTTTTTTCGAAAATAAAAAAAAAAATTAAAAATTGAAATGTATTGAAAAAAATGAATCAATTAATTTTCGCTAAAAAAAAGTTAATTACTTTTTCAAATTATTATTATTCAAAATTATAGTTCTCAGTACTTTCCGTACGGTAAATTTTTTTCAAATTTTTATCCCATCAAAAAGTCTTCGAAATTCCTTCGGAACCTCACGTTTGGTTGTGAATAAATATACATCCCCTTAATTTCCATGGATTATTTCGATCGTCAATTTATGTATCCACCCGAAGTAATATAGGATCGGCGCAGTGAGAGCGCGCGGAATGGGAGGTATATATATTGGCATTATCTATCCGCGTATTTATCAACTCGAATACACAAGTATACAGAACTGTCGGACTGTCGCCCGTGAAGTCCCGAAGGGCAGATATGGACACGATAAATAAAATAGCCACGAGGCGATTACGAATGCAGTAGGGAACAACGTCGACGAGTCGTTCGTTCGTGTCGCTCTCTCGCTATAGTCTCTCTATCCGGCTATGTATGACCCATTTCCGCCTATGAAACTACGCGGAAAGAATTCTCTAGTAGCGTAACCCCAGCCAACGGCGACACCCGACGAACGCTAACAGTACAACTTTACAATACCTCCGTTTATCTACCTGTGTATAAGAAACGAAATACGAAGATAGGAATCCGCCAATTTTTTCTATACTCGTCATATTCATTACTGTCGTCACTTTATTACCGCTAAAAAACATCGCGGCGGTCTATTATTTTCATCGCGCATATTATTCGCGAAGCCGGCAACATGGACGCGCGCGCATGCGCGTTCGTTTGTTTTATAGTTTTCTCGGTCGTAACTATTCGATTCTATCGCCGGGGGAAAGAGAACACGCGCGGTCGCGGGCAATGGATAGAACTCTCGTCCCACATTCTTCCTTCGCTCGGTACTGCGACAACTTTTGCAACGCTTCGTTGAATTTACTGATTCGAGTGCCTCAGCGTACGGTTGTCGATTTATCGCGAACGAAAGATTCCGCGCGGCGGGAGCTTTCGCACGCGTATTGTACGAAACCTCGTGCACTGCGCAGTTAGGTAGGACACAGAGACGGCGTAACAAAACGACGACGACAGCCACTCGTGGGGCTCTCGTGATGATAGGTTGAATAGTAACTGTCGATTTACTGATTGAGAGGGGAGCATATATACATATATATATGTATAGGTAGCGTTCACACCTCGCGGAACAACGCGGTTGCGAGTTTAAATTTGACGAAGTGTCTTATTTGTCAATCTGACTATTTCAGCGATGTATTAAGCTGCTGCATTGTACTCTCATGTAGGGTAAACGGTTCGTTATTCAAGCCTCAAGGATCTTGCAATTGAATGAAAGAAAAATGAATCGTATTTTTTTTTTTTTTTTTTTTTTTTCGAATCGTCTCGTTGAATCACTAAAATATAAAGACGGAGGGGATATACTTATCGACAATAAAATTCTCGAAGCACATATATATTTTTGCATCCTTAATGTCGCAGAGGTGTCTGAGAGACCCCAATGGCTTTATGTTTGCAAAACTTTGTCAAAAATCAATATTTTTTAGGTTAATTATAGTGAAATCGAAACTTCAGGACGTAAGGAAGATTTCTGTTGAGACGCGATATTGATACAGTTGGAATTATATAAGTTACACGTTTTTTAAAGAGACGTAAAATAATCCTTTTTTTCAAATTTTGAATTTGGCTGCAAATTATTTTTATTTTTACGGAGGATTTTAAAAATACGGAGCGGTTGAATCAGTAGCGAGGAATACAATATATTGAACGTCGTTTTGAAATTTCCATACTATTTTTTGAACGTTTATTTTGAAAAAAAAAAAAAAAAAAAAAAAACGGAAAATTTACGTATATTCGATACTCGCGATACGCATAGTGATATTTTTCGGTTTTCGATCGAATATTGAAAAAAACAAAAATTGTTGCGGTATTGTTTTCACAAATGGTAAAAAAATAATGGAAATAAAAAAAAATCGTCGGGAATTTACCGTTTACCAAAAAAAATTTACCAAAAAAAAAAAGAAAAAAAATGGAAATAAATGTAAAAAAAAACTTCAATAATCCATTATATTTTTTTTACTCCGTTTTTTATTTCGCGAAAATCTATTCATCTCGAATTACAATATATAATTGTAAAAAAAAAAATGCAAAAATCAGTTCGCGAAACTATTTCAAGTTTCTTCTTTTTCTTCGTATTCTCGTTTTCATCAGAATCCCCCGTCTGGGATGCTGCGCTGCCGCTGCATGGCGCTGGAAGTTTCTCTTCCAGAAGCGAAGCACGTCCGTTCGATGGAACGAGGTTTGGGTAGTAGAAGAGAAGAGTATAGAGGACGACTCGGCCCTCAGTCCAGATGGTGCTGAATTTTCCCCTCTTTCTCCTACTCTCCGTTGCGCCTCTTCTCTCGCGCGTCCCGCGGAGAAACAATCGGCCGCCGACACCTAATACCCACCTGTTGCAAGTTTCAGGCGCATCTCTGCACACGCCTCGTACTCGTTGATCGTTCGCTATGTTGACGAATCACAATCGCCAATCAGATTTTACTTTATTTCTCTTAAAAAAAAAAAAAAAATAATAATAATCGTATTTATTCTCTCGAATTCATAAACCGATCGATAACATTCCTTAATTTTCTCCGAATCCAATTAATCATCGAATTTCAACCTATCGATAACGCGCCTCAATTTTTTTTTGCCTCTCAACGCATTTTTCAATTTTTTTTTAAATTTATTTTCGATTTTTTCGAAAAAAAAAAAAATTTTCAAAAATCGTTTTTTTTTTTTTGAAAAAAATCATCGGAGTCTAAAAAACCTCCGGCTGACGACCGCCATTACAATATTTCATCCGAATCATAATGATCTCGTATTTGATTAATGTTTACAAAGTCAAAAAGTTTGGAGTTAAAGTTTCTCGAAAGATTTACGTCGTAATCGAAAGTTCGAATTTTCCTCGTTTCTTCCTCCTCTTATTTATACTTCGAGGCGCAGGGTGACGCTTTGTGATGATCGTTATAGCACTCGGGAAGAAACTTTGTAAAGGGGGTCGCGCGGATGGCGCAAAGTCGGCCGAACGGCTCGAAAACGACGGCACTCGTAAATTAGGGTCGGTCGGTGTATGAGAAAAGCCCGAGTGGAGCTCTCGGTGTTCGATGAAGTAGAGACGAGGACTACACGTGCACTTGCTGCCGCTTTTACTACTACACACTGCGATACTACTGTAAAGCCACTCGAGTCACTAAAAGTTCTTTTCGACGCCTCGAAAAAGCGAAGCAGTGCCGCGGTGGGTGGCAAAACGACCGGACGTTAAAGCAACCCTCGTGTTTCTTACGTATATATACGAAACATAACCTCTGTGTGTACCGACAACTATAATAAGTTATATCTCACGACGCCCTCTTCTTACGAATCTCCGAAACGAGAGCTCGAAACACGCCGCCGTCTGCTTCTGTTCGGCTAAACTACGTTTGCTCTCCGAGTCTATTTTCACCCCGAAAACGAGTTTGAAAACTCGTTCGGGTCCATCCAAGAACCGTCAGATGTTTATTCAGTCAACAGGAAGCCGCTAGTCGATGACGACTTGTCGTAGTATTCGTATCGTAGTTCTACTCTCGAGCGCTGCGGAGTACAAGTCAAGTACGCCGCGTGTTCGATGTTTTCTCGTATTGCAAGCATCCGGATACGAAAATAATCGCAACGACGGAAACTCGGTTATCCATTTTCTTTATTTTCGTTTCGATTCCAACATTTTTTTCATCTCGGGGATCGAGAAATTATGATTTTTTTGTTTTCATAGGAAATTGTGAATTTCTCTCGATGTATTGAAAAAAATTGAAATAACATGAAAAATCTTCAAATTATCGAAAATTTTTTGGAGTTTTATTTATATTTTAAAATATTCATAAATAATGTGAATAGAAACATTTAAAAAAGGACAGTAAATAAAAAAAAAATTCTTTTTATCATCGCACCACTCGAGACTACGAGAAAACTATTGCATTCGTATTAAAACAAAAAATTACATCGAAACATGCGAATCGAATTTTTTTTTTCGGAATTATCAATTTTCCGAAAAAAGATTATCATTTATAATGTTTATTTACCGTTTTACGAATATCCACGAGCAAAAATATCGCAACTATCGATAATCGATTTTTGTCGTTTCAACGTATTTATACATCGCGACGCGTAGTTATTTTTAAATATATTTTACACAATAATAAACAGTTCACAATACGCGACAAAAATATATATATATCACTCTAATAAATGAATAAAAATAACATCGCATTACTTTTTCTGTAAAAAAAAAAAAATTACGATTTCTTTTTCCTGGTATACTATACACATCGTCGTTCTCGAGTGTCGTGCGTCGAACGTTTCGTCGATAACGATCCGTTGCCAGGAAATCTCGATAATACGAATTCGAAAAAGATACGTGTTACAAGAGTCTTCGGGGGTTATTATCGTCGATATGGTACGTCGCGAAGTGACTTTATCGCGAAGTGTCTTTCTCCGAGCGGAGCGTATATCTCGTTACGAAGTATCGACGAGAATAAAAAAAATTGTTACGCGCTCTGTCAGCTGTACAATAACTATTGTTATCTCGTGATTTCTCTTCGATACATTATATTTTCATCGTTCAATAAAATTTCTCGTGCAATTTCTCAGTACCGACCGCGCTGTACCCCGAGATACATACTTATTATTATCTTAGCTACCGGGTCGACTTTCTTATCACTGAATTTATCGAACAGACCGATCCGTGTGTGTCGAGTGTCCGAGAGATATGGTCGCCAGCGAGAGGTTAGCCAGCCGTCGCGCACCTGTATTATAAACGTCGTCGTTATATCTATTATAAACGACATTTACGAGAGATCAGTGAAAACAGGAAACCAATTTTTTTTCTTTTCTCGATTAATTTTCTCCGCGTTATAAATACGTTGTACTTTTCCATTCCGCGATCGTGACACAGAGATATAGATATATATATCGGAGAGTCAGGTAGGTCACCTTTAATACGCGGTCACCGCTCGCAACACCCATCGACCCATCGTCCCTCCGATGGGAATTCAAATCGAATATTTTTTAACTCCATTTATTTTTTTCCATAATTCATCTCAACTCTCATAATATCAAATAAAAATAACAATAAAAATAAAAATCAAAAAAAAATTTATTTCGATATTAAAAAATTTCGTATTTCCATCAAATTTTTTTTTTTTTTTTTTTTTTTCGTACATCAATCCTCGAAGTTATTTACCCAAAACCACGAGATTTCTAGTTGATTCACGGAATATTACAGAAACTCGTCATCCATCTCGGGTTTTAGCTCCTTCCCCTGCCCCCCCCCCCCCCCCTCCCTCCCGTCCCTTTCGTTCTCTCAGTGGGTTAGTAAGATTCCAATCGTGACGCCGATCTCCATCAACTCTCCCGCAGTCCATTGTTCCCCCTGTTGATGTTTCGGTTAACTTCGCGGGATTTTCGAGTTCCGGATGCCAATGTCAACGCAATTCGCGGTATCGGTTTTTACGGAGTTGACGATGACGACGCGAAAGTACTGTACGGTAAAATCTGTTAAGTTAAGTTGGAGAGAGGAGAAGAGAGAATAAAAGGCCCATCCACAGCGCCACGCCGCCTCGACGACGACGTCGACGTTGTCGTCGTCGTCGTCGTCGAGAAGAACGGGTCGTTGACCTCACCTGGTATAATACTACATATATATATATATACTATAGTAGTGTTGTACCTGTGCTTCGAGTTACCGCCACCGCTCCCGCACGTTTCTCTCGTGTGCGCCGTTCGCTCGTATATCTCGACGCGCCATATACACACGAACCTCGAGGAGACTGTTGTGTATATATCCTCCTTCCGTATGTATAAAACGGACCAAAAGCAACGGGGCAAAGCATACACTGTGCGCAAAGCAGTCGGAGGAGGAATGATGGCGTGTCGAAACATTCGACGAACGGCACGGAACACGCTAAACGAGGAAAAAAAAAAAAAAAACAATGTGCAACTCGCGCATACGGTTCTCTAAAGCGTGAATCACTAATACATTGACGATTTTTATGTTCCACGAATTCTTGTTAATTAAGTTTTAACGCGATGACGTGTATATGGGTTTTTTTTAAACTTACGACTCAACGGCGATCGAGAAATTATAAATTTTTTTTTTTCGAATATCGATGTTCGGAGGTCCATATATTTTTTTTTTTTCGTCTGGAGAGAATGAAATTTAATTGATTTTCGATTTTTTTTTAAAGTTTTTAATAATTCCGTTGTCAACTAGTGGATTTTCCGTGTCCATTAATTTTCACTTTTTTACGGTTGCAGCGTCGTGATTTTTTTTTTATTGTGTAAAAGTTCGATGATTTGAAGAATTTATAGGTTTGCCGTTTTTGATTCTTAGGTCGAAATTTAGCGACTATCTTCGAAGAAATAACAGAAAATGTAATCGAGTATGAAAAAAAAAACATCGAAGAGATTATTTTCGGAATTTATGACGAAACTATCGAAGTATCGATATGCGATTATGAAAAAACTAAAACTTGAAGAAAATAATAATAAAAATTGCCACAAACTCTACATCCACCCTATTGGTCGTTACACAAGTCAAAATCCCGTTTTCATAATTTTTTTAACAGTTCGAAAAGTCTAAAAATTTTGAAGCTAAAATTTCAACTTCGTCTGGAAATCTCCACGTCGCCCGCGCGGGGATTATATACATTTCAATTGCGACACTTCTTTTCTTTCGCCTCATTGTCCGCGTGAATTTCTCCATCGAAAAACCACAGCAAACAAACAACTTTCAAAAATAAACGCGCGATAAACATCGATAAATTGAGACCACGTATATCGAAACGCGTTGGTTGTCCTTAATATTTCGCTAAATACCGAATCCATTCTCCGAATGGAGTGCAATTTTCGATCGATTAAAGAATTTTAATCGCCTCTGTGGTCTCTCAGTTTTTCTGACCTGTTAATAGTTCATTTCGTTGCCGGATAAAGATTTTTTATCGACACCGAAGTCCAAGAATAAATTTTAATGATCCGCCATGACCTTCCGAAGAAAATTTCTCTCGTATCTCATACGTAGCCTCGTGTACGATGTCAGATATTGACATATTGATTTATCTCATTTCTATCCTCCAACTCGGCAAATACCGCAATTTAAGTCGCGTTGTTGTGTATCTGCGTGTTTCAGGGTTGAAACACTTTTCTCGTCAAGTGTTATTTATTATTGCGCATTTCGCTCGACATACACACATACGACACGCGGACACCATAGTTTCGCGTTTGCAAAGCATTTACGACGCTACCGAAGAAACGGTGTATTGTTTTATTGCTTTATTACGATACGCGTAGGAGTTTCGCTTCGATGTTTTTTTTTTTTTTTTTTTTTTTCGTAATACTTCGCGTTCCCATATACGATATATCGTTTTTTGCTTTTATTTTTTTTTCTATCTGCGTACTGTATTAACGGACATAACGGAACCTCCGATCCGCGTGCTTCGTGCGCGTGACACTTCGAGTACTCGAAAGCCTTCGACCTCGAGAGCCCACGCAACGACAAGTAGATGTCCGTGTGGATAAGCAAACAGAATTACTTGGTACATTAGATATGTATATATATATATCGCCATACAATTTATATTTACCGTCTCGTAAGTGTGCATAGAAAATTCCATTCGCCGATGTAAAAAAAAAATAAAACGAAACATCGAAAATAAAGACCTCCCTCGTCGCCTCCGAGAAATTTCGCGGAAACGAAAAAAAAAACGAAATGTTTCCGCGGGTTTTTCAAGGTCGACGAAAATAATACGGCACTCGATGCTTTCGTCAAGTTGCAACGGAATCGGAATAAAAAGAAAACATCGACGCGGTGAGTGGAAGGGGAGGGGGGGGGGGGGGGGGTTAGTTCGCGGAGCTTAAAAATTCTCGTGTGTGAGAAACGAAATGCGGATCAATGGAACTCGCAATCGTTGATGTTTCCTCTCTTCTCGTTTGTGTTGTGTGCGAAGCGTTTGTGCGTTGTGTGGTTCTCCTGAGTCCCTGACTGACGACGACGAAGGGGAGAGAAAACGAGCGCGCGGCGCGCGAGCGCCACGAGATATAAATAAGTGTGCGCCGGGGACAGCGATTCAAGGTCGACGATAGAGGAGAGTTCCAGAGGGAAGGTAGGTGGCGGTGGTGTTGTATGTGCGGTGACTTTTCTCCGCGAATAACATTTCTCTCTTCCATCGGGTTATCCCTTCTTTCGCGCGTTCGTTTCCACGAGGATATGCGTTTCGCGAATCAACCCGTTAGAAACGACGTCGCGGGTCTCCGCTGTTCGCGGCATTTCTCTCGTTCGTCTCCGAGAGAAATACATGTATAGTCGGCGTACAGCGATGCTGCAAGACGTAGCTGAAAGGAGGGGCGAGGGGGGGGGGGGGGGGGGGGGGAGGGGACGGGAGGCAGAGAATGCTTTCGAAGGTTTTACGAGGTGCGGACGCGCGGACCTCCGCGTTGTAACGCTTTATATATAGCTATATGCATTTATATACATATATACACCGATATAATATAAGTAATGCTGGAGCGAAGGCCCAAAGCGATCAAAACGTGTGTAGAGAAATAGCGGTCTCTCGCCGCTCGCCCGCGCCTCGGACTCCGCAGAATACAGGTGTATTCGCGGCGGCGTTGCCAAATCGACGCCGCACGTAGCCCTGAATCAGCAGGCATTCTTACCAGACATCGATGACGATGTATACCGAAGTTACTTGTTGATGCCGTGTTTTTTATTTTTTTTTCTTTTTTATCGACTCGAAATTCGATTATCGATCGAAAAAAAAAGATCGCGAGTTTATTAGCATGAAAAACAATGGCGAAACATTGAATAAAATTCGTGTGACAGTGCAGTTGCGAAAGATACGCGAGTTACTAGGCGTTCGAAATTCATTCGTGAAATACGTGTCGCGCGTAATGTTGTTTCGTCACAAATTTATTATTTAAGCTCATTAACCGGTAGAGAGATCCGCTTCGTAACTAATATACGCGTGGAGAGTGGTATACATAGTATAAATTTCAGGTGTCTATTTTCCCCGGTAATCATTAGTATGCATAGTATACATATACATCGAGACAAGAGCGACATCGCGCGGGTTTCGCTATGGAGAGACGCGGCGCACGTTTCCATGTTGTTCTTCGCGTATATATATATAGATATAGATATACGTATACAAACATACAGTTGAATATAATAGAAACAGAGGGCACTGCGCGTGTGTGCAACGCGTACGAAAGTGGGACAACGTGTGTAGCAGCCGAGCGCCACGAACTCGAAACGAACAGACCTTTGCGTAGGTTTATTCCAAACAACGTGAACACAACCCAAGTCAAAGCTGCAGCCGGCAGAAGCGGCAGAAACGTCAGTTCGGACGCGGCAATTGCAGGAAGTCCCCTTCCTGCCCTCGCGGGACCAGTGCCGCGCACTACACTGTATATATATACCCAACAAACATTACGAATGTCAGCCATCTTTATTCCGCTTTCGAAAGAGAGCTCCCCGTCCCCTTCCCCACCGTCGTCTCCCGTTTTTCGTGTCCTCTTTGTTATTATTATTGTTCCCTATTCCCGCAACCGTATATTTCGGAAAAATTTCGTCCGAAAAAAAAAAAAAAAGATCGACAATAAAGTAATCTCGAGTGCGTCTGGCGAATACCGTTGGAGAAAAATGAATTGAAGATGGTTTCGTAGCCGAAACGAGAGCGCAGGGTACAGAGGGCTCTCGTATACCCGTGGAGAGGTCAAAGTTTTATTGCACGTAGCATCGTACTGTAAGTCCATCCTATTAAGGGGAACGACAACGAAAATTCCGTTGCGAATTTCCATACAAAATTGCATTGTCCCTCTCAGCATCTTCGCAACGTATACACGACGAATAAAAAGATTCCGAGACATGCGAGTCGGTGTAGCGGTTTTTTTTTTTATTATTATTATTCAACCACAAAGCTCATTGTATACAGACGATACGAAATACAAAAACACAGAGTACCGAAAGATCGTAGCGAAAAGCAGCGAGTAGAATGCGAAGGAAGAAGAAAGAAGTCGACGAGATCGAGTGATGCGAGACTCGAAGAAGGATATATCTCATACGAGACTTTAGCGAGTCTCGTGAAGAGGGCGCGAGGGAGGGGGGGGGGGGGGGGGAAGGAGGGGGAAAAGAAACGAGTTGTCAGTGCGGGGCGCGCGTCCGCAGCATCAGTAGAGAAGCGTATAGTAGAATAATACATAGTCACGAGGATCCGAGAGGGGTTTGTGCTCCGTGCGCCTGGTGCACGAGAGTCTGGGGCACGAGGAAGGATATTTGCTCGATTCTCGCGGTGGGGGAAATGCCGGTTGGACTATACGACGCGGGAGGAATAAAGACACATATATATAGATATATATACATATATATACACAGATATAACAAGTATAACGCGCGGGAGGGGGAAAGAGAAGAACGGGCGATAGCCACGAGCCTCTGTAGCGGAGAGGGGGCCGCGGAGCGGCGCGGTGGGGAGGGGGAAATCGTTGGGTGTCAGCTGCGGGACGCAGAGCCCCGAGTACACCGTGCGAGAGATAGAAAAAGGCGAAGCTACGGTGGTAGAAACGTGAAAGGGAGAGAGCAAACGAGAAGCAAGCAGCGGGTAAGGCATCGGAGTAGAGAATCGAGTAGAGAGCTGAGTCATAGCGCTGTTGCCAGCGGCTCTGCGCGTATTCACGCTTTCGTGGCTCTCTGCCGGACAGCAAAGCAGCGGCGCGGCTCAGCCTCTCTCTCAGTGTGCTGTTATATATATTTTCATCCTTTTCGCTCTCTCGACGATGCGCGAGTCATCCCTTCTATCTCTTTCTATCATCTTCTTATTATTCTTCTCATTCTCGATCTTTTTTTTTTTTTTTCTCGATGTTTTTTTTTTATTCGTCTCTCTCACTGAGTCACAGTCTACAGAGTCGAGTAATGTATATAGATATATAAATATGGAATATACAGCGAGATAGAAAAGGAGAAAAGATATGTACCATAATCCGAGACCGGTGGAGCTCTCTGCGCGAGTGGTAGTGGAGGGCATCGAGGATTTTGCGGTACTGCGACCTTTCTCGCTTCGTCTACCATTAATGCCTCTTACCTTACCCGGGGCTTCTTATATTCTCGACGAGAGATAGAAATAATAATAATAGTAATGATAAATAAAAAAAAATAAAAAAAAAAAAGTACGATAACCGAAGCGTTTTTCTTCATCGGGAATATCGTTCTTCTATTCTCATTCCCTTCTTCGTCTTCTTATATATACTTATTTTTCCATCGGGGGAACGAGATATTGGCCGGAAGTTCTTTTAGAACGAAGTCTCGATCCTTCGCGAGAGAAGAGAGGCCACTGCCTCGGAGATTGGATTCGCGGAGCCCTATATATATATATGTATATATATCGTTCGATGTTTTTTTTTTCTATCATTCGTTCATTCGAACGCAATTGTATTGACGCCATCGTTACGTTTTTTTTTTTTCTGCCGATACCAACGTCATTCGCGAAACGAAGAGAGTTTATTTCTTCTCTATATATCTCTCCGGTGTTCTCTATAGCGTATCTTTTTTCCTCGCGTGCACAACGGTGACCACTACACGCACAGAGGCTTTATTCTGTTTGCCGTGAGAGAAAGAGAGGAGGGGAGAGAGGAGGACATACAAACGGGCAGAGAATTCGATGAACAAAAGCGTTGCTGCTGCTGCTTCTCTTCTATCGCGTCTCTTCTCATTTAACTGCAGCAACGGGGGTCGCCTTTGCGACTGTTCGCGTTGTCGTCGAGAAAAGAGAGAAAGAGAGAGAGAGAGAAAAACTCGGTGTTCCCTCGTTGCTGCATTGTTCATCTTTTCTTTATCTTTTTTTTTCTCGATTCTCCATAGTCGCTTTTGCCTTCGAGGAATCGGGAAGAAGCTTTTGAAGCTTTCATTGTACGTTTATTCATTTATTTCGGCGAGAGACATGTTGAAAAAAAAAAAAAAAATCGAATCTCATCGCGGCGTCGTTACTGCTAAGAATTCGCGGGGGAAGTCAACGCGATAATAGAAAACTCGGATGATAGGGAAGTATTCACGTATGTGGATATACGGCGGTTGTAAGGACAACCGACGTGGATACTGTTATCGTGTTTTATACTATATATATAACGTCGATGAGTTTATGCTTCGAAGCTTCTGTGTCTCTCTGTACGTTTCACTCCCTCGCCACGATTTTCTCACTCTCTCGCTCTCTCTCTCTCTCTCTCTGCTCTCCCCTTCGGACGCTCTCTCGCAGAGTCACTCCTCTCTCTACCAATCCCCCGCCCCCCCGCATCGTCCCGCCGATGTATTGATTTCCCTGCACACACGCCTCCGCCTCTCTTCCTCATCCACCGCCTATTTGAAACGTGCGGAAAGACAAACGATTCACCGAGCTGCTAGCCGAACGGCGAACGTCGTCACACGCAGCGCCGAAGGAATTTCATTCGCAAAGTTATTTCGTTCGCAACCTTTTCAATTCCTATTCTCATTCTATACATCGCGATGTGTGAAGAAAAGCGTAAGTCGGTATCTTTGATAGTACCGCAAAAATAGGGAATTTCTATGAATAAATTATAGAAACGGTTATTTACATAAAACCTGTCGATGCGACGTGCATTTTTTATGAAACAGTCTACAGGCCGTTCGCCAAATATAAATTCTATTTTTTTCATCTCGTCGATCTGTTTTTTCGAAAGATAAACGCTGCTGCGATTGCTACGTATTTTCCGATTTTTTTTTTATTCCGATTTTTTATTCATATGTATTTTTTAACCTCAAAACCACTAATTTAACAAATTTCTCGGCTAACAATGATTTTTTAAAGATTCGAAAACATTTCTATCGATATTACGAATTTTCGATATTTTCTTCTCATATATCGGAATTTTTACACTGAAAAATATACGAGTCGAAGGTATGTGGATCCGCCAAGAAACGTTTTACGTTCCGAAACCTCGGGGTGTCTCTCGTTTATACTTTTCTTTTCTTTATTTTTATTTTTTTTTATTATCAACACGACGAAACATTACGACGTCGACGTGGACATAGTCTACGGCGTTGTCGCGCGCGCACCGCAGGGACGGGAGGGAGGGGGGGGGGGGGGGGCGTCGTCGTCTCAACGCCCTTTACCGAGGTCGCGAGCGTTATAACGTTGGGTCACGTAACCTCCGGCGAACATCGGAGACTCCGCAAACAGCCAAGTTGCACCGAAACGACAGTGGCAACAGTAGTATAGAGAGGATCGCGTTCTCGTTCTCTCGTTTCCCAGAGAACCCCCCGTCTCGTCCCTTCTTTTCTCAACCCGATGCTTGCCTCGCATCGGTACGGTTACCGAACACGAGTTTTCTTTCCCGGTAGAGTATAGAGACCCCACAGCAGCAGCAGCAGTAGTAAGCGTCATTATAATCCTCTGCGTCACGTACAAACACACATATAACCGCGTGGTCTGCGTTGGACCACAGGCTGTAACTATAAATCCGATCCGTCCCCTCCCCCGTGTTGCGTAATGGATGGCGTCGAGTGGCGACTCGTTCTTTCATTTATCTCGTACTTCGCGATGCCTCTACTTCGTCTTCCTTCTCTCTTATTGCACACACGTCGTGTGTCGAAGTTTTTTTTTTCGTATTTTCTTTTTTTTATTATTATTATTTTTATTCTTCGAACAAAACTGTTTACGGTTCGCCGGATGCCACCTGTAATACAACGAGGCCGTTGCGCGCGCGAGCGTTCGCGCGTACAGGTGACTTCAGCATCGTCACATAGCGCGCGGTGAGATCATAGGTACAAAGTTTGCTTTTTAAATAGATCAAACTTTATCCATCGCGATAGCGCGTAAAGTCGAGACTCGTTTATAACTTGTTACGTATTCAGCTCTCGTTATGATTCTAATCAGAGCGTAAATACTTCGATTACTATCGAATCGAAGTTTTCTCGATATTTACGAGCGAAATATACAAATAAATACGAACACATTTTTTCATAACCTAAAAAAAAACTACGTATCTGTCGACCAGTTTCTGTATTCTAATCGTTTATTTACGAATCTACAAAAGTTACGAAAGGTTATTTCGTTCGTTATCAACGTTTATCGTAATAAAGAATAATCCAAACAAAAGCAAAGGGATTTCTTGTTTCGAAGTAAATAGAGACGAAGCTCTGACCTACAGACTCCTTTCGTATTTATGAATGTTATACATCGACTTCGCGCTAATGCCTTCTCGTAAACCAACAATAACTCGGTGACTTTTTCGACGATCTGGAAGCGTAGACTCACCGTCGAGTTATCTTCGCGTTGGCCACGCGAAGAGTTTTCGCTACGGTGCGCGCGGCTCTCGTACAGCACACCGAACGTTAGAGAGCCCCCGTCGTAGAGGTGCGTCATGCAATTCAGCCCGGGAGCGAGTCTGCCTGAGTAAAATTCCTCGACGAGCTCTCCTGTCCCCGTGGCCCGCGCGGGGGTACGACGCGCGCGTTCGCCGGCGTCGATTTAAGGGGGTTGGAGAAGCCCCGAGAGAGAGAGAGAGAGAGAGAGAAAGAGAAAGAAACGTTGAGAAGAGAGAAGGAGACCAAAAGATAAAGCAGCTACGGTTGACGGGCGGCTCGCCCGCCAGCAAGCATCGAGCTGTGCGCTACACAACGCTGAAGGCGAGCGCAGCTAGCCAGCCACCGTGGCACTTTGGCTCCTTCTTTTCTCCCACTCTCTTTCTTGCTCTTCCATTCTAACCTTCTATATATCTCTCATACATATATTTCCCCCCCCCCCCCTCCCGGTCCCCACTGGTTATTCTTCGTTCCTCATGTCACTCTCCTCGTTTCTCTTTCCCGCCGCTTCTCTCTGTTATATATCGCGTATATATGTGTACATATATGTATGTATGTATATATATCGTTCCTTTTTCCCCGTCTCGTACGAAACCCCACTCGAGAATCGGCAACGAACTGAGGGCTTTCGTTCAACGACGACGACGCGTGCGTGAGAGCCCACGGGCTATAACAGCCCGAGATACAGCAAAAGGCGTTCACGGTGTGCACCGTTTTTTTCGAGTTCCTCTATACAAAAAAACTATACTCCGTCTTCTTTTATCCTCGTGTATATTCGCCAGAAAAGAATTTGCCTTGCCGCATGTATTTTTTCGTTTTTTTTTTTTTTTTCGCGTCCATTGTACCGCGTATGATCTGTCGGCGTTGCCGAAGGGAGGCGGAGTGGGGGTCGGGGACGACAAGGACGAAAATAACGATTGAAGATGAGAGTTAAAGAGAAAAAAAACACATTCTGGCAGTTATTTCTCTTCGCATTACCGGACGATTGCTCGGAACGATCGGGGGTCTGTTTTCTCGTTGCGGAGGCTTTATAATGGTTATAACTCGATACGTCGCAGTAAAAGAGAGGCCAGTCGTTTCTCGACTCGCTGTGGGCCTCGAGATTGCTTCACTTCGGCACTTATGGTATATCTCTTCTCGCTTTATCGTTCGCCCCAACGACGCGGAGAACCCGCGATAGAGCAGGAGAAACGACGATCGATCGTTCGTAAAAAAAAAAAAAAAAAAGTGGAAAATAAATAAACGCACATATAAGCAACTATTTTATGTAGCATGTAATTTTCGTTGGTCAGCTGGCAACACAGCGTCGCGGTTTGTTTGCGGTTAAGTAACAGCTCTCGGGGATCTGAGGAAAATGGGCGCTTGGGAAACGTGAAATACTTAGTACAAAAAAACACACTATACAACGACAAAAACACACTGAAAACGCACGTTCACGTGTTATTACAACATATATCATTATATATCCTCGATTTATAATCCCCTGTGGTTTTATTTTTCGTTCGACACACTGTGGAAAAAAACATAACCTCTCTTCGGAAAAATAAAATACCGGGCGGAGATTCTCGAAAGAATTCTCGTACGGAGCGGCCATTTCGCGATGAAACGAGAGATCTTCCGAGACCTTCCTTCGGACACTCGCAAGTGCCTTTGCAATAAAAACGCCTCGATCGTAATTTAACGTCGAAAAAGCTTTTCGTGTTGGAGTAGAAAAAAAAAACATAAAACAAAAAAAACACGCACTGAATCGTGCCTTCGAATAAATTCGTTCCAATGGTAACGGAAAACCCCCGGGCAATCGTATATCTCAGGGTGAATCGAAACGATCGTCGAGGCGCGCTGATGCGGAGAACGAGTTGCGCGTGATACAGGAGGCGAGGACCCCGCCCTAAACTCAAGCAGAGCGTGTAGAGTATTCCAATCGTTCCGAATCGACTCGATATCGCTGGACTATCGGACGGTTGACTTGAACGAGACGAGCAGTAGAGCCGGTAGCAGCGACAGAAGAAAATCCCTTTGCGTTTTTTTTTTTTCATTAACGTACGCCGAAAAAAATGTTCTCAATAATCCTATTCCCTAGAATCGCCGAGATTTCGTATTTTTTTTTAACATTCGACGAACGTTCAACCCATCACTCGGTTGCCATGGAATTTCCATTAAACGGTAACGAACTCCTTAACAATTATCTCTCGCAACGTTCCTGCGTTCGATTATATATCGAAGGTGCGCCTCCATTTTGTTTTTTTCGTCTATCTCCCTTTTTTCTTTTATTCCTCAACGTTTACGGGAGAATCACCCGAATAGAGAGAAATATCTCTTCTCCATTCGTTTAAAAACAGCAGCAGCAGCAGCGGCAACGTAACAGCAGTTTCTCGGACCAAATAAACTCGTAAAATTTTTACAATAACGAAGCAGAAGTCTTTCTTTTCGTTTCGTTACTCGATATCATTACGATACGATATTAAACAGAAGAGTAGACAAAAATATTGTTACAATTTCAAGAAAAAAAAAAGATATATATATTATTATATAAACGTCCGTGAGATATTTTTCTGGGACTCGAAACGGGAGAGTGATGAAAATGCGTGCAACTCGCGCGAGCAGAGACGGGCGACTCCCCGGGAACAGTCGAGGCTGTCCGGGTCTCTGCGCCTGCGTTTATATTCCCCACTCGCGCGACCAATCCCCAACGATCTATCCCCACTCTTTATCCTCCACGGAAGGTTTTACACGAGAAAATTGTACTGCAGCATTTTGCTCACTCGGCCCGATGATCTTCGCTATTTTTCCCCTCAAAGGCTCTTCTCTCCCACCCGCGATGTGTTGAATCTTCTTACATATCGCCCCCGCCTACCGCACCTCGGGGCTTATAACGTTCTCGTCGGTTTTTCCACCTCTTCCCGCGCGCGGACCGAGAACGATTCTCCCCCACTACATCGACTACTCTTTTTAACGTTTCTCCTGCGTCGCTTCTTCCAAACGCGATTCAAACTTCCCCTACACTCGCGGGGATTCTCCTTGTACGCTCTTCTCTTTCTGTATATTCTCTCGTGTACCCGTATAGCTTATATATATGTAGAGTTATACTATTCTCTCGTACAAGTTCTCTCTCGACCCCTCCCCCCCCCTCCCGCCCCTTCCCTTTGCTCCTCGTCATCGGGGAGGCTTTATATACCCCTCCACACGTTTGCCGCCGCCACCACTGCCGCTCCCTCTGACTCAACCCAACGGAGCGGGAGCCGTCATGGCCTCCCGGCAAAAACATCCGAGAGGGCTTTTATATCTGCGTAAATGCGAACGCAGAGAGACGAGGAAGTTTCGATCGAGCCGCCACTCTCTCACCCTCTCTGCTACTACTACCCCTCTCTCTGCTTTTACCCGGCACCTCCGTGTGTCCACATCGTTCTATATACTTATGTACTCTCCTATATACCCGCGATATATAATTCTTCTCTTTCTTCGTTTATTTATATATATATATATATTTTTTTTTTTTCATTTTTTTTTTTACCGTTCCCTCTCACTCGGCCGCCCACTTCCTTTTTCCTTGATTTAATTTCGCGCGCTCGTGTCCGGTATTACGCGAAAAGCTCCCCGCGCCCGGTGCAGAAGGACTTTCAGAATCTCCGAACTCGGGGTCCTTTTTTTTTTTTTTTTTCATTTTTTCTTCTCTTACTATTCCCATTTCTATCTCATTTTCTCTATTTCTAGTCTATCTTTCTATGTATCGTACTTTTTTTTTTTTTTTCGTCTTTCTTTACTTTTTTCCTTCGCTTGTCCACTTCTCTTTCTCGCGCCTCGCGTCCGGAGTTTTTCTCTCATCGACGTTATATTATAGTATATATCGCGTTTGCGAACCAACGAGAGAGGATTCTTCCTCGTCGGCCGACGAGCCACGAGCTAAACTAAGGCGTTGCCATGCGGGAACCTCTTTTCTTCTCTATCTCTCGCACGTTTCTCTACTCAACGGGAACCTCTCCGCGATATATAACTTGCCTTGCGCTGCTCCTCATCTCTCTTCTCTCTTTCTTTTATATCTCTTCGAGTTTCTGCGTATGTATATCGTTGAGAATAATACACGCGGATCGTCTCTCTCGCGCCGCTCGCGTTTTATTGACCGGCGGTCTAAACTCCGCGAATATAACCTCAAAAAATCGCTCCGCGATGTATTTTTTGATCGTCTGGTGTGTTAGATTTCGGAACGAAACTGTTAGCTATCGAGAATCGTTTTTTTCGTGAAGAAAAAGTATAATTCCGTGAACGGCAGTTAAGGACGCGTCGTAAGATCGAAGCAAATATCGATGGGATGCAACGACTCCGAGAGGTCTTGTTGTTCCATTTACCGATTATTCTATGCAACCAGTTTATCCGTAGTAATGAAGGCTTCGAGTCTCGTCGAAGAATGCAATTTGCATATAAATCAAATGCAGTATCGACTCGAATCGATTAAAGGCGAAAACAAAACGGTTATTTTTTTTTTCGGTGATTACTAATGCTGTTTTACTTAAAGACGAAACTGCTGGTAAATTCGTGATCATCGAAAAAAAAAAACAAATACATCGAAATATTACGAAAATATTTGAAATTCATTTTTCATATAACAAATTATAATAATAATTGATATTTTTATTTTTTCGTCAATATTTTATGTTTTAATGGAAAAAAAATTGATTTTGCGATGAAATAAAAATGTTTTTCGAAGTTTTGTTATGCGTCGACATATTCCCGATGTTACGATTACGTAATCGTTTCGCGGGAGAATTTTATGTTTTTTTTTTTTTTATAATTGCGCAACTGGCGATTGATGTTAATCTATTTAATATTCGATGAAGCCGACGATGTTTATCAATCATGACATTCGCGTGTATTTTGTAGGTATGGACGCGTGCAGAGCGTCAAGTTGTTGCCGCGGGGCGAGGAATGCCCCGTGGACGGAGGTTCAGGAAGTTCTGCCGGCGAGGGAACTGAGGGCGGTTCCGGAACTGGTTCCGGATCTGGCGGCGTTGGCTCGACGAGTACCGGGAGTGCCTCAGCGACGGTGGCGTTCATGGATATCAAGTCCGCAGCGAAGGCACACGCGACCGAACACACATTGGACGAAAGAGCCCTCACAACCCAATACTACGAACCACAGCATCTTCAGCATAGGTTTCCCGCTCACGGGTAAGCGACAACGGTTTTTTCTACAAAATTTCCCTTAAAAAAAAAAAAAAAAAATCCATAATTTTTCACCCAAAATTCATTCGATTTTTTTTTCGTGTTTTTTAAATTCGATACTATCGAAACTTTCGCATGATCGCCCAAAAAAAAAAGTTACATAAATTTTCGTAAAAAAAAAATTTCGATTTTTTTTTTTTTTTTCAATTATTATTATATTTGATACGATCGAAATTTTCGCATGAATTCCAAAACGACAAAAAAAATTACATAAATTTTCATCGAAAATTCATTCGATTAATTTTTTCGTATTTTTTTTTTATTTTTATTATATTTGATACTATCGAAATTTTCGCATGATATTGTAGTTTTAATTAGCGTTAATTAATTGTCGCCAAGTACGGTATGAAACTTTCGTTCCCCAAACTATCCAATCCTCACGATTCACTTCCCCTCCGTACGAGACAACCGCAATCGTCGTGAACGTCGAGGAATTTTCAGTGTCAACGAGTCGCGTGTTCTTATAATAATAATAATAATAATAATAATAATAATAAAACAAAAAAAACGCTTCAGTGATTAAATACATCGCAGTGTGATAAACGTGTTCGATGTGTTTGGAATACGTGAAGAAATCGCATTTTTTGGAATACCACGGATTATCATCGACGAGCTCTTCGCACATCGGGGAACTCACCCCCCACCAATGGATGCAGTGTTGGAATACAGTGATTTGGATTATTTGTAAATCAACAGTACGTGTGATCGTTTTTGTTTGTTTTTTTTTTTTTTTTTCGTTATATATATCGTTTTTTTTACCGAAGAGTTCAATTTTACGCAATATTACTCGCGGGTGGATTAAAAAAAAACATCGTGAATCCGCAATTGTTTTGTTGTTGTCTCACGGAGTGAATGAGAGCCATCGACAGAGGTAAGTGTTTTCCTCACCTGTTCCGCTTCCCACAATAACAACACGAAACTTTTATTTATTTATTTTTTTCCTCCATTATTTCCCTCATACTGTACTTGGATTCTCGTATTATTATTATTATTGTTTTTTTTTTTTTTATCGTATTGTAGTCTTATCGACTGTAGAAGTTGAGTCACGACGATAATCGATAGTCCCCTTGCGTCGACTGACCGAATGACTGATAGGTGTCACGTCGTTTCCGTTTTTTTTTTTTTTTTTTTTTTTTTTTCGGTTTGTTTTTTTACGATTTTTTTTTACCGGAATCTAATCGGCAGAGATATAAATTCGTACGAATGTCTCGCGTCTCGTTCGCATCCGGATTTTCGATGCAATACCACGAATTCATAGGCGCGACCGGTAGCCTGTTGCGATGCCCGCCGATTACGTGTTGCCACGCGGACAACTCTCGTCATCCGTCCTAACCTCACATACGCTCGATAAGCACTAAACTCTACACGTATATACGAGAACCTATTTATTTCCGTCGTTTGTTTCGCGGAAAAAATAAAAAAAATAACAGACAAAACGTAACTACGCATTTATTTAAACGGTTTCTGCATATTCACGGAATCGTTTCGTAAACGCAGTTTTGGCGATATATGCACATTCGCTCGCGTCGCGATTGTTGCGACGCAGCTATCTTATCGGAAACCACCGACGGCTGCTTACGCTGTACACGTTTATTCACATTCGGCGTATACTTTAGTTATTTTCAACTTCGCGAAAACAATTTTTCGAATGCCGCGAACATTTTTAAATTAACTTTTTTTTTTGTTTTTTTTTTTTTTTTTTTTTTTGCGGAATTGGAAAAATACGAGTTTTGAAAATTCATGAAAGAATTGAAAACTTTATGTTTCCATTCGAAAAAGTATGCAAATTTTCGTTAATGGGAACAAATGAATTTATGAATTAACATCGATTTTTGCTTTTCTTTCGATATTTGTTGATTTCAGGGATTCGTTATCGCGCTTTTTTTATCACCGTTTACGAATTCATTATGATTTCATTACGAAAAAATTCATCGGAATGAATAAATATGTAAACAGCGATAAAAAAATACGTGTAATCTTAGAAATCGGCAAACATCGAGAAAACGCAAAAAAATCGATGTTTCTCGAAAGATAAAAATGGTTTTAATGCCAATTAGTATGTAACTTTATCGTCGTAGAATAGGAATCTTGAATTATGGAACGAATAGATAATGAATTCGTTGACAGCAAAAAAAAAAATTAAATCGTAAAAATCTGCAAATGTTGAATGAAATTCAAATTCAATGGTTGAACTATAAAAAAAGTGTAATTATAGCTTTGTAATCAATTTGTATGTAGATTCGTCAGCGTACGATAGAAATCTATAATTGCGAAACAATTACTTGACAAAAAAATCGTAAGCAATAAAAAAAAATATTATCACGAATTCCCAAAAAAAAATATAAATAAAAACGTACAAAAGTTATAATTAAAGTTTAAAAAACATGTGGGTAATTAATATTTCTTTTTTTTTTCGCGTCAAAATATTTATTCTGCTTTATTCATTTAAACGATACGATAAACAAAACAAACAAAAAAAAAGTCATTGTTATTTTTTTTTTGCCGAATGAATGCGCGATACGCGATCGAATTCTCGAAACAAGAAACAATGGGTACACTTATCAGAAAAAAAAAAGAACTTCGCGTCTCGTATTCTGAATCGTACTGTACAGTCGCGACAGCACGACCTCGGGGTTCTCTCGTTCCACAGAACAGCAGAAAGCAAGCAACACACAGACACACACGAGCATTTATTCGCTTGGCAACTCTGCCCGAGGATAAAGCCTTTCTGCGCCACCGGATATTGCTCTTGATTTCACCGATTTCCGCGAATTCGGTAGAACAACCCCCCCGGTGTTCCCGAGATTTCGATTGTGATTTAATGAAAGAAACATTCATGAGCGCCGCGCACGGCCCGATAGATCGAAGCTGTTTCAATTTCGGCCATTTTTTTTTTACGATCGCATATACATCGCGAATATATCGAAACTACAATACGAAACGTCGATCTAAGTCCCGAATCCGTAAAACATCGATTTCTCCGATGTCTTAAATTATATAATAATAATAATAACGCATATGAAAATTCAATTTTTTGAGGTTAGAAATTTTTTTTTTCGATCGAAAGTATATAAAAAATTAGTCTGGAACGTTGAATTAAATTCCGAATTTTTACACTATAGACTTTTCTCGGGTTGTTAAATACATCGCGATTATTGCGCGATTGGAATTATACGGTTAGAGATAAATCGGCTTTTGTTTTTTTCTCGTATTTTTTTTTATTTTTTTTTTTTATGTTTTCCTCACTTCCGCGACAGTTCCTGTATCATCGTCGTTCGGATAACAGAGAAATATCGCGTTGCACCTCGGACATTAGAGTTACGTCGTAGTTATTAAATGTCCACGGTACACAAAGCACAACGACTGATTGCAGTTCCAAGGTTCTGCACATCCGTGACTGTGAGTCGAGCATTTCTCGACCAGCCGGTCGTTATCGCTCGATGCGATTCTGCCCGACCGATTTGAAATATCGTGTGTGCGGCCTTCGTAACCTCGAGTTTTCTGCACGTGTTCCTTCGTACATCGCAATATAAAGTCACTCGCGGGAGCTATGCATATATTTTTATCAAAAAAGAAGATAGTGCTGCCGGAGGTCGGAAACTAAATGAAAGGATAATAAAAAATAAAAAAATCGTAATAAAATATAAGAATAGTAAAAAAATCGTAAAAGTATCGAAAAAAAAATAGTGGGAAAATATTTCGGGTTTAAACTTTTATTTTCATTGAATTAACGAAAAATAATTTTTTTTAGACGGGTATATCGCATTTGTATTATTCGCCAACTGTTTGCAATGAAACAGAATTTTTTCAGTGTAGTTGAAGTATTCGTTACTAAACCATAGATAATAAAATCGAATAATTCATTTAATAAAAATAAATTCGATTGTGAATAATTAATATTGTTTTATATTGATATAAATATTGATATCGATATAATTTATTTACATTATTATTTTTTGCATAAATATTTTATTAAATTACAAATTCGCGATTCATAAATAATGTGAAATCTATTTATTAAATTGGCGCTTACAGGCCGCGAAATAAATATCCGGTTGATTAAGGGAAATAATTGTCGTAGTAACGAAAAAAATACTCAATTTAAATAACAGTTATTGCGATCGATTAGGTGTTTCTTTCGACGAATGAAATGTTTGTTTTGCCACTCGCAATCGTCGATTTTCTCGATTCGATTTCCCGATTTTGAAATTCTACACAATTTCGAAGATAAATTAATCAACAAGATCGGTAATTTAAAATAAAAATCTACAAAAATTGATCAATTAACGATAAACTTTTCTCCGAAAATTGACCCGTTACTTCAGCGTAAAAACGATCCTTGCGATAAAAAAAAATCGGCAAACTTCCTTTACGTCCGAAAATCGACTCGTTACTTGAGCGTAAAAACGATCCTTGCGATGAAAAAGAAATCGGCAAATTCCCTTCGCGTCGGAAAATCGATTCGTTACTTCATCGTAAAAAACGATCCTTGCGATAAAAAAAAATCGATAAATTCTCTTCGCATCCGAAAATCGACCCATTATTTCAGCGTAAAAACGATTATTGCAATAAAAAAAAATCGTCAAATACCTTTCGCGTCCGAAAATCGACCCGTTACTTCATCGTACAAAACGATCCTTGCGATAAAAAAAAAATCGGCAAAATCCCTCCGCGTCGAAAAATCGACCCGTTACTTCACCGTAAAAATCGATTCTTGCGATAAAAAAAAATCGGCAAATTCCCTCCGCATCGAAAAATCGACCCGTTACTTCACCGTAAAGACAACGAGAAAGACAATCCTTGAGATAAAAAAAGAAAAAAAAATATGAAGATAAGATTTGGGTTGTTTCAGAAGTTCGGAGGATCATGGATCCAGCGGCGGTGGTGTCAGCGGAGTCGGTGTCGGAACGGGAGGAGCGGGAGTCGGTAGCGGAGTCGTGGAGAGAGGAGTCAACGAGGCTTTCGAACCTCGCGTATCCCACGGGAGTTTCTACGGCGGTGATAGGGTTAACCGCGTTGTCGAGCATTCGACGGATCCGTCGGCGGTCGATCCCGGTGGATACATACCGCGAGGCAGACCGACGCCGGTCAGTGGTTACCACGTGACGTCGACGAGGGCGAGGGATCGGTTGTACCCGCGCACGGGGCCCTATGCAACGGGACCGCCTCCCCCGCCTCACTTAGACCGCCACCGCGGCAGTCTACCGCCTTCTTCGTGGTCGAGTTACGAGTCGGCATCGTCGAGATACGCTTCTGTACCGCCACCACCTTCGCCCGCTACTACCGATGCTTATCAAGAGGAATCCGGTGGTTAGTATAATAAAAGTTCGATCGATCGATCGGTCGATTTATCGATCCAAAAATATATCGGGGGACGAAAATTTTTTAATCGAAAGATCGAGAATTTTTTTTTTTTCGTGTTTAATAGCGTGATACGCCTCTCTGTTTCTTATCGGTCGATACGAAGGATACAGTTATTTTTTTATAAAAAAATTATTTTCCTATATTTTTCTTCATTTCAAATTTTTTTATTCTTTTTATAGGATTTATAATTTTCTTGGTGTTTAGATACGTTTCTATGTTTCTTACCGGTTAATGTGAAGGATACAGTTGATTTTTTTGAAAAATATATTTTTGTTTTTTTTATCCTCATTTTGACAATTTTTTAAAATTGAACTCATAATCTTCTTGGTGTTAGATACGTCCCTCTGTTTTTCAGACAATACGAAAAATTCATTTATTTTGTAAAAAACATATTTCCGAAAAGTTTTTTGTAAATTTTTCTTCATCTCATAATTTTCGATAGACAATCCATAATCGTCTCATCCTAAAACGCAAATCCATCGTCACAAATGAATTTCTACATCCCATCCTTCGATTATAACTCAATTTACCTTCGATACGATCCCTTAAACCCAAAATATCGAAAAACTAACGTCGATATCAATTGTGATGTCGAAAAAGAAGAAAAAAAATGTTTAAAAAAATGAAAAAAATGATTTTAATTTCGCATAATCCTTAATTATTTTGCGTAATCTCATCCACAGTTGGAGTCGGTGGAAACAGCGGCGTAGGGAGTGGAAGCGCGGGCGGTGGTACGCTACGACAGCACAAAAAGCAGAGAAGAAAATCGCGTAGCGGTAGCAGTTCGCCGAGTGGTTCGTCGCGTTCCGGTAGCAGCAGTAGCCGTACAAGCAGAAGCGGAAGTTCGGCCGGTAGCACATCCGGGGGTAGTAGTTCGCCGGGTAGTTCGCCGCATCGTGCGGCAAATGCGGCGGTAACGGAGGATCGTAGGCCGCTCGCGATATGTGTGAGAAATTTGCCGGCGCGTAGTAGCGATACATCGCTGAAAGACGGTCTCTTTCACGAGTACAAGAAACACGGGAAAGTAACGTGGGTTAAGGTAGTAGGAGCGGCCGGTGATCGGTACGCTCTCGTGTGCTTCAAAAAGCCGGAAGACGTCGAAAAAGCTCTCGAAGTATCGCACGACAAATTGTTCTTCGGTTGTAAAATCGAAGTTGCGCCGTATCAGGGATACGACGTCGAAGACAATGAGTTCAGGCCGTACGAAGCGGAACTCGACGAGTATCATCCCAAAGCAACGAGAACGTTATTTATTGGAAATCTCGAGAAGGACGTTACCGCGTCGGAGCTGAGGAAGCATTTCGAGCCGTTCGGTGAAGTAATCGTGGGTTTTCGCAAAAATTCCTTAAAAACCTTATTTTTGTTTTTTATTTTTTTTTTTTACGTAATTCCCATTAATTTTTCAAGAAATAGCACAATAAATATGTATATCAATTTTTTTCTCAGGAGATCGACATTAAAAAACAGGGAGCGGTGTCGAGTTATGCATTCTGTCAGTACGCGGATATCGGTAGCGTTGTAAAAGCAATGAGATCAATGGACGGCGAGCATCTCGGATCGAATCGTATTAAACTCGGATTCGGTAAATCGATGCCGACGTCGTGCGTTTGGGTCGATGGTATCGGTGGTAAGTAATGCGAAGTTAATTATCTCGCAGTTATTCCCCTCAAAAATCAATGATTAATTGTTAACCGCGTGAAATATCAACGAAATAATCTCATTGCGGAAGCGATATACATTACCGACAGTACACACGACTAATTTACCCGTTTCTCGAACTCTCGCAGATTGCGTGTCGGAGAAATACATAAATATGCAGTTTCACCAGTTCGGCCCAATCACGCAAGTGGTTGTCGACCGGGAGAGGGGTCACGCGCTCGTATTTTTCGAGCAGATAAGTTGCGCGCAAACAGCGGTCAAAGAAATGCGTGGGGCGGCGCTACGGGGACGTCGTCTTCAGGTCGATTTCGCGTCGAGAGAATGTCAAGAAACGTTCTACGAACATCTCGAACGTCAGGGGTTCGCGGGTGAAAAACCGTGGGACACGCGACCGTCGCCAGCCGCGACATTCGATGTGACGTGAGTACCAACAATTTTCCGAACTTTTCTCTTTGCTGAAAGTTTCTCGATATCTCATATATATCAGAGGATATTAGATTGCATTTGGTTAAACGAACGCCTTGTTCTCTTTTTCTTTTCCTTTTTTTTCTTTTTTTTTTTTCACGATTTATCCCGTAGGAGAGAACGGAGCTTCGAATCAGCGGTGACGGTACCAAATGCCGGAAGTCGTTTCACGCGTTACGAGACACCACCGAGGGCGAGGACAGCGAGTTATTCGCGGACCCCCGGCGGTGGTAGTACTCCCGGCGCGAGTCCTGCCCATCCAACGGCGATGTCCCGTAGTAGTAGACGTTCGTACCAAACGGATCCTTACTACGAAGGGGACTACACAGAACCCGCACCGAGAAGGTACGGTGGTACCAGCGCTACGTGCGATACGAAAACCTCGGCGTGTCTCGATACCGCGAGCGCGATACCCCTCGTCGATCCGTTCCGTCACCTCTATTCTTCTCGGTTTCGAAGGTTCCGAAGTTACGACGAGTTCAGTCAGGGAAGCGGCGCGTCCCACGATGACTACGAGACCAGTGTCGTTATCGGCGACAGTAAGATCAACGATGACGATTTGCCACCACCGCCACGACGCCACGCCGTCCAGAGTGTCGTAACGAGCGTCGAGCCTCCGGCGCCACCACCGTTGTTGCTTCCACCGCCGGACATCAGGCATTTGCAGAAAGAACGGGTGCATCTACTCGAACAACTGGAGGAATGTCATAGCAGCGGTGACGAGGGTTTCGCGCCGAAGAAACGTGCGAAACTCGATGTCGCATCGACGATACTCTGCGAGGACGATGAGCCGGAAATCGCTTCGCTTCTCGTTACGTCGCATTCCGGTAGAAAGGGAATGGATGTGAGACGAGTCAGCGATAGTAAGATAATCGTTCATCACGGAGCGAGAAGAGGGAGTTGCGAGGGTCGGGGACCGGGTCCGTGCAAAAGGCGGCGCGACACGACTAGCAGGTGAATTTTTTTCCGCAATCTTTCAAAATTTCGTTAATTCCTTTTTTGTTATTTCGAGAATTTTTAAATAATATCCAAACAATTTTTTTCTCCTTCAGGCATCACGAGCACCACGACGGTTCGCGACCGGGTACTCCGCTCGTCGACGAACGACCGGAGAATCTCGTCCCCAGCGAGCCGCGTCGATTCCGCGAGCGAAGTCACGAAGGTCCGCTTTCGTTGCCATTGCCGCGTTTCGCCGCTCAGATGATGAACAACAACAACACCAGCAACAGCAACAACAATAACGGCGCTTGCGCTCGTCCCAGTAGTACGACAATCGCGAAAGTCGCATCGCCGCCTTGTGCGACGAGTTTACCCTCCGCGCCGAGTCCGCGCGCGGCGCCGCAACCTCCAGCGTCACCGCCTCCGCGCCATCCGAGTCCGAGTCCAACGTCGTCGGACAGCGAAACAGCTCCGCAATCGCCGTCTCTCGAGGAGAGAATACGTTCTCTCGACGAGAAATACGAAAAGTGGTCGGGTTCGCGAGCGTTGAGCGCCGCGGGTGGCGACGCTCTTGCGAAACTCGACGCAACCGCCTCCGAGAGATTCAGGTTTCGTCACAAACTCCTGGATCTCGACCTCAACGAGGTACAACCGTCGGATATCGTTAAATCGGTTCTCGCGAAGAGAAGCGTTTTCGACGAGGACTCGAAACGATTGGAGAATTTCAATGAAAAATACGAGCCGCGAGAGTTCACCGGCGTAACGGGCGTCGCGGGAACAATCGCCGGAGCGACGAGCGGTGGAGGTGGTGGTAATTTAGTCGCCGGTACGGGTGGCTGCAGTGGCAAAGTAGGACTGCAGTATCCGTTTCCTAGTCATCCGCCGGTGCAGTCGAGTAGCAGCGGCGCGACCCCGTCGACGCCGACGTCAAGCCTTCCGACGCCAATCGCGACAACGATGACAACGACACCGGCAGCTCTGTCGACGGCAACGACAACGTGCGCGACACTGGTAACACCCGCGTCGAAGACTGACCCCCGCACGGTGCCGCATAATTGCGTTCATCCGACGACCGCGACGCCGATAACTCCGGGAACGTCGATAAAAACTGGAAGTCCGGAATTGCCACCGGTTACGTTGCCGATAGGAAGTCTCGGAAGTGTTAGCGCTGCTAGCGGTAGTAATTTCGTTGGGGGAATCGCAACATCGACGAGTCTCAGCGGTAATGTACCGAGCGGCTTACCACCAGCGCTCAGCCTGAGCGCTTCTACTTCGCGAGTCGCGAACGTCGCTGCGGTGCCGATTTCTTGCGTTGCGTCGACGACGATACCGGCGAATACGGCGGTTTCTCTCGTAAGTTCGCCGACAACGACGTCGACGACGACGACAACGACGTTATCCTCCAGCAGCGCGATTATCGCGACGCTGGCATTGGTTACGACGGGTTCGCCGACCATAACGACGATCACCACGACAAGCGGTAATCACAATCAAACGTCCACAACGACGTCGACGCAGTCAGCTTCGTCGGCGTTGTCGTCCGCCTCCTCGTCCTCTTCGACTTCGTCGATATCGTCGTCGAGTGCGGAAACATCGAGAACGCGACTGAAGAAAGAATCGAATGCGAGTTCTCGCGAATCGAGAGAGTCGCGGGACAGCAAAGATAGCAGAGACTCGAGGCATAGTAGGGGTTCGAAGGAGTGTTCGAAGTCGCGATCGAGAAAAGATGAAAGTACGGAAGGTGAGAAAAATCGTAGGGATCACGGGACGCGCGAGGAGCAACGAGAAGATCGAACGATCGCTCCCGGTGGCGAAGTAACAGTCGAAACGCCTGAGACACATGGCAGAGACTCTAAAGACACTAAGGAAGCGAAACACGAGAGAAAAGAGCGCGAAGATCGTGAGAGGCGGGAGAAGGAGGAGCGCGAGAGACAAGAAAGAAGAGATAAAGAGGAACGCGATCGTCAGGAACGAAAAGAGCGCGAGGAGCGCGAGAGGCGAGAAAAGGACGAAGAAAGAAGGGAACGCGAGAGATTGGATAAAGAACGACAAGAGAAGGAAAGGAGAGATCGCGAGGAACGAGAACGCGAGCGCAAGGAGCGCGAAGAGTTCGAAGCTCGCGAGCGCGAGAGACGCGAAAAGGAACGTCTCGAACGCGAGAGAAAGGAACGCGAGGAAAAAGATCGAGCAGAACGTCGCGAGAGGGAAGAACGCGAGCGAAAGGAACGCGAACTTCGCCTCGAGCGCGAGAAACAAGAGAAGGAAAGGTTGAGAAAAGAACGCGAGGAACAGGAGAGGCGCGAGAAGGAAGAACGCGAAAGGCTCGAACGCGAGAGGCGACGGGAAGAAAAAGAACGCATCGAACGCGAGCGGAAACGCGAGAGGGAAGAACGCGAGAGACTGGAGCGCGAGAGGCGAAAGGAAAAAGAGAAGGAAGAACGCGAACGTCTGGAAAAAGAGAAACGCGAAAAAGAGGAGAAGGAAAGAAGCGAACGCGACAAACACGAGAAGGAAAAAAGACGCGAACGCGAGGATCAGGAGAGGCGAGAAAAGGAAAAAGCGGCGGATAGAGAAAAGCGACGAGAACGCGAAGAGAAAGATAAAGATAAGAAGGAACGGGAAGAATCGAGACGAACGCAACAACCGACGGAAAATCATATTCATCTGCCGTCCACTCCGCAACCTCAGGTACAAGCGACACCCGCACCGGTTACGATTAAACGGCGTTGTTCCTCGCAGGACGCACCACCCGAAGACGAGGCGAAACGTATGAAAATATCGTCCGAACATCGACGGGACAGTAAGGATCGCCCGCGTCAAAATCGGCGATCCGAGGATCGAAAGCACAGAAACGATTCGCACAGAACGAGCCGCGATAGCAGAGAAAGTCGGGAGAGCAAAGAATCTTCGGGTTCCATACAGATTCAGGAAAATCGCGAAAATCGCGATGTGGTACCGCAGACTCATTGCGACATCGCGAGAGATCCGAGTCGCGAGACAAAGGAATGCCGAGAAAATCGCGACGTCGTCGTCAAGGATTGTCGCGAGAATCGTGAAAATCGGGAAAATCGCGACGTCAAAGACAGTCGTGAAAATCGTGAAAATACCCGCGACAATCGGGATATACGCGAGAATCGTGAAAATCGTGAAAATCGCGATTGTCGAGAGAATCGAGAAAATCGCGAGAACAATCGCGACAGCAGCAAAGACAAACAACGAAGCAAGAGAAATCGTTTGGAACGGACGGAGAAAGAAATGCGCGAGAGAAGTCCTCGAGTTTCGCACGAATTGGACAAAGATTTTCTCGCGAGACTTGAGCTCTCGAAGCGTAACGATCCGAGTCCGCCGAACAGTCAGCAACCCTCGGTGGGCAGTCATCATCCGCGGGAATCGTCGCAACGCGAACATCATCAGCAATCGTCGATGAGTTTGCATAGCGACAACGACGACGGTGTATTGTTGAATCACGAGATGCAAGTTACGAGGCAACATCCGTCGAACACCGATACGGATAGCGACGAGCCGAAGAAACACTCGATATTCGACATAATCGACGACGAACCCGCGTACATAAGTATGTATGACAAGGTGAAGGCGCGATCAACGAAAAATATGCAGAAACTCGAAGAAGAAAAGCGTCAAGTGCGGCTGCGAGACAAATTTTCCCAACTGAAACAACGAAGAGCGCGGCGCGAGGAGAAAAAGCAAAGTACATCGTGGGACGGCGATTCGGTGAGCAGCAAAGCGCTCACCGAAGACGAAGGCACTTCGGAATCCGATTCTACTCGAGCAAAATCTCTGTCGCGTAAGGGTTCCCGTTCGCGAATTCATTCGGATACGAGCGAAGAGGACGATTCCTTTAACAACAAATTGCATAAAATAAAAACCGAGAGATTTCACGAAAGCGATATGGATCTCGGATTTGCCGATACGGAGGAAAAACAAAACCCCACAGACTCGTCGAGCGTCAATGTCGTCAATAGTTTACATACCATTAAAAAAGAGCCGCGTTCGTCGGACGACGAGGAGAGAATACCTCTCGAATTTCCCTCTAATCATCCGTCTGTCGTAAACAATCATCAGCGAGACTCGCGAAAGAAATCGCATAAGAAAAAGCAAAAGCGACAAAAAACTTCGATATCGAGCGAAGAGAGCGTTAGCATTAAATTAGAACCATCGGATAGTTCAGAGCATAAAAGCAGAACGAATATTCTCGCTTCGGGTGGAGAGTGTCGAACAAATCATATAAACGATTCATCGCTAAACACACCAACGTCGACGGGAGTCCCGACGACACCGGGTATCGATTGCGCTGAGGAGAGAATGCGACAGGACAAGAAACAGCGCAGCAAAAAGGAAAAGCGAAGAGATCGCAACGGCGAAGACAAGATGAAGGCGCGAAGGAAAAGACTCAATCGTCAAGAAGCCAGAGATTCGCAGCGGATGGAGGATATCTTCGGTCCGGAATCGGACGACGTTGACGAATCGCCGAAGAGCACATTTTTCAATCGTCGCAGCAATTTACCGTCGGAGAACAACGCTTATTCGGACAGTGACGGTGGGAGAAGTCCGATTCTCGATCTTGATAGGGTCCGACGCAAAGCCGAGAAGAAACGGCGTCATCAGGCCGAAGACGAGAACAGCGTCGATCTCGTGGAAGCGGGTCGAGAGATCGAAGCGAAACTTCTCGGTTTGCCGATGTCCCCGAAGCAAACGAACGTTCCTTGCGCCGAGAGCAACGATCACGATGTCTTTCGTTTCACCGACGACAATGACAGCGTCGAGCCTTCGACTCCGACCACCGCGCCGGAGAAAGTCAAAGAGAAGAAGAAAAAACGTAAGAAATCGAAGGAAGAACGCGGGCGCAAGGATCACCATCACCATCACCATCGTCATCATCACGACGACGACAACAGAGAAGAATTCGATTATCTCGACTACGCGAGTTCACGCGCGAGTACTCCGCTCGCGCGTATGACCGTCTCGCCGATCTCTCAAGACGCCCTTCTCAGTCCGATACCAAAAAATCCTGTGGCCGTCTCGACACCGGCGCCGATAACCACTTCGCCGGCCGCCGTGAGTCCCGTCGCTAACAAAGTTGAGAAAAAGAAGGAAAAATTTATACCGGGTTTCGGCACCGATATCGACGAGACGATACACGAGAACGCAGTGAAGAGTATTTCGGAACCGGAAGAACGCGACAGCGCTGGTCGGCAATCTTGCGGCGGTCGGGACGATTCCGAAGTCTCGGCGCCTGTAACGCCACCGCCGCGTACCGAAGACAAACCTCGGGTCGTAATATCTCAGGAAGAAACCGAAGATGCCGTCGCTGCGCTTCTAGAAGAGACTTTCGGCGGTTCTACGGAAGATTTCTCCTACGAGGGGGAAGAAGAAGAAGCGGAAGGCGACAACGCCAGTGTTCCACCTTCCGACGCCCCTCAGGAAGACGTCGAGGAGATGCAACAAGCCGTCGAAAGTTTAAACGCCTCAACGGCCGAAACCGATGCCGATTTGAAACCCGATACGCCGCAAAGCGAACACGATTTGCAGATCGACACCGATACCGAAGAGGACCCGAATTACGAGACCTTCGATCTCACGCAACCACCGAAAACACCCGACATACCGTCTTTTTACAAGTCGCCAGCAAAGACCCCGGCAACAGCACCGACGTTGATTATCGCGCCGGAAAAACCGGTAGAGAATTGCACGGCACCGAGTCATCCGGTTACAGTCCCCGTGACACGACCGCCAAGTCCACCAACTTCCGTTATTTCGCACTCCTGGGGATTGTCAGAGCACAAAGCTCCTCGAGAAATCGCGAAACCATCGCAATTCGATGCTCCGGAGCCGGAAGTCGCTGCCACGGGACAGGAAAAAGCAGCGATCAATCGTTGCGCCTCTTCGTCGCCGCCTCTTCCGCCGCCGCCGTCGCAGCAGTACAAACAACCGATTCTCGGTCCCTGTAGCGTGCCGACCATCAGCGAAGCACCGAGATTATCGGCTGCGAGTCCGCGTCCTCCCGTTCCAACAACAACGGCGCAACAAACTCTCTATCAGAGATTACCGGTCTCTCCGCAGACGCAAATGGTTCCTCTGCGACAAGCTTCGCCCCGAATGCCTTGCGTGACGACGACATCGTCCTCCATAGCCGCCGGAACGATATCGGCGACTCTACCATCGCTCGTCACACAAACGAGAAATCCACCGGTTATGCAGAGTCAATTGTCGCCGCGAGCTCCTCAGCCATTGTCGCCGAATGGTCAATGGTCCAGAGGTCCGACTGCGCTGAGTCCTCACGTCTCTCACAGCGGGAAACCTTCGCCTCCACCAGCGAGAATCCCCGTCAGCGTACCGATCTCTGCTCATCGACCTTCCGAAATAACTCCGCAGCATATTTACTCGACGGCAGCGAGTCAACAGCCTGTTATTCAACACGCACCCGGTATGAGAGCTCTGGCGCCGAGTTATCCTCGCGGTGGTTTGCCACCGTTGACTCTTAACATCCCTCCGCGACCCTACATGCCGGTGCCGCCTCTCGCGTCGGCGATTCAAGTGAAGAATTCTCGCGACTCTATAGTCGGTAAATCTGTTATTGAGACTTTGATACCCGTCAATCCAAATTCATCGCCTCAAAGACTCGATGAACCGAAAATATCGCCGGCGGTGATACCGGAAACGACGAATAAGGCTTCGACTTCGCCAAAGGTGCCTTCGCCCAATCAGCCGCCGACTTACATACCAGAAACCGCGAAAATCGAGAGCGCCAGCACCTCGTCGCCGACTTCGTTGGCGAAAGTCGCGTGTATTGAAAATTCGGCTCTTTCGCCGCGACAACAGAAGCAAATGCCACCGTTGCCGATCACCTCGGAGAATAGTCTGTTGTCGCCGAAGCAGAAGGATATCCATGCGAATCTTCATCTACTGACGACGCATACGCCGAGAGCTTCGACTCCGAGTCCCGTTATCGTGGCTCACGGACAGCCGCATCTCGTCCACAAATCCGTCGTTCACAGTCACGTACCACCGACCATTCCGACGAGCAATCAATCGCTCGTTAAGACTGTAATTCCCGTCGTTTCGCAACAATTTTCTTCTACGACACCGATTTCCGTGGCTGTTGAAAAAATTCCACCTATCGTCACGCAAACGACGAGCCAATTGTCCGTTGTTTCGACGACGAGACCGACACCCGTTTCTCAAGGGATACTGATAGTCAAACCTCACGTTCCCGTTGTTTCTACTATTACGCAATCGATCATAACTCGCGTTATGACACCAACAGTTTCATCGATATCGACGACGCTGTGCACCACACCAACAACCGTTCCAACATCCGAACACAGCGCGGAACATCCCCGCGAACCGGAGGTGAGATTCCCGGAGAAACAGCAACAACAACAACCTGAAGAAAAGATTTCTCTTCCGTCGCCGCAGACTCCTCAGCCTATGCAGCTTACGCCTCCCGTCCAACCATCTCAAGCACTCGAAGTCGTTAAACAAGAAGAGAAACCGGTTGTCGAAGTCCAGAAGTGTTTACCGCTGCTGGAGGAGACGAAACCAACGGTCGAACCATCGCAGCAGCAGCAGCAACAACAGCAACAACAGCAGCAACAGCAACAACCGCCGCCTCAGACTTGCGAACCCAACGAGCAGACGATAAAAATTGAGAAGTCGGAACCCGAAAAAATTGAGGCTGAAACACCCGCGAAACCGATCGACATGTCGGACGTAATCGTCCCGAAAACGGAACCCGATTTGTCGCCAAAATCCGAACCGGCGGAAGAAACCATCAAACCGGAGGAAGAAACAGCGAAGGAACGCGAAGATTTGGATATCGAAGAAGAATCCATCGAAGAATCCATCAGAGAGCCAATAACCGATCCTCTAGCGCTCGATGTTGCGAAAGAAGACCCAACGGACAGCAAAGAGGACAGTGACTACTGGTCGGCGAAGGAAGTAAACATCGAGAGCGTAATAAAGAAAGTCGACGCTCTCTGCGACGGTGAAACCAACGATGGCGACGCAAACGACGCCGACGAGGACAGTCAACACGAACAGGAAGCGAATGGCGACCCGAACGATACCAGCAAAGGTGACGCTGATTGTTGGCCCGATACCGAATCAACCGAAGGCGACGGAAAGAAGGATTACGCGAATCACGACGATCACGACGAGGGTGTCGAAACCTGCGAAATTGAGTCGCCGCGTTCGCGACGCGGAAGATCGAAAAATCGTCGCGGCGCTGCGGCCAATCGTGGAGGTGTGACGACTCGACGCGGCGGAAGGGCCGCGCCAAACGTCGGCAACAAACGCGGCGGTAGAACATCGCGCGGCAGCAAACATCACGTTGAGAAGAACAAATTGCCGGCCGATGTTTACGAGTTCCACGACGACAGTGAGGAGGACAACGCCGGTCGTCCGCGGCTCATACTGACGATAAAATCGCCGGGTCCCAATGCTACCGGTCCAAACGCCGCGCCGGCAACACCGGTCGCAGCTGTGAAGGAAGTACCGCCGGAAGAATTCGTTTCACCAGCATCGAACACGAGAAAGTCACGGAGATTGGCGGAAAAAGATCGAAGTACTGTGGATGATACTATAGAGGATGTAGTGCGCGGAGCCGCTGTGAATAAGGCATTGATGGCGGCTGGTGGTGTTGCAGGTGCTCACGCTACCAGGAGAAGCACGAGAAACAACAACAACAGCGGTCCTCGCGGTGGTGCTGCACAACAGCAAACTAACGTTCCGTTGGTCAACGCAGTGGCTAATCAACCGATCGAGTCGCGCAAATCGCCGAGAGGACCGAGGAAAGCATCGCGCCGTACATCGGAGAATAACGACGACAGCAGCGAGGAGAAGAGCAAAGAGGCAACGAGAGATCTTCAGGAGAATTTAACGACGAAAGAGGAGGTCGAGACTACACCACCAGTCGTCGAAACTGTCGGTAAAACAACTGAGGAAACGACAACGAAATCCTTACCGATCGTTACCGGTCAAAAATCAGCTACTCTCGAGCCTATGACGCTTATCGATCCGGTTACCGGAATGTTAATTCCTATGAGAGAATCGGAAGAGGGTCAGTATATTCCAGTCTCGTCGGCTTCCGGCCAATTGGTTCAGAATGCTGTAAGAACAACTTGCGATAATCGCGCTGTTACCAACGTCGTCAGTAGCGCGAATATCGTTAATGAGACTAATTATCAACTTCCGCAACAACAACAACAACAACAACAACAACACACGAGACCTCGAGAGCCCGAAGTATCGCAGAGTCTTCCAACAGTACCGACACCAACAGCGATCGTTGAGAATAAGAAGGAAATCGGTAACGAAACACCGGTTTTCTCGCAGCCGCCGAAGATTCAGATTGTTACACCGATCATCGCGGCTCAGCCGAGCGTCATAACTAAACCTCAATCTCCCGTTGTGCAGACAACAGCGACCGCTGTCGTCATACAATCGACAATTACACCGACGACCGCCACCATGATGACGACTACGCAGAGTCTCGTCGCCAATCAGACGACGACTACTGCGACTTCTTGCATTGCTCTGCCGACGAAACCTACGAGTTTAAAGGCTCACGTTTTGAATGCCAGTAAACATGTTAATCCGATCGTTCAGCAACAACCGCCGGCGCCGCTGCAGCCTCAACAGATCGTTGTTAATAAACCTCCGGTTGTTACAAGTTTACCGAGTCAACCGGTCGTACAGAACATCATAAAACAACCGAATCAAGCGATACAAGGACTGCGACTGCAGATTCCCGCCGGTCGCGTTGTTTCGCCGAATTTAAGTCCGCGAACCAAACCGATCGCGACGATCGGCAACGGACCCAATGGAAAACAGGGACAACCGATGTCGCCGGTGCTGAACAGCGCACCCGGCGCCGCGCCGAATCCTAAACAACATCTTCTACAAGCGGCTAAACAACAACCACCGACTATCGTTAATTTGCCGCAAAAATTACCGATCACCGTTCATCCCGGCAATGTGCCGACCGTACCGGTGCAAAGGATTCACAATCCCGTAACACAACCGATCACCGTAAAGGGGATCAATGGACAACCGCATTTGCAGAATCCAAAAGCTCATCTTTTGCAAGCTGTGGTACCGACCATCGTTACCGGCGCCGTCGCCAGTCCACCAACTCAGCCGCATATTATCGGTGCACAACCGGTCGTTACCGGCGCGAGCTGCTCGCGACCGACCAATGTGCCGAAACCACAGGTATACCTTTGCTATTTTTTTATTTATTTTTCTTGACTTTACGTTTTTATCATTGAGAATTGATTCATTATTTTTGCTAATTGATAATTAATTTGCTTTCAATCGAACGTTTTTAAAAAGCCAATCGGGGAAATTTTTTTTTTTTACGTTGCCACGAATTTTCATACAAAATGTTGAGATGAAAGTAAAGTAAGAGATCTGTTGTCAGTGAAAAATAATATTTTTAATACGAGAATTTTGGTTATTTTTAATCCGCTGATCGAATGGTCGAAAAACTTCGTGATTATCGTATTCTGCGGAAAAAAATAGATAAAAATATAAAATACGTAAAAAAAAAAGAAAAAAATTGCGGTGTTAAAAAAACTTTTTAAAATCAAAAAATAAAATCAAATGTATCCAAAAATCGTTCTAAACGATTCTGAGGCCAATCGTCAGATCAGTAATTTTCAAAAACAATTAAAATCTTTCGCCGCATCGATACTAAATCGATATATCAAAATTGCAGATCGCTGGAGCGATGGAACCACCGAAAGTCGAAGTATCGATGTCCGGTTGCATAATGGTACCAACGGCGAGTCCTCAGGGTCGCGGTGTGCCAGTAGTACCGACTTACGAAGCGCCATTGGTAAGTCGATTTTCACCGAAATATAACTCAATATCATTTTTTTTTTCACAAAATTATTTCCGAAAAAAAAAAAAAAAAAAAAATCGAAGATTTGAATAATCGTTAAACAACAGCTAAAGCAATCAGACTAACTTTGCTTGGTTTTGGTTAGCATGCAAGTGCCGGTGCAGCTCCGACGCCAGGGGGGCAATATGGACTCGCGCCCCCGCATCGTTCCCAGAGTCCTCCACTGCCTCCGCCCGCTCATCATCACGCTAACGCTTCGCAGGTATATATTTAACTCCGAGCTTTTGCCGATTCTCTCTCGTCTTCCCACGACGAAGAAAAAGAAATTAATAAATAAAAAAGGAAAAAAAAAAAAAAAAAACAAAATACAAATGACTAAATCAATGTTTCTCATTTTTTTTCCTCGCAGAGCGACGTCGTCAATCATTACGGAGGCTTATCGCGAGCCGGTGAATTGCCACCTCACTATATACATCCGCAGGTTCTGACCTATCAGTACCTCAGAGCGCAACAAGAAGCTTTGACCGCTCCGCGAATAGCTTATCACGTTCCCGGCGCGCGTTCTCCACATCTCCCATTGGATCCAAAGCTCGAAGCGGGCGGTGAGGAGAGTCACAGTCCGCCTTTGGAACTGAGACGCGCCACGAGAACTCCGCAGGATCGTACGACCGATAGTCCTCAGGTAGCGCAGGTTTACATGCTTCACGGAGCGCGTTTACCGCCTCCGATCGCGCAGTACAGTCCGGCAGCTAATCCACCACTCGCCGGAGCGCCTACCGGACCTCGCGGTGGCTATTACGAACCACCGCCGGCGCATATACGCACTCAGTATCCAATGGCCGGCAGCGAAGCGCCTACCGATCGCGCGATTACGCCGGAGAGACCCAGGAAACATCAAGTCGCCACGCCGCCTCACGCTTCTCAAGTACCGCCACAGGCCGACTCGCTGCTTATGCTGCTACAGCGTTATCCGGTTATGTGGCAAGGATTGCTGGCGTTAAAGAACGATCAGGCAGCTGTTCAGATGCACTTTGTCTTCGGCAATCCGAACGTCGCGAGGGACAGTTTACCCTGTAACAGCGACGGCTCTACGCCGCCTTTAAGAATCGCTCAGCGAATGCGACTCGAACAGACGCAACTCGATGGAGTCGCGAGAAAAATGCAGGTCAGTTGAGATGCGTGAAAATAGGATTCAACTTCTCGCGCGCGAGAGACGAAAGATGGGGATAGGGATGCGAGTTATGAATTTTTGTTTAAGAACATTTTTTTACTTTTTTTCTGCGCTGCGGCTTGGAAAATGGAGTGAAAAGTAACTTTTTTTCGAAGTCGCTATGTGGGAGAAGAAAAAAGATAAAAATAAAAATTAAAAAAACGACTGAAATCAAAGAATAATTTTGTTTTTTCGATTTTTATAATTAAATAGATAATCTGATAGCATTCCCTATGAAAAATTTTCGATATATATGTTCGCGTACGCGAAAAGTTGAAAACGAAATGTTTTTTTTTTTACTGAATAATTATTTTATTTATTTTTTATCAATTTTTATTTTTTTTAGACGGACAACGAGCACTGCATGCTACTCGCGCTTCCCTGCGGACGCGATCACATGGACGTTCTGCAGCAGAGTAAAAATCTACAGACCGGATTCATCACTTATCTTCAGCAGAAACAGGCCGCGGGCATCGTGAACATTCCCGGTCCGGTTTCTCAACAGGTCAGTCAGCAATAAAATTATTAAATTCCGAAAATAGAGATACGATCAGTTTTTGTCTTTTTTTTTTTGTTTTTTTTTTGTTTTTTTTTTTTTTTTTTACGATCGATATATCGATCAGTCCGAAGGAACTGAAATTATCAGTAATATCAGTAAAAAAAATGTGCGTCCTTTTAAATTTTCAGCCCGCATACGTGGTCCACATATTTCCCTCTTGCGATTTCGCCAACGAGAGTCTCGCGAGGATAGCGCCGGATCTTCTCCATCGCGTTGCCGAAATCGCTCATCTGCTAATCGTCATTGCAACAGTCTGAGGCCAGTCGGTCATTTGGATAATGATGAAAATCTGTTATTACAACAAAATATCGTCGTCGCAACTCTCCCTCTCGCCGAGAAAATCGCCGGATACGCTTTAACGAGGGCATGAAGCCCCGCAGTGTCCCGCCATAGAAAGCGCGAATAAACGGGAGAGTTCGCTATCACCATAAACGAAAATTGACAAAACTCCGAAGCAAAAAAAAAAAAATCACAAAATCCAAAAGATCGGAAACAAAAAAAAATCGAAACCCAAAACATCGGAAGCAAAAAAAAAAAATCATCGCGAGGAAGAAGAAAGTCGGAAGAGAATCAGCATCCTCCGTCGGATTCGAACCGTTGACAATCAAAAGGAGAGTCGGTTTTGTTTTCCCGAACGTCGGATCTGCGATCAGATTGTAGACCTTTAGGAGGGGACGGGGTTGTGATAAGCGGGGGAGGTTAGCACGGTCTATACCCTTGCATTCCTCTCCACTTGGCACCGAAGAGTCGACGAAAAAAAAAGAGTAACTAAAAAAGTAAAAAAAAAAATAGAAAAAAAATGCAAAAAAAAAGTAGTTTCGACTCGTTAACGCCTATCGTTGATCAATGTTTGTGGAAGCGACCGACGTGACTCTTGGTCACTCCGACAAGCAGGTCAGACGCATCGCCCCCATACCTCCCTTCCAGGAATACACGCAATTCAATGTTATAGAGAGCCCCGTTAATCGTGACACGCGCCGCGCTCCTTTAGATAATGAATTATAAAAAAAAAAAAAAATACACAAAAGTTGAGTAAAAATAAGAAGAAAAAAATAAAAATAAACCCGAAGAATCAGAGACAGAAAAAAAAAAAAAACCTTCCTAAAGCGAAACTGCACCCTAAGAGCAGTACGCGTGAAAGAATTACGAGTTAAAAAAAGAAAATAAAGTGAAGATAAATAAATAAATAAAGATACGCAACACCCGATTCGTAAGAGTAAAAAAAAAAAATTAAAATAAAATAAATAAAAGTAATGAAAAATCTTACCTATAAACCACGAGTTACTTTGTAAGCCTTAGACGTTAATATTGTATAAAATTAAGCGAGCCGACGAGGGCATAACTACTGTGATTTTAATTATTTAACGATATCTGCATAAAAGAAACAACAACAACAAAAAAAAATGAAATGAAAAAGAAAAAAAGAAGAAAAAAAAAAAACAAACATAAAGACCGTTTCAGGCCGCGCGATATGTGATGTGTTTTTGTATAATATTACTCTATATAAATACCTATGTATTATATTGACTGTAAAACAATAGTTGCCGCCGCCGAAGCCGCTGCTGCTCCTGTCAAATTAGAAAGTAAAAGTGATTGAATGTAGAAAAAAACTCCTGATATCGAAGGGAAGAGAGACAATTAAGAAAAAAAAATCACGCAGAGCAAAGGATTACTCCCTCAACCCCCCGAAAAAAAAAAAAAAACACGTAGTTGCTATCCATAGTGTACCATAAATTCCCTTAGCAGGATGTAACATATTATTGATAATTTGAATTATAATTATTATATTATTATTATTATTATTATTATTATTATATTATGATTATTATTATTATTATTATTAAACTACAACTAGCGCTATGTACATTATGAAGATATATAATAGTAATTATTATTCTGATTCTTTACATTATTATTATTATTATTATTATTATTATTATTATCATCATTATTATTGAATTTATTATTCATCTCTATCTTTATTCACGAATTATTGTCCACTAATAACTACTACTATACTACTTACTATTCTCCTACCACTACTATTTACTATTTACTATACTGCTAAACAACTACCACTATACTACCTGCTGCTGCTAACTACTGTACTATTTACTACTACTATTTACTACTCTACTACTCTACTACTATTACCGCCGCAATCGATTTATTCCTAAAGTTTTACGAGCGAAAAAAAAAAACGATTCACACGCGATAGTTTTAGAGTGAAAAAAAAAGAAGAAAAAAACACGAAATACCGACGTTTGCACGTTGAAAAGGGGCTTAAAGAATATCATACCGTTGTTCCGTATGATCGATCTCATTGACCATTGACGCCCTCTGACCCCGTCGCATTAACTTCTGTCCCAAAGGCCCCTTAATTCGTACGAAAAAAAAAAAAAAAAAAAAAAAAAACGCGACGACCGAAAGACGCGATAGACTCTTAGAATTCGTGTCGAAGATAATAATGCGCTTACGTGTATAGACCAGAAGTTACACTATATCACACAAAGCCCTCTCCCGCGCCCCCCCCCCCCCCCCCCCTCCTTCCTTCCCGAGAAAAAAAACGTTATAAGTAAAAAAAATAAGTAACTATTTACAATATTATGCTTGAGCGCATGCCTTAGCGTAAATTTATGATGAGAAAAGAAAAAACAAATACATTAGGAATGGGCGGAACGGGGATCGTCACGTTTGACTCCGCCGCCGGTCGTTGATTACGAAGAACACAAACAAAAACTAACGAAAAAGTAAAACAAAACTCCCGGAGAATATAATTCGTGGCGCAATAACCTTGCGTGACGAACATACGTCGCATTTATGTAAAGAAACGGATCCGGATATTTCCGGAATCATCGACACACGAATTTTCTCGATCGTTCGTATTTACGAAGGGATGAAGTTCTCTTCGATCGCAATTGACGGTTAACTCGACCAGTGCAACTTGGGGAAAAAAAAACATGGCTGACGATCTTGTAAACAGTGCAACAAAAAAAATGACAGACAAAGATTTTCGCGTGCAAAACCTCGTCGAATCTTCTGCTAAATCGATTTTTAACAACGGAAATATGATAAATTGGATATTTCACCGGCGTTCCCCCGCGTGAAATCCGGTTGGACAATATTATGATACTTAAACGGAGAAACGCGATTCTATTGAATAATTATCGACGACGTGCTCGTGTATAGCAAAGAGTATTGCCGTTACAATTAACGATATAAACTGCGAGAGAAAGAAGAAGAAAAAAAAACCCCCCACTCTTTCTCGATACATCGAGGCGAGAGACGCGAGAATTCCTATTGGAGATATAAACAGAATAAAAAAAAAACAAGTATATAATAATATTCAGACGAAAAACAAAAAAAAAAGCAAAAAAACGAGCAGATGGTAAGTGTTATTTGACAGTCGAAAACGGTCGTAAAGTATCCTGCCCATCCCTATAAGAATAATTAAAGATTAAGGCAGCGCAGATACTTGTGGAGCGTATGCATGTACAGTGTAAAAGATGCGTTGTTCATATGTACAGTGTAGAAGTTAAAACAAAAAAAACACACCGAATGCGAGCGAAAGAACGCGAGAGAGAGAGAGAGAGAAAGCGCGCGCGAGAGAGCGAGAGAACGGAAGAGGTAATGAAAAACACAAAAAAAAACATATATTACAGTTATGAATAAGTATATTGGGCTAAAAGGGGACGGCGCATACATTGTTCGACGTATCGACGATTTCCGCTCGATCGCCGGAAATAAATATTCGTTTTTTTTTTTTCGCGCGATCATTTTTAAACACGAAAAAAAAAAAACACGAAACAAAAATAATAATAATAATAATAAAAATCGCGTAACGCAATGCATGCGCTTATCCCCCACAGGCCTCACCTATCTTGTAAAATATCTGTGAATATTATGATTTAGTTTCTTCCTATTCTAGGCTACTGGTATAAAAAAGAAAAAAAAATGAAGAAGAAAAAAGAAAAACAAAAACGTTTATGTTACTCACGTAAGGAGAATGTACAGATATCACATTTTTGTTTTGTGTTTTACTTGTAGTTATTGATAATTATATGGATATTAACGATAATAATAACTATGATTAAAAAAATTAATACGATGCGTTGATTATTGCGTCACCTATGCGGCAGCCGAGAGCCAATAAATTGTCGGGAAAATGAAACTAAAAGTTACGCGATAAATCGAAAGGTGAAAATTTATGAGTAAAAAATAATTCGTCACTATCGATATTCGATATAATTCGATTAATTTATTGTCCAAACATCTACAAAAATTAAAGAGAAAATAGTTTCATTAACAGGAACGGAGCTATGTGCGCTTTGGTCTTAGAATTTGCGTTATCCGAATTCGTATCTTCGCGTTCCCACGGCGAGTCTAAGCCGCGGGTCGATCCTTTAATTGGAATAGTTGAGCTGAACTCGATCTCGTAAGGAGAATCTAAAACAGACGTTGTAAACTTCGTTATCTTCGTATTCCGCCATTTTGCGATTTATCTTCGAGATATATATACGTCGTAAAAAAATTTGCTGCAATTTCGATATATCGATATCGGAAGTTCTAAAGCGTAAAGTGATACATTAAATTTAACGTACAATTATCACGAAAAAAAAAAAAAAAAACAAAATCAGACGATATTTCGTATCTAATAACTAACTTCAATTTTAATTATAAAAATACTTTAAATTCAATAATATATTTTTTTAATCCTTTAAATCGAATTTAAAAAAAAATTATTAATTTTAGAATATTTTTATAGTAAAATTGAAGAAAATTATAAAAAAAAAAAAATAATCGTAATAAAACTTTAATAATTCATAAATATCGTATATTAAATTCAGTATATCGATTTATGCATAAAAAAATCCAATTTTTTAGCGTCTATACATCGAAGGGATATTATTATAGATCCTCCGTACCTTGTGTCGTCTTTCCTCGGCATCAGCTAAACGCTTCTGCAGCGTTTTCATCGTTTCTTCGGGTTCCGGTGGTTGCTGTTCCTGCAGTCGTTGCAATTTCTGCGGAAGGGGTTTCTTCCCCGCGGTCTCCAAGTCGTGGAAAGGCACTTCGAATGCTATCGGATAATCTGCGGCGAGCGAAACGATTCATAGAAAAAAAAAAAAAAACCTCGCGTATGTAATTAGATAGACGCGAAAAAAAATCGAAGCTATAATCATCACGAACCTCGTTTCAAAATGGGACTCCGAGGAACTTGCGGCTTTTCTGCATCAACGGTATCCGTTCCCTCTTTCGGCATCACGTCGTTACTCGTTCCGCAACCCATTGTCTAATCGTTGATCTATACAAATATCGCTACGGCCTTCGGTGACGCGACTAGAAAAATGCACACTGTACTCTCGCTACTCCGCGGTATTTATTTTATATTTTTTCCTATCGCGATTCGCGGAAGTTGCAAGTAATCGATTTTTTCAGCATTTCGATATTCTATCGCAAAAAATTCCCCGAATTTTCCACAAAAAATAAAAAAAAATAAAATAAAAAAAAATACGAGAAAATATATATGAATTATCTTACCGGACTGCGCACTTGCGATTATCCTATTGTATTAACTCGGCGTTTTTTCTCACAGACATAAAAATGCATCGCTCGATATCGCGCAACAGTTAAATTCCGATATTTCCCTAAAATCGCCGAAATATCGATCGATCGCGCGGTTAATTCGCGATGTTTTGTGAAAAAAATTGAAATTTTTTTAAAGGAGCGTTACGCACCGCGCAAGACTGTGAGATCCTCGAGGAAACTCGCGAAATCTATTCCGCTTCGCGGCTTCCGATGGAATGAAGTATTTCGATCGTCTTTAACGCGTCCCCCGCGCGCGCGTTGTGTGTTGGCGCGCAGGATAGACGCGCGCGAGGTGAACACATACCCTTCGTATAGTAATTGCAGGAGGAACGGCGGCAACGGGGCAAACGAATGTGTCAAGCGAACGCGAACACGGAAACGGTAACGGGAAATATTTATCGACCGTAAGAGAACGAACGAGCGAATGAGAGACCCCTTTGACAACGGGGTACATACGGTTCGCGGCGTGTAACACGCACAACCCGTACGTACGGTATAACTGTTTTCTCTCGAAAGATACATAACTCATAGAAGATAAATTATTCACGATATTCCCCACCGTGCGATGCATGAGTTGCTCTTTCGTTCCTTTCCATTGTTTTTTTTTTTTTTTTTTTTCACTCCATATAAAGCGTTTCTATCGGTTTTGGTATTATTAATGTACAAAAGTTACAAAGATCAACGTGTTTACAAGCGAAACTTTCTTTCGTCGCTACGGCAACCCGTGTTGCGAATAGAACAACGCGATCGCCGGATCCTCGTTTTCGCATGTTATCAATATATCGCGAAATTTATCGAGAATTTGCAGCAATTGGGATCGCCGAATGTTCTCGAGATACATAATCTCCTCGAGATGATGTCCGCCGTTGAAATAACCGAATCTGCAGAGTTTGTCGAGGAGAATAATGTCGTCGGAGGGAATCGGAAAATTGTCCGATGGATATTCGAAAATTGGGTCGTCTTTGCGGATCGCGAGAGCGGTGTTTTCTTTTGATTCGCTTGGCGTACCCTTTGGCGTGTTATTCAGACTCCAACTGTTGTCGTTTTCCGTCGCGCCGGTGGGACTCGACCCGTCTTGACTCAGTGTTTCCTGCTAATGAGAAGTTTATAATTTTTTTTTTTTTTTTTTTTTTTTACGTCGAGAAAATGCGATATAAACTGCTATAACGTACCATAGCGTTGCGACCGTAAACCGTCGGCATATACTGCACGTAAGTGTGAAGCTGAAGCAACAAATGATTTTTTAACAGCCAAATAATTATTTTAACGAGTTGCGATTGTTGCTGCGGCTGACTGAGGGGATTCATCTTTTGACTTATCGAAGTCGGCAGCGAAAATTCGCTGATAATCTGAAATTCAATGATAATCGATTTTTTAGATGAATTATTCGATAGGGAAATTAATCGTTTTGATTGGAATTCATTTTTTACGGTACCTGCAGAAGGCAAAGACCCGAAAATTGCTCGGAAAAAGATTCTAAGAGTTGATTAGATATTACGGCGTCGGGAGAGACAACGTAAACGTTACTCTCGCATAGCGGATAGATTATCGTTGCTTTGGCCCAATATACCAAATGTCCCGTTAGTTGAAAGACTTGAGACAACGAGAGATCCGAATCGGCGGCGAGGGTTTGCAAACTTTTCAGCGGATTGTACATTTGGATCATTCGTCTCAACGCCGGCGACGAATCTGCTGGTAGGGAATCCAACAAATCCAACGGCTCGATTAGCAATAACAATCCATGATATGGTCGCAAACTGTTTAAGCATCTGAAACACATTCGTTTTTTATGACTCGGTGAAAATTTTTAGCGTTAAAGATAAATTATAAATTTTCGGAAAAATATCAATATTTCGATTGTGTTATCCATAATTTAACATCAATTTTTTTTTTTTTCCGGAATATTTTAGACTTTTCTTTATCAGCAAAAAAAAATGCATTTTTCTTTGCCAATAAAAATAATTTTTTTTTTAACGAGAATTACGAAACGAAAAAAATATCGCGAAACCCCAATTTTTTTACAACGGTTCGTTACCTATCGATTATTTCGGGATTCATGATGAATCCTTTTTTATGCGATTGATGGACCTTTTGCGGCAGGCAGAAGCTGACTTGTATCCATTTATTTATCATCATATTTATAACGCCCGTTGTGCAAAGGCTGTTGAATGCCGATTTCAGATCCTTGGCGAGTAAACTTCGTTGAAGTATCAATTCGTACGGCGATTCGTCGCAATCGCTTTCCTCGCCGGAACTTCGAGAAAAAATGACGAAAAAAATTTGAAATATTATAATTACAAAATAAATTACATACATTGCATTTCGAGGAAAAAATCGTAACGGGTATATTTTACCGGGTCGCGACTTCGTCGTGCGTCGATACCATTATCTTTATTTCGTCTTTCAGAAAGCCGCAACGTTTTTCCTCGTGTCTCAGCGCTATGCCTAATCTGTAATGTAAAAAAATGCGCCAACGTCACAAAAAAAAATTCTCTTATCAGTATTAAGTCGAATTTTTCTGTGTCATAAATCATTCGCACCGTTTGCTAAGATCGTAGTAACATTTGACGACCGAATGATCGGCCTGCGCTTGCAAAGCAAAGACAACGTTGAAAAGCATCGAAGAATTAACTTCTTTGAGTCCTCTGGAGTTCAGAAGAGTCGGATGTCCGACAAATCTGACGTTGTTGACTTTGAGCTCAAATTTCGTCTCGCAGAGCTCTGGTTTGACGGCGAATAGAGTTGAGAGAACTTCGTCCGGCAGTCCGGTGAGATTTCCATTGGTAATATTTGAAGTTGGAAATGGCAACGACTTGAAAAAAAAAAAACAAAACAAAAATTAATAAATTTCAATTTCGCTCCAAAAAATTTAAATGGCTTCGATAAAATAATGAAAAAAAAAAAAAATACCTGCAGCAAATCCTCCGCAATGGTCAGCGAATATGGATTTTTTCTTTTGGCACATTGACCGGAGTCCCTTTCGTTGTTTGGGTTAAAGGGATAACGAAAAAGCATTCTGTCGCCTTTGCTGTCGCTCTTTACAAGAATTATACTCAACGGATTGATTTCCATTTTGTTTAAATTTTTTTTTTATGATAGTTAACTGAGCAAATGATTGTTTTCACGGTGAAAACGTTCCGATAATCTCTAATCGTTCATCTGTAAAATAACGAAAATAGAGAAAAAGAATAGATCATTTATAATCTCGAACGTTAATCGGAGTGCCCGCCACACCCCTTCGCTAATCCTTCGCGCATGTCCTTTGCGTACGGCGATCATATGTTCGCGATAGTCGATTTCGACAATAACAACTTCTCGTCTGTCATCAAAACAAATCAATAATGATCATCGAAAAATTCTCAAACGCGTGATTCCGAGAATACGTTCGAATAGATGAATTAAAGTCGTACATCGGCGAAGAAAAACTAATGAAAATCAACTAGTGAATCGCTTACAATAATGAGATAGTCCTGAGCGATGCAATTGTCACTGCGGTTGCCATGGTTATCGAGGCGTCTCCTTATCAACTCCTGCGCACCTCTCCATCGCATCCCTTATCCGCTAAGCTATCCCTTTACCCATTAATAATTGTCCTCGTGTCACACGACGCGATAACGAATAATCGAACACGATAAACCTTGAAGTGCACGTGTTCTCACGCAAAACCTAATCGCATCTCCGGTTAGGTTATGTCGCAACCCGAGTTTTCTACAAAGTTTGCATGAATAGCATAACATAGTAATTCGCATTTTCACGTAGAGAGTTACAAGTCCCACGCGTGGAGGTTCGTATTATTTCGTACCCTGTCGCTCTTACGGGCAGAAGCGGTACACGCGAACTCGGGTCGTAGGTGTGTGTACGTGCGCGTCGTGTGTACTGTCGAGAATCCATGCGCGCGCAGGTGGCGCGATGTCGGTGCGTCAGACTAGTGACTCCTGTCTCGCCCGGGAGAGAGAAACGTAGTTGAGACACTCGTATTGAGAGAACACGGGAAAGAAGACGACAGGCAAATAAGAGGTTTTCCGAAGAGTACGACTACGACAACGAGTAGAAGGACGAGAGACGTGCGTGGTACACGGGTACCGGGTCTCCGGATGTATATTAACGTTTAATAAACGACGAAATTGTGAGAGAAGAATTTTTTCATTTGCCTTTTTGTCATCAAATCCGTGAAATCGTCGTGCAACATAAAAACGTGCGTGGGTGGCGTGCGCGCTGTGTTGCGGAGTTGTATTGTTAAATCAAGTAAAAAATTCGAGAGAAAAAAAAAGTATCGTGTCGATTGTACCCTCTCACCAGAGTGTAGGCATTAAGATAGAAATAAGCGAAATAGATCGCGGGGGGCGGGTGTGTTAGTCGTGTAAATAAAAAAAGACGGCGACCGCTAGTTTACGTGCGTGAGAGGGCGGCTCATCGGGTCGCGCTTCGTAAAATAATCTTTTTTTTTTTTCGTTGTTTGTTAATGAGACAAGTGCGCGAGATAGCGGAGATTAATTCTCGATGAACGAAGCTTAGTGTATTTTTTTGTACGTCAACAAAACGCTCGAGAGGAGGAGGAGGAGGAGTGGAGAATAAAAAATAATAAACGAATCGACGTGCATACGGTGAGACACGAGTCTGGTGGAGAAGGCGGTGCGAGGATCGTGAGGAAGTCGGGGGTGGTTATGGGGCCGAGCAATTCGTGTCGGCTGCTTGGAGCCTTGTCACCTCTCGTACTCGTGGTACTCGGCGTTCTCGTTGGAACGCTACGAGCCACCGATGGTTTTTCCGTTGACAGTGAGTATCATTCATCCCCCACGATTATTTCACCGATCATCCGTCACGTCCGTTTTTTTTCTTCTTTCTATTTATCTCGAATTAATTGTTATCGATAATCGCAAATGGGATCGAACAACTATCGTACGATACTTCGATCGCGTGTTTCGGAACGCACGTTCGCATTCCGTGTTTTTTTTCGCTCGTATAACATTTATTATATAATCAAAGCACGTCGGGCCAAAAAGTTCGGCTCGGAGTGTTGTCAATACAAGCGAAGCTTTCGGCCGCAAGAAAGGGCGAGTGAAACAGGCAGAGGGAGTAACTTTCCACGCCTCTTCAACCCCTTCGTACCTCCTCGCGTCTCTCATGGACCATTTCCTTCCGATTTCGTGTTTATCACAAATGTTTATCATTTTTCCCCGAACTTCTATATATCTTATGCACGCGCAGTGAAACTCATCGATATAGCAATGTTTTCATCCGACGCCGCGACCCACGCGAGAAAAACAAAACAATTCAATTCGACTTAATTGAACTTGAGACGCGCGATGTATTGCATGCGTTCGAATTTTCTCGCACATACGTATCTCGTGACTGCGATTGAAACATGTTGACAAATTTATCTCAAAATAGATGTTTTTACGTAAATAAAACGCAAATTCGGAATGAAATATATCAAAATAAATGAAAGCGAGAGCTTCGCGCAACGCTCTCGTGGAACAGTCGCGAGAAATCCTCTATCGAAGCTGGGAGAACCGTATAGAATAGAACCCGAGGATCGATAAGATGATTTGCAGAGTTCGCGGTGTGTATAGTCACCTAATATATACAAACATCCGATCGTACATAATTCTACGACAATTTTCGACGAGCGTTATTGGCGTTTATAACGGGATCGAGGCTACGATCGTATAGTTTTCGATGTAATAGCCTCGATTTCGAATTTACTTATTCACACCGTCGTGGGGGGGAGTTGCCGCGGTGGTGTATCCTGTTTGTCGATTTTGTACTTTCTACGCGCATGTATACTACCCACCCGCAGAATAGCCTGCTTTTCCACGATGGAGGGTATATATAGATATATATATACGTATATATATCACTGCTTCGTGCCCAGGCGTGTGCTTTGCCTCCGTGCGTGCGAAGCACACTGTGTAAGAATAAAGAACGAGAAAACTGCTGAGAGCCCTCGTTTTTTTTTACTGGGGCAGTAAGACGAACGAGGGGTTGCGGGGGTGGAGAATCAGTCGGGGATGTCCTCGGACCCTTCGCTGTATATACGAACGATCGTTTCCCCTACTCTTTTTTTTCGAGAACTCGTGTGTCTCGGGAGGACTACGAAGAAAACGAGAATTCTCATCGCAAAGCCGCCCCGAGAGACTCGTTTAACGTAAACGAGAAATAAATCTTTTCGTCGATACAGCGTTTTGGTGTTATCTTCTTTTTTTTATCGTCCCCCCTTTTTTTTTTTTTTTTTTTTTTCGAGTAGCGCAGTTCGCCAAAGCGATCGTCGACAATGCCGTCGACTTGATGTTTGTTTATATCTATCGCGGCGCAAAATACGCATCTGATAACATCGATTCATACGCGGAATAATGACGAATATATATATATGTATATATATATCGATATTTACTGTGTATTTATGATATATGTATGTGTATATGCATATATATATATAGATATACATATACTATGGCGCTTACATGTGTTTATCGAACATTATAATACGGCGTGACGCGCGCGCGAGCGATAGAATCGTTCGATGCGAATAATACGCGATGAATATATTCATGCGTTTGATGAATATTAAAACGTAGAAGATAATAACTATGGCGCGTTTTGAGAGTCAATTTCAAACAAGAAAGAAAATTCAGTCAATTGTTGAATGAAATTTTTTTTTTTTTTTTTTCTCGTAACAAATCAAAGAAACGCGAATGAGTTTTTAGTCTGAAAATACGCGAGGATTTTGGAGAGATGCAAATTGCAGTTCGCTGTTGCAACTCAGCAAACGCGTATTCGTCCGCGAAGTAGAAGAAAATTTATTAGCACAGCATCGTTAAAACTCGGAGAACGTAAACGTTAACAACTCTCATTTCGAAGCCCTATACCCCGTTGCGCTACAGACGAAATCCTCGCTGCTTAGAGTTTTATTAACGCGCACATTAGCGAAAGACGGAAGGGATGAAAATAATTGGCGAGATTGAGCCCCGTGCCAGATGGCGGCACCGAAAGGATTCGCGGCACAACAAACCGGAGAGAAACTTCTTGTTTCTCGAAGATGCAAACCACTAGCCGTCGGCAAAGAAGAGTTTCTTGAATTTTTTTTTATTCTTCGTATTTTTTTTGTACGAAAAAAAATACGCCGGAAAATAACATTTTAACGGTAATTCGATGATAAATTAATCGATTTTACAACGATTAAAAAAAAAATATTATCAATGTGCAAATTTTATTTTATATAAATTTATTCGTAAAATATATTAAGATATATTGAATAAATTAAAAAAAAATACAAAAAACGATCAAATAACGAGTTTACTTTTTTCACAATAAATTGATCGATTTTAGAACAATTTTTTTAATTTCTTTGTCAATTTTTAAACGTTTATTTCATTTTATTTGAGAATTTTTTTATTGAAGTTTCTTGTTTTTCGTCAAGAAAGTAAAACAAAAAAAAAAAACAAAAAATATTCACCTCACTTTGAATTTTGTTGTCTTAACATTAGCAATAAATCTGCAATTGATTTTTCAACTCAAAGAGTCCGTTTGTTGCGTCAATTTTAATTTTTAACGAACGGCGAAAAAAAAAAATCAACGAATCTTCGATTTTTGTTGCGTTTACTCGAGTAGTAAATTTGCAATTCAATATCCAACTAAATTCCCAACTAAACAAACTGTTGCGTCAATTTAAATTTCAACGAACGTACAAAAAAAAAAATTTAACAAATTTTCGATTTTTTTTTACGTTTAACTTAACCGATAAATCATCGATTTAATTTTCAGCTCAAACAGCCTGTCCGCTGCGTCAATTTCGATGTGCGAACGGAAAATGCAAACCTATGTCATGGGTATGCGACGGATCCGACGATTGCGGCGACAATTCTGACGAAAGTCCAACAGTATGCAAACGTAAGTAAATCGCGTAACTTCTTCCCGACTTTTTCTTATTTGCCGATTAATTTTTATTGTTTGCGGAGAATCACAGCGCAAAAAAAAAAAAAAAAAAAAAAGAACAAATACGACATTGTATTCTTCTCTATTAGCCCATCAGAAGCCTCTGGTGGGACGGCGTGAGCCTTGAAACTAATTAATTTGTCGTCCGAAGACTCGAGAGTCGTCTCCGTCATCTCCGCGCCACTAATGAAAAATCTACAAAACTATCAACTCGCAAAGTCTCTCGCGTTCGCGAAACAAATAATTACCCGGAGGACTTCGTTCCGCAAATAAAACCAAAAAAAAAAAAAAAAAATTGTATAATATCTTCAATTTTCTTTTTCCGCGTCTATGTTTTTCAAACGCGCAATTTATATGGAACATCGTACGAGACGCGAAAAAAAAAAAAAAAAAAAAAAATACGAAAAAAAAAAAAAAAAGAAAATCATAGAATTCTTTGACGTCGCGGTATCGCAATAAATTCTGCAAAACGTCATCGGTTTCGTACTATCGGAAGCCGTTATCGTTATTGATACGAGAAAAGATCGATAGGTCGCCGAGAATAAGTGCCGCAGTGTCGGACCATTAATCGATTATTTCACTGGTGGAACGCGGAATCGTCGTCCTGTAGTATCGCGTTATCGGACAGCGTATTAACTTTTCTTTTTTTTTTCTTATACTTTATTAACCAGTATAGCAGCGTATAGAGAGACGACGGGGTGGCGCCTGCTATAGGAAAAGATTACGCAAAAGCAATGCGCGTAGATTTTCCGTCGCGATAGATCGGCAATGCAAACGCGCAGCAGCGATAGGCAGAGACCGCGAGTAATGTAATGTAATAATAGTCAACCGTCCAGAGAGTTCTTACAATAATTACGCCTCTCACTGGCGAAGTTTGCTCACTTCTTTCTTCGGGAATTTGCTTTTTTTTTTTTTTTTTAATTTGTATTTATGCGTTTTTTGTTTGTTTTTTTTTTTTTATTTTTTTTTATGTTGTCCCCTATTAGAGAGTAATTTGCCGACTGCGATTCGAGACACTGACTCTCGCGTATACGTAAGGGTCGGCAACGCTTGCGTCAGTCTCCTCGTCGGGCCCCACGTCCGGGCGCTTCGGCTCGCATAATACGAAGAAACGAACCCTTTCATCAACATCGCGTGGTATTTCTTTTTTTTTTTTTTTTTTTTTCGTCGAGATCCCGCGTGATTCCGTCGCGCATTTTCTTACGAATATTGCGTCAGAAACATTCTTCAAGTTCTTTGTCGCGACTTTTTTCTTGTCTCTTCTTCGCGTATCTCTTCCGCGTTCGACTTTGTTGGTATACAACTTCGCGAGTATCTAAAATGATAGAAAAAAAAAATTTATTTCGAAGTTGCAAAAAGAATCTTTGGAACTTCGAGACGATAGGCGAAAAAATTTAATATGCATCCGCGAGATAACTGCGATTTTCGATTTTCGATAATATCGAAATTAATTGCATCCCTTTTTTTTCGTAATTTCTCCGATAAAACGGTTGATTATCGATTAATAATCCAACGCTTCGTAGATTAACGCTGAGAATTACGAAAAACTGAGATTCGAAATCGTCGATTGTATGGAACGCATTTTTTTTTTCGCGATAACCGCAATCTTCAATTCTCGATAATATCGAAATTAATTGCATCACTTTTTTCGATAATTTTTCCAATTTTTCCCATAAACCGATTGATTATCGATTAATAATCCAATGCTTCGTAGATTAACGCTGAAAATCACGAAAAACTGAGATCCGAATTCGTTGCTCGTATGCATCGCGTTTTTTCCGCAATAACCGTAATTTTCGATTCTCGATAATATCTAAATTAATTGCATAATTTTTTATTTATTTTTCCCATAAACCGGAACTATCATTACGCGATTTTTTTTTTTCGGCGTAACTGCAATCTTTGATCCTCGATAAATCTAAATTAATTGCATAATTTTTTCTTTTTTAAATTTTGCCGATTTTTTCCGATTTTTTCCGATAAACCGGTTGATTAACGATTAATAATCGAATGCTTCGTAGATTAACGGTGAGAAATACGAAAAAATGAGATCGAAATTCATCGCTTTTATGGGACGCGATCTTTTTTTCGTTCTCGTCGTGATTCTCCTTCGGTCAATTGTAATTCATAGCGCAAAACCTGTACCAGTTGCATCAGGTTCTCTGTCTCTCGGGGGGCAGTGAGTCCGCCGGGCAACGGATAGGTTCCCTCTCGCTGCCGTTGCTGGTTACTTGCCTTGTTGTAGCATATAATTACAGTGAAAGCCAGCGGCAGCGGCATTTACGCGCGCGCTGGTCGAACAACTTGGGTATCGATGTATGTATACCGGAGGGCGGCCCCCAGAGATCGAGAGACTGGTTATCCATTGGCGCCCGTATCGATGGATCATCGTGTGTCACGCAGGGCCTCCGGATACCTCCTTACGTTGGGCCCCAATGGCAAACGGTAGACAACTCACTCTTTCGCTACCGAGGAAACGATTTTATTCCTTCTGTCGCTCGTCTTCTCGAATACAAATTATCCATTAGACTACGAAATTTTAGTCGTCGGAAAAAATACAAATAATAGATTCGCTCGCGGGTGTTGATTCTTCAAGAATCATCGAGAATCTAAACCTCGTGCAGTCGGAAGTCTTGAAAAAAAAAAAAAAAAAAAAAATTGAGAAAAACTAATCATTCGATCGACTAAATCGGCGTTCATATGCGTTTAAACAAATTTTTAGTTAGCTGTTCGTCGTATCAACGATATATAGCAGCGGATAGGCTGTGTGACGGAAAATTAAATCGAAAGTCGGAAGTCTTAAAAAAAAAAAGAAAAAAAAATGTAAAATCGATTAGTTTATCGTTGCATTAACCGCGTAATTCGATTCTCGCGTCTATTTTTTAGTTGAAATTTCCTTAAAAAAAAACCTTATATTTTTTTCAACAAACAACAATTGCTAAATAAACCGATTATTTAGATATACTAACGAAAAAAAATCGATCGAACGAATTTTTCAAAATTTTAGTTCATCCAAAAAAATTTTCTCCGAAAAAAAAAAAAAAAAAAAAAAAAAAAAAAAAAAACACCGCCAATTTCAAATTTATATCCGACAAATTTTCTTGTCAACATTTTCTCATTGATCCACGAATACCAATTATCCCGTAAAATTTTGAAAATTTTCGTAAAAAAAAAAAAAAACTTGTCGATCGGTGAAGTTGCCGAGTGTTTGAACCTTCGGAATCGAGAGCGGCCCTCGTGTCAACCCTCCTTTTTCAATCAATTTCACACACAATCATAAACACGAGAGTGCGAGTTGCTGCGATGCATATAGATCGGCATATGTAAAAACTTTATTTCAATGCAAAGTTTTCCCCCTCACTGTCCGGTCTGTCCGCCGTGACTGGCGCTCAGTGAAGAGAGACCTCGGAATAAAAGCTCTTTTTTGCGCTATTGCCGACAAAAGTATAGGTATATATATACATAGTATATACATGTGGCGCTTGTAAGAGACTCAGGCGGAGGGACGATCGATTGTAAATGGAATTCAAGGCGAGTTATAACGTCGCGTGTCACCCAGTGACTCGTATAGCCCGCGGGGAGAACTTATTGTATGTATAGCAACGCTGTAGTACAGTATAATATCGTTGGGTGGATTTCAATTATTTATTGGAAGCAATTTTGTGTCAAGTGGCGGCCATTGGCGGCTACAACGGTGGATCGCGGCGTAAAAAAAAAACATTCGGCTGTCCATCATTTTCCGATCGAATGATCGACGGCCTCGTGCCGTCGGTATAGAGACGCCTGAGGCGCGAATAAAAGCTTTTCCGCTGTCCACCTGGATATCCTGCGCGATTCGACGTAACGGAGCAAATTTTCTTCCTACGATATCATTGTTTTTTTTTTTTTTTTTTTTTTTTTTTTTTTATTTTTTCTTCTTCTTCCTCTAAACTTACGCGATCGTTAAATGATGGATTGAACACATATAACTCGCATTAAAATCCAGTTAAGCGTCTCTCGTCTAAGTTCGCTAAAGCCATATATTTTCTGCATAATACATAATCGTTTCCGTCATTATATAGTAAAAGATTGTAACGCATACGGATACCTCGACGTGCGGAGCGCGAGATTGTAATGAGAATTGCCACGACGTACGGTTTAACTTTCTAGAAGTCTCTCACTTCGTTTGCACCGCGTCGGCAAGTGCTTCTTGTCCTCGAATGAAGAGGGAAGGACTTTAAAAAAGGGAAAAAAAAGAGTGAAAAAGAGAAAAAAAGCTATTAATTGGCTGTCTCTCGCGCGCGCCTCGAGCGAATTTTCATTGCCCGAGCAACTCGCGTTTTAATGTCTACTCTACACGGGAGATCGCAATGACGACAAAGTAACGCGAGCGGAGATTATCCGTCGAAGATTCGCAGTCGTTCGCTGGAGAGAAATGCGCTAAATTTCTCGGCAATCGTAAAAATTTAGATCGATAAAAAAAAAGTTCTGTTTAAGTTCGAATTTTTTTCTTTACTGTCCAATGGTCCTGGAAATCGTGAAAAAGTCCCGCAATGCCCTTAAATTTCTTCGCTGATCCTTAAATTTTTTTTATTCCCCAAATTTCGATGTTTAAAATAATTTTCACCAACACCTTTGAATAATCAAAATAACTCCAAAATATAGTGAAAAAATTTTGAAAAAAATTGTAAAGTAGTCTTAAGGAGCCGTTTCTTTAAAGGTTCAGAGATATTTCATTCCGCAATTTCGTATCGGTATTATGAGCAAAAACATCGAACGCCGTATACGCGGAAAGGTAAAGATCTCCCGTAGGGGTTAAAATTTTTTCCTCCCTGTTTTTCAACCCCTCAAATTTTATTTCGGACTTTAAATCGAAAATCGGAAAAGTTCCGAAATAAAAAAAAAATTCGCGGCCCTTTTACTCGACACGAGAGAAATGAGGTGCAAAAATGTAGATCTCCGTTGCTGAAAACTGCGGTACAGTGTACCCGCGGAGTTGGAAACAAACCTCAGCGTCGTAGCAGAGTGTCTGTGTCTCTCAAAAACTGGTTTTCACTTGTACGGTGGTTTGACCAGTGTGCAATCGGTACGACATGGACCAATCACTACCCGCGAATCAACGTCTATGGAAGTCGGTCGACTGGTAGCCTTCCCATGTGAAGCGAGAGCTTCAAACGCCATCACAGCCGCGCGAAGACAGCCCCAACCATCCATCCGGCCTTTAACTTTACTTATTCGGCATTTGCGCCTTTTTTTCCCGCAAACTAACTCCCCCCGTGTGTTGGTGCAGCAGAAACACTGCACACAGAAAACCTCTTCGTAAAAGACAATCGCGAAAAAAAGACGTACGATACTCGTTCTCTTCTCTTCTCCCCTCGTGGCGCTGCATTCGTATTTAAACGCGCAAACCTCACCGACACAACTTCGCTCTTCGTCTGCAGTGAAGATATATGACTTACGTACGCAGTTCTCGGGGATTTCCACGCCGGCAGTGCGTAAAACATTAGAACTCGAAAGGCGGCCACCACCCGAGCAATACGCTTCGCGTCGGTGTGTCTTTCGCCATTCGAAAGAGAAGAGAAGATGCCGCACAACGACGAAACCCACACAAACCAACGCACACGAGGGCATTTCGCGAAGCTGCAGAGCTCCAAGAATGTTTCCTTCGTACTTACTGCGTCGTTTGATTGGACTCACTGCCCTGATTCGCGATGCCTTCTTTTTTTCTTCGTCTTCTTCTTCTTCTTCGATCTTTCGATGCGCTCCATCCTTCGTCTTTACTTCCCGAAGTATACCATTTTTTCGAGATTTTACTTACCGTTCTTCAATTATTTACCGTTTGGTTATTTCGGTTTTATCTCGACATCGATTCGATTCCTCAATTTTTTTTTTTTTTTTTTAATATTCGGGATGAATTTTTCGCAAGTTTGTCGCTTCGTTGAAATATCGTTTGTCGTGTATGTTTCGGTTGAAATGCATTTCTACGTTGCAGAAATGCAAAATGGCGATATCCGAGAACATTCGTGAAAAGCGCCGAGGGAAGCGATATAGATTGGGGAAGTAACTCGATACTTGTTCGTGTATCGTATAGCAAAGTTGAGTACTCGAGATGATAAAACCCACGCGCGGCATTCCGAGACCACGTGAAACGGCTCCCGTACGCGCCTTTGTCCTCATCTTCGTTATACCTTTCATAGTTTACGTATAGCGCACACGACTATTAATGTCGTAGAAATGCGCCTTCGTTATTCGAGTGTAACGTTTCAACGGCGCATCGTTGCATTTCGGAAATACGCTGAATTCGCGATGTTACCGTTCTATTAGTCAATGACGATAACGACGGCGATTTCTTAAGCTCGCGTACTGTATTTCCCTGTTGAAGGATTTTTTTTTTTTTTCGCGTCAACAGAAACAAATGCGTCGGAACGATAAGAACGGAGATCGATCCGTTGAGTTTATATCAATAAATTAAGTAACGCAAAGTGACTTGTGCACTCGAGTGCGCGTCGCGTGAACCTTGCATAATGTTCGATGCCGACAAGTAGTTCAAGCGAATGAATAGATGCAACGGAACTTCGCGCTTTTATCCACATGGAAAAAAAGTTCATCGGGAAATGTTTCTACGATATTTGTAATATATTTTTTACGAAAAATTGGATATTACGAATACATTTTTGGAAATTGGTATCGAAATCGAATGATTTATACTTTAATTGATTAAAAACTACGATTTTAATTTTTTTTTTTAATATGAAAAATGGAATTATTTGGTTTTGTATTAAATATCATTTTATATAAAATAAACATACCATTGTTTATGAAAAATAAAATAACATTTTACGCTTTAAAATCAAAGTAAATCACTTGGGTTAAAGTACCTTCCCAGTAAAATAAAAATAAATGATTAAAAGTAAAATTTCTTTACGATTTTTAAAATGCCGATTTTTTTAAATAAACATTTTTTAATATTAATTTTTTTGTAATCGTACAATAAATTTTCGAAATCGAAAATAAAAAAAAATTTTGCAAATGCAAGAAAAATTGAAAAGTTTTCTCGAAATTTTTTTTCACAGCCTTAAAATTCATGCAATTAATAATATATTCTTAGCTACCCGAATAAATATTTTATTATTAACGGAATTTTATTTTTGTAACTAAAAATATATTTTTGTTCGAAAGAATTCAGATTTTTGCTTCGTATCTACGAAACGCATAAATATTGAATTTCCGGTATAATCACAGAATTTGCTTTCGTATTGTTAAGATACGCGTGAAGTTTTTTTTCGTTTGTTCGTAACGACGATAAAAACATTCTATCGTTGCGTTATCGATATATAATTAGGTAACGCGCGACCCTTGCACTCGATGTATCTGCGATTAACGAACGATTGGAATTTCGTAATAAACATATGAATGCACTCGTTTCATATTCAAATCGCACAATTGCCGCCAATCGGGGCGCGTTATCGAGTCGCGAACTTGGAAGTTATCGTTACCAGGAAGCTGAGTATCCTTTTTTCCGCAGGAAACAACTCGCGTGTATTTTTTGCACACACAATACTCGCGCGTGTTGCCTTTTGCTACGCGAGACGGGGAAGGTATATATATTGGGTCGTTCGCGCCGCAACGGACTTACAAGCTGCGCGGCTACCACCGTGAACGGTCCTCGACAGGAGGAGCGCTCCGAAAAAAAAAAAAAAAAAAAAAAAAAAAAAAAAATACAGTAAACAATCGAAGTGATTTCTTTTTCTCGTCGATGTCGAATTAAAAAAAATTTATTATGGTGATCGATGATCTATAGTGTTATATTCGGCATAAAAAATACGAAATAAAAAGACAAAAATGTCGGGAAGAGAAAAATTTTGTTCGATGTTTGCGCTGTGGTTCGCGTTTGTGGTGTTTACGAGTTACGGAATCGATGGTTTCGATAATATACATCGACGTGAAATTTCAGCGGAGGAATGCAAGGGCTCCGAATTCAAGTGCAACAACGGCAAGTGTATTCCCGGCAATTGGCACTGCGACAACGAACGTGACTGCGCCGATGAATCCGACGAGGATCCCGCTGTCTGCAGTGAGTAAATCGAATATGCAGTTTTTTTTACTGAAAACGATTTTCAACGATATCATTTTTTTTTTCCTTTTATGAAATGTTTTACGAACGACCTTCGTATTATTACGACGTCTGCGTGGAAAAAAGAATATATTGCAAAATAATTATATAAATAAAAAAAAAATTTAACCGATTCAAAAAAATCGATCTATCTATCGATACATATATATTTTTTTAGCATTTTATCTCCAAATTTTCAAAAATCTATTAATATATTTTCGTAAAAATGGTATATTACGGGTATATCTTAGAATATATTTCTGAAAATATATAACTGATATATCAATTATCCAAAAAAAAACTGAACTTCTTAAATTTTCAAAATATTTCGTATATTTTTTTTTCATAAACTTTTTTTTCCATTCGATGATTAAAAAATAAATTCATATTAATTATATTTTTGATGCTGAAAAATTCGCCTTATAAATCGCAATGACGTTGTTGCATTCGATAAAATACACTTCGCGAAATTGGTTAGGGAGGGGGGAGGGGGGTGGATAATTGAATTAGAGATTCGCGAATACATTGTTTCGTCAATCGCGTACACTTATTACCATTGAATGTGAATTCGCAATAGCGAAGGGGTATGCGCCGGGGGAGAGCTTAATGGCAAAAGTCAATCGAGCGAAAACGCAAAGTGGACGTTTCCTCGAGTGGTGAGCGCCCCTCCAACTCTCGTAAATCGATGAGAATGAAAAACGGATTAAAATATTTATTCATACGAAGAAAGATATTCACTGAATCGTCAATCAATAGTCCACAACTTTTAATCGCCCTCTCCGCGAAGGCCTTTTTCGAGAGGAGAAACTTATCTCGATATCCGCGCATTCAACGGATATTCCGAATTTATCGAATCAAGAAATTTATTTGCTACCGATTACGAAATTAAATTGATATCCTCCATTGTATACCTATTTTTCTTGTTTTCTCGATCTTTTTTTTTTTTAATTTAAAAAAAAAAATTTTTAGATTTATTCTAAAAAAACATCGCGTTGATTATTCACTGTTTTATCGACAGAATTAATTTAATCTTTGCCTTTGATTAATTAAAACATCAAACTATGAATCCAACGTCCGATAATACGCGGATTCGTGATATTTGTTCGCTGACCTTTTCGCGAAAAGTTATTAAATTGCTCGCGAGAACGAATATATCGCGCGATCGATATTCTAATCAGAATAATTTCGTCACGAATACATCGCGGCGTTATAGTTGGTACAGTTTAATAATAACTTTGTGTGTTTTATTCGCTATAATAATTTCGTAACGTGCGTCGTGTCTACGTGGCCTCATTGGGGGTTTATTATCGATAATCGATACCTTTGCATCCGTAAAACTCGTATTTTCTATACTTGATATATGGATTTCGATCGATTAAGAATTTGCCGCTTGAGTACCGCGCGCTTCCAGTGACGAGGCGTAACCCAAGGATGTCGACAATTTATAAAGAATTTTTATTTAAAATATGCATACGGATAGCCGATTTTAAATAATTTCCCGCCGTCCCATCGAAGTCTTTCTAATGCAAAAATTTAAATTATCGAATGAATTACGATTTTCATTGTATAAATAATCTAAGGGTCACGTCCGTGCGAACCGACTGAGTTTCAATGCAGTCCTGGCGAATGCATTACGAAATCGTGGATCTGCGATCGTCAAAAAGATTGTCGCGACGGATTGGACGAAATTAATTGCCAGAGTAAGTTTTCTTCATTACGAAATCGGAGGCGCAACGAGAGAAAATGAGACCTACGAAAAAAAAAAAAAACAAAAAAAATTACGAGGAAAAAAAAATTACGACGAAAAAAAAAAAAAAAAAAAACTTTCCCCTTCGAAATAATCATTGGAGACGGTGCAGCAGGGGGCATTGGGATTTTGCTTAGCACTGCTCCCGATTCGCAGCATGCATTGTCGTCAGCACAACGACGAACATTTCGATGCTTGCAACGGTGATTGGGAACGAAAAAAAAAATAAAAATAATAAATACATCTTCGATAAGTTATTTTTCTACGAGTAGACATATTGCAGGAGATCGCGGAGCTGAAACATCCGGATATTTATATAACATATATATATATAAATTAAAAATTAAAAATTAATAATTACACGGGCCGTTGGATGATGAATATCTCATTGGGACAAATTTCATCTTATATTTATATATCTCGCATGTCATCCACGATTAATTATTTATTTTCATTTAACCAAATCATTTAATATATGTATAATATATATACATTTTTTTTTTTTCAATTTTTTTTTTTTTTATCATCGTATTTATAGAGAACAAGAATTGTACGGGAGATCAGTTCACGTGTCGCTCGGGAAACGGCGAATGCGTGGCGTTGAGTTGGATGTGCGACAGTAACCCCGACTGCGCTGACGGTTCCGATGAGGCTGACTGCAGTAAGCTGCTTATAATGCATTAACATGGATGCATCCACGTGTGATATTTAATACATCTGACAATCTCTATGCTTTCGTATCAATGCAATCTTTCTCTGCCCTAAAAACGCATGCGAAGCTTTACTTTTTTTTTCCTCTCGTAAGCTTTCGTTCTTATTTTGCTTTTTCGTCATCCCTTACGAGCTTTTGGTTTACTAAAAAAATTAAAATAATATTAGTTGCACCGGTAAGTGAACTTCTGATGGAGATAATCTCTTTTACTCGTTAATGGAAACATTAATTTTGCAAAATAATGTAATGTACTTTAATCCATGAATTTTTTTTCTTCATATTTACGGAAAAAAAAAATTCAAATTTTTTTTTTCGATTTTTTATTTCTGTATTAATTATTATTGTAATAATAATGCGAAAAAAGTGCTTTCGAAAAAATAATTTTTCAACGGATCGTCCGGTAATATATATATATATTTTTTTTTTTGCCAAAATTGATTCGTTAATTTTTTTGAAAATATTTACGTTTTTTTTTAGAAATTCTTTTTATTTTCGATTTTCAATTTTTTGTTATGGATGGAAAGTGACGAATTTTGAATACATTTTCGTATTAATATAACGAATTGCACTGCCAGGCGATCCGTCAAACATATCCGCAAATACCGGTGAAACATTTTACAAAAATTTGAAATATTTCTACAAAAATTCACGTCTGCAGGAAAATTTACGAAACATTTACTATAAAAAATTTTCTGTTGCTGAATAAAAACCAAACAATTTTTTACACCAATTTCTCGGTAACTTTTATGAATTATTATTATGAAAAATCAACTTTCTTACCATTTTTTACATAATTACATTTTTTTACATTTTCATCACATTACGAAGTATTCGAAGTTCCGAATTTCACTTTTAGCTAAAAATCCAACGATATACCTTCATTAATAAACAACGCAAACTTATTAAGAATTAACGCCGTTAGTAAATTTCGAAACAAATAGACAAATATGATAAGAATTTGATAAGAACGATAAAAATTAACTCCGTTAGAAAATTCGGAAACAAAATACGGAATTCTGAAAAACACTAATCGGAAGTTCAGTCGCCGGTGCATCTATCCGGGAATAGTCGATACATTTTTAAAAATACTATGCGCTCCAATTTCTCCGATCATCGGACTTTTTTTTTTTTTGTGACCTCGCAAACCCCTCCGCCGCCTCAATTTCTCTCTCTGTGTGCCAAATACGTGTATATCTGTTCGTCTGCGGCGTTAAGTTCGGTTTCACGTTTTAATATCTGATTGTCGAATAATAGATGAGACCTGCCGATCGGATCAGTTCACCTGTACAAACAAAAAGTGTATCCAACACAGTTGGGTCTGCGATCAAGACGACGATTGCGGCGACGGAAGCGACGAAAAAGATTGCGCGCCGACGACGTGCCGTCCGGACGTCGATTTTGCGTGTTCCGACGGTTACTGCATAACGTCGCGTTGGCGTTGCGACGGTGACAATGATTGTCCCAATAACGCCGATGAGATTGGATGTCCCAACAAACCGGCGCACGGCAGAGTCAGCCACTGCGGCGAGCGGGAGTTCGATTGCGGCGATCATCTCACCTGTATCCATCAAAGTTGGGTCTGCGATAAGGAAAACGATTGCGCTAACGGCGCCGACGAGGAGTTGCAGAGGTGCCAAAACGTTACTTGCCGAGCGGATCAATTCCAATGCGGCGATCATTCTTGTATATCAGGTGAAAAAAAAAAGAAAAAGAAATCACATTACCGATAGAAAGTTACGATCTATCGATAGTTTGTGTTGAATGCGGAGATGAGATTCATTACTTTTCTTTACGGCGTCCAGTGGTCCCGGAAATGTTCTTCACTTTTTCTTGATCTGCAAAAGTCGCGGAATTTTCTTCAATTTTTTCGGCGGTGTCTTCCATTTTTTTATTACGATACATTCCATTTTTTGTTTTTATTTTTGTTTTTATTTTAATGAAAACTCACAATTTTTTTATACGAGTTCTAGATAATCAATGCAATATTTACTCAAATATATAAAAGATTTTTCCAAAAACGGGAATTTTTGGTAATTAGATAAAAATTTGAAAAATATTCAGAATTATTCGAAAATATTAACGAATTAACTTTCGTGAAGAAATTATTGTTATTAAAAATTAATATTCTTAGTACCTTCTGTATGATTGATTTTTTTTTTCAGATTTTTATCCCATCGCGAAGTTTTCCAAATTCTTTCCGAATCTCACATTTGGCTGTAAATGTCCCGAAAGACTTGTGAAAAACTTCTTGAATTTTTGACTGAACCTTTTACTCGATGCCGTAATAATGAAGTTGAGGAAAGCCTATGAAATTATAATCTTATAATGCATTCAGGTCACTTGGCATGCGACGGAAAGGATGACTGCGCGGATAAGAGCGACGAGAAGAATTGCACCACGAAACCAGTGGCCTGCGATCCGCAGACTCAGTTCGAATGCAGTCAGGGATCGTGCATACCGCTGGACCACGTCTGCAACAAAGTACCGGACTGCATCGGTTGGGAAGACGAACACGCGGAGCGTTGCGGTATCAACGAGTGTTCGAAGAACAACGGTGGCTGCAGCCAAATATGTATCGATATGCCGATGGGTTACAGATGCGCGTGTAACGAGGGCTACGCGCTGGTCGATAATCGCACCTGCGAAGGTAAATTTACGATTTCCAATCCTAATAAATCATTTTTTTTCATTCGGCTTATTGTTATTGACAATTTTATTTAACTATTTTTTTTAAATCGCAGATATAAATGAATGCCTGGAGCCGGGAAGATGTTCGCAATACTGTCTCAACGAGAAGGGAAGTTTCAAGTGCAGTTGTTCCACCGGTTACCTAAGAGATCCGAAAAACGTGACACGATGCAAAGCCACCGAGGGACACGCGAGTCTCTTGTTCACGAGACGCCACGACATCAGAAAGGTGGCACTCGATCGTCAAGAAATGACGGCGATCGTTAATAACACGAAAATGGCAACGGCACTCGATTTTGTATTTCGCACCGGGATGATATTTTGGAGCGATGTTTCGGAAAAGAAAATCTATAAGTGAGTTTGCGAGGATTTTGGGAGATTTGATTCGTTGAGATGAGAAAGAAAAAACAACAATAACAAGAAAAGTTAATTAATGGCGGTAAATTATTTAATGAATTTGTTTTTTTTTTTATTTATAGAGCTCCGATAGACGAAGGCAACGAGCGTACAGTGGTGATAGACAAAGATTTGACGACAACCGACGGCCTCGCGGTCGATTGGATTTATAATCATATCTACTGGACGGACGCCGAAAAAAATACCATAGAACTCGCAAATTTTGAGGGAAATATGCGAAAAACTCTTATCAGAGATAAGGTGCAGGAGCCGAGAGCTATAGCGCTGAATCCCCTCGAGGGATGGATGTTTTGGACCGACTGGGGAGACGATGCGCGCATCGAGAGGGCGGGAATGGATGGTTCACACAGATCGGTATGTTTTACGATTAATTTCTCCAAAATGCTTTTTTTTTCTATGCACTGAGAAGAAAAATCGATTTAATTAACAAAATCGGCACTCGCCGATGGCGAAACAAATATTTCATTTACTGAATGAAATAGTTCTGTTAAATTCTGCTAACAACTGCTAATTAAATTGATTAGTTGTTTCACAACTCATGAAAAATTTACCGCACCGGAAATTCGATAAATATATATTTTTTTGTTATTATCAACGCTTCGATTAATTTTAAGAAATAACGGCGGAAGGAAATGAAGAAAAAAATTCGATACCTTTAAATCTGAAGAAAAAAAAAATTACGAAAATCGTACTTTATAGTCCCTTTTTCCGCGTCTTCCCTATCGTATTGACTTCGAAAAGCGATTCTGAAACTGCGCCAAAATCCTTAACTTGTGTTTCTTTTTACTCGGTAAAATATGATAGGCATCGTGGGTTTTATCGCAATTCTATCGAAAAACTGATAGCCAACCGTTCGTAAATATCGAAAATCGTTACTTTTACGAAAAATCGGCAATAAAAGTTTTCTACAACAAGTATTTTACCGTTCGATGCCTCAGAATTAAGTCCGATGTATTTTTTTCCCCAATGAGCACAAAACTCTCTCCTATTTTACTGCCGACTCACTATTGTGTCCGGAAACTCGCAGCGGAAGTAAAAAAAAGAAAAAAAAATACTCCGTCTGAAACGATTCATCAGCGAGCAAATCGTCGATATTGCTATTTTACTCAAAGAAACGCGTAACCATTACTTTTACGGAGAAAAAGTCTATTTCTCCCCCGCGAAATGACTGAGCGAATGTGAAACATTCAACAAAACTTTCGAACGCTTGCAGGTGATCGTCGGCACGGAAGTTACATGGCCTAATGGTTTGACGTTGGATCTCATCGGCAAACGAGTTTACTGGGTGGACGCTAAGCTCCACATCGTCGCTTCGTGTAATTACGACGGCACCGGCAGACGCACCGTTCTCTTTTCACTCGACACGTTGAGACATCCATTCAGCATCACTACTTTCGAGGATTACGTTTATTGGACCGATTGGGACAAACAGACGATATTCAAGGCGAACAAATTCACCGGAAAGGAAGTCCGACCTTCGACGTCGTTGCGATCGCTGCAGCATCCGATGGTCGTTCACGTTTATCATCCCTACAGACAGCCGGACGGCACGAATCAGTGTCAAGCAGTCAATGGTCACTGCAGTCATCTTTGCTTACCGGCGCCGAAAATCAATTCACGATCGCCACTGCTTAGCTGCGCGTGTCCCGACGGTCTAAGGCTCCGACCTGATGGACAAATGTGCGTCGAGAACGGTGAGTCATTCGTTACTTCTTTCAACGCAAATCACATTCATTTTTTTATGCTTATTCATGGTGTCCAGTGGTCCTGGAAATTTTCTTGAATTTTTCTCGTCCCGAAAAAATTGTGGAATTTTCTTGAATTTTTTTGGATTCCCTAAAAATTCCGATTTTTTAAATACTTTTTACGCTTCGCGTATGAATGACGCAAATAAAAATTCGGCATTTTTTACCGGTCGTTACCTTTGAATGATTACTTTGTCTAAAATATAATGAAAAAAATAGTAAAGTCGTCTCGAAGTCTTTTTTTTTATGGTACGAAAATATATTTTTTTCCGCAATTTAGTACTATTATTGGGAGCAAAAGAATGTCACGATGTATGTGGAGAGGCAAAAGTTTCCCGTACGCGAGGAGGTAAATGTTTTTCTCTGTATTTATAAAAAGCTGAAACGCAATTTCGGTTTTTTAGCCGCTCGTCCTGTAACGCAGTCGATTATATGCTTCGTATTAATTGCTAAAGTAAAAATCCATATTATTATTTTATAATTTAATTGGTATTTCTTAAATGACTTTGAATATCTCGAAAATGCGTTGGAAAATTCCTGAAAGTATTTTTTAATTTTTTACGGACCTTTTACTGGACACCAATGTTATCTTTACCATACAAATTTTACGAAATTCTAGTTATATATTTTGCAACGAAAAAACGAAATAAGAGATAAGCGAATGAAAGGGTATTAATTAATTTAATTGTGTCGTATCGTGGTGCATGAAATGCAATTTAATTTTTAATTTTTTTTTTATTATTTTTAATACGGGATTATTATTGTATGTAAAAAAAAAAAAAAATCGCGATAAGAACGGTGCTTCCGAAACACTCGAACGTAATTATTTTTTTTCTGCATCTATATAATAAAAAAAATGTACGATGGTTGGCGCATCCACATTGCTTCGACTTATGATTTTCATGTATATATCTTTATTATTTATTTATTTTTTTTATTTTTTTTTCGTCATTTGCATCGATGTTGCATGTCAATGGGATATTCCAGTAACGACAACTGTAGCGCCTGTGACAGAGACGACGGAAATACCATTTAGGAGGAAACCTATACCTCCGGTTACCACGACTTTCAGTAAGTAGAGTTGGAATATTCGATTCTTTTTTTCCTTTTTTTTTATAATTTTTTTATTTTATTTAGTCGACGGCATGCGAAGGATCGTCGCACGGCATTGTTTTTTTGATTACGGGGCCTACGATAACGAGCTTTTTGGTTTAATTTTCGATTCGCATCGATTTTTTTCGTGAGAAATAATTCGTTTATGTTTTTTATTCACAGGTCCGATCGACGCTACGGATCGAAATAGAAGCAATAGTCTTGGACATGAAACTACCGATCCGGGATTAGTCGCTGGCATCGTTATCGGCGGTGTTACTTTGGGACTTCTGATTCTCGCGCTCGTAGCAGTATTATGCTACAGGCATTATCTTCATCGCAACGTAACCAGTATGAACTTCGATAATCCGGTGTACAGAAAAACTACCGAGGATCAGTTTAGTCTCGAAAAAAATCGTTTCCCCCTCCCCGCTGCTACGGTCGGGGAAGAGGTAAGTCTATTAACTTATTTTTTACACTTTGATAACATTTTTTTAATATAATTATAAGGAATCCGCAAAAATTTGCGAATCAAAAAACAGATCGATTTTCAGTTTTTTTTTTTCTTATGAGTTTATTGCATCTTGAGATGAAAACGACGACATTTTCCTTACAATTCCGTTTAAGGATCTTAAAAAAAAAAAAAAATTGAGAGAATTAAAAAATTTTATACGAATGGTAAATAACGGAGTTTTTTTAAATTTACAGGCACAGGAGCCACTAACTTCTCCGGGTACCAATGATTACGTGTAAGACTCGCATCGGTCTATTTAGAAGGGCTCAGCAGGCTGAGAGAGAAGAACTGAGACAAAGTAACGAGAGAGAAGAATGTGTCGAAAGCGAATCGATTGACGAAAAAAAGAAGAAAAAAAAACACGAAAATAGCAAAATGAAACGCAGTAACGACAACAAATAGGCCTGAGACCGAATGCCCGCCTGCTGCCTGCCAATTCAGCTGTGATTATGTTTATTTTTTGTACTGTGTCTATTTACTTTACAAACTTATCGCGTCTCATCGTTCGACCATATAAATATATTATATACTTATACAAAAAAAAAACAACAACAACAACATATTAATAACAATTCGCGTAAGAATTTAATTTTTTGCTCATAGGCATAAAAGGGGAATTTCTCACGTGAAATCCTAAATCGCCAAATTAGTTTTTAGACGATATATCTATATATTTGTCAAGTTAAAAAAAAAAAAAAACGAAAAAAGAAAAAACAATCTTAGTTCGGGAAACTAAATCGCGTTCGTGAATAGTTTATTATATTCATATAATGAGTAACTGATGAATGTTTCTCCTCCACCGGTCCCCTTACCTGCGCCCGCAACGTTCCAAATCGTTCGAATATCGTAACGTTCGCGAAGGTCGTAATCAGTCGATACGAAAAAAATAATCAATGATCCTTCGATCAAATCATTTTAAACTGCACATAATGCATGCGCCGCCCACCCACCCGCGAAGTTGTGTACATAATTTTCTTAGAAAAAAAAAAAAAAAAAAAAAAAAAAAAACAACAACAACAACAAAATACCAACCGAAAAGCTAATTCATCATTTCATAACTAACTGATAAGTTATGGGATCTGTGTGTATATAATCATTGAGAATTTTAAATTGAAATAATGTATTTGAAAGATTCCGCTACGAAATGACTTTGTATTCCGGGGAATTTGTTAAAAAGCAAAAATAAGCAAATTATTTGCATTAAAATTGACGCTAAGGAACTCCGATATGTTTAACTCTGTTGAAATAACTTTTACGCGATAATGCGTTACGTACTTTGTAAGTACACTGCTATACGCGATATCGAAAGTAAAGCTAAAATAGCTTTGAAAAAAATTAAAATAGCTAAAAAAAATAGCTAAATTAGTTATTTTTAGCTGATAGCTAAAATAACTCAACTTTCGGTATCTCATAAATCAGTTTATTTCTGAATAACGTCACATTACTTAAAAGTTATTATCACACAGTAGATAAAGTTTGTCTCCGTGTAAAAAAAATTGTTTATCAAAAAGAAGTAATAATTTTCGCGCAATAAAAAAAACGCCTCGCAATCGTCAAAAATTCGCCTACCGATGCCGAAAACTATTTCGGCAGAAAAAAAAAAATTCTCTCCGAAATATGGTCTGCAATTGTTGCGTGAAAATTTTACATTTTTTTTGCTTATTTCGTCGGCAAAAATGAATTCGGCGAATATACAAAAGAATATCACCCGTTGCGGTTATATTCTTCATAGCATTTAATTTCCAATTATTCTCATCGAATGATTTCTTCTTTTTGTGCATTTTTAACACGCGTCACTACGAGATTCGAATATACATAAGTTAATTGACAAAAAGGAAAGTTATCTAAAGGGAATAAAAAAATAATAATAATAATAAATTAATTAATTAATTAATAAAAACAAAAAAAAATAACGCGCAGTACTCGATTCGCAAATGGACTTTGTACGACGGTGAATCTAAAATAAATACAAACAAAAATGGTATTCTCCTTTTATGTTGAATCGTAGAAAACGCTTAGTTTAGTGTCTATCGAGTCAACGATGTTACTTAATTTTTTTTTTTTTTTTTTTTTTTTTTTTTTAAGTAGCAACTCTCGGCGTTACGGGATCTGCATGTCCGTAGCGCAGAAAATCATTCTACTCGATTATACATATATATATATATTAATTAATAGATATATATTTAGTTAATTATCAAATGACTATAGCGTAATAGATAAATGATAAACCCGATTAGGTGGTAATAAGTAAGAGCAGCTCAATGACACTAAGAGTGACTGTGCGTCTGTTTAAAATAAAACGACTATTTAGATATCTTGTCTTATGAAAAAAAAAAAAAAATAATGAATTAAAAGAAAAAAAATCAGTGTACAAGAAATATGTATAGAAAAATATTGTATCAAATTTAAGGACAAAAAAACACTTCGCTTATATATCATGATTATTATATTAAATCATTGAATCTGAAAAAAAAAAAAAATCGAACTTTTCTTTTGACTCGATAGCGGAAGCGATATTTTCCCGACGCATCGAGTTGCGCCTACGAAACCTTCTGACGAAAAAAAAAAATGAAAAAACAGAAACAATTTTTTTCTTCATATACGTAAATTATAATCTTCAGTTTCATGTTACAAGAAGAGGAACCAACAATTATTCTCAAAATACAGTTTGTTTTTTTTTTGTTGTTTTTTTACGAACTAAAATCGAAGCGTCGTCGTTATTATCATTAATTGGAAAATTTTTTACGCATTCGGAGAAAAAAAAATTAATCGTTATCGCTGAGAAAGTATTTGATATAATTCACCAACGATACAGAAGGGAGAAATCTACGGGAATCGTATTATTCGCTCGTCGTTTTGCGGAATCATTCGGAGCGGACGATTATCGCTCAATTTTTATTTTATTATTTTGTTTTTTTTTCTCTGTTTTTATACAATACAACATCGGAAATCAGTGATCTCTCATTCTCACGCGGTCTCTTTCATCAATCGTTCCATCGAAATTAAATTCTTTCATTTTCTTTTTTTTTCTCGATGTATTTTTTTTTTTTACAGAAGTTTAGCTTTCAGTATCTCGTATACCATTTTTTCTCTAAAATACGGCATATCCTGTTGCGTAAACGTGACTTTTCTATCGGCGGTTATAAATTCAGCGAACATGCAGGAAAAAACGCCGCAGTCGCTGCCGTTCATTTGTTGCGGTATATCTTTCATGGAAATTAATTTCCAATCATTCGTATCGAAAGGTCTTTTTTTCTTATCGATGCTCTCGTCTTCGAGATACTGTCGGAGTGTCGCGAGACACTTAGGATTACTGCCGCCCATACTATCGAAGTATTTAATAGTTTTATCGCGAAAATCGATGATCGACATACACCAATGAATACCTAAATGAATCGGCACGACGAGTAAATCCTGTGAAAAAATATCAATTTTTCGGGTCCATCGTTTCAGCGATGCGTGACCTCCCGACAGTAATTTTGGGTAAAAAAATGTATTCATCGCGTGAACCCGCGGATACTTTCCGTTGGTACCGTTTCCCCGGGCAATCAGAAGATTCATATAGAAATTAATGACTTCGTCGTTAAGCCAATTGAGTCCGTAGAGAGTGTGAATATCTTTTCGAGTTATTCGCAAACCGAAACTCTCGACGAGACATTCGTTAGGTGGTTGCGGAACGAGAGCATTTTTGATCTCTTGTTGCATAGCCGGTGTGAGAATCGGCAGCGCATCCTCGTCGAGTTGTTCCGTTTCGTCGAGAACCGCTTCGCAGAGTCTCATGGAACGCGCCAATTGTACCTCGAGAGCGGCTTCCCTCGTCAGGCGATTGTGTTTCGACATCATACATGTTATTCGTTTGAGTTCCTCGACTTCCTTCATTCGTTGTTCTCGACGCTCGTTGTAGTTATCGTACACTCGGGGAACGAAGTCCTGTTTCATAACGGCTTTGGCGGCGAGATTATCGCGAAGAGTATTCGTCGGTACGATTTCCATTGGCGAGCGTTTGATTTTCGAGACTTCGGGACTCTGTGGAGAGACGGTCGGCGATGTATCTTCGGCAGAATCGACTTTGATTGTCGGTATTATTCTCGAAGTTCTCGCGCCCTTCTCGTTCGGCGTTTTTCTCGACGCGACGATCGATACATCGTCTTCCTTCGGGCGATCGTTGAGATTTGTTTTTCTCGCCGAAAGTATCGTCACCTCGTCGTCCTTAGTTTTTGGTTTTAGTTCTCTGGGTGTATAGTACTTCAACGGCGTCGAGGCGTGAGGCGTGAAAAAAACATCGCCGGATTTGTGTCCCCAGGAACCGCGTCGCGAAATGCTCGTCGAAGGCGTTTGGAACTTCTCGACGTCTATCACCTCTGTGATTATTCGCCTTTTCGTATCGTCATCCTGCGGCTTGTTGCGAATTATTTGCGTTCTCGAAGGCAAAAAATTTTGCAATAATTGACCGTATGCGTGTTTATCGCGGAGTTGATTGGTCTTTGATAATGTTGAATTTTGACTGTCGATTGTCGACATTGCGTTTGGAGTTTTGGCCGTAAAACGACTCGTCTTTGAGTCTCTGCCGTTCATTTTCGCGGCGGTTTTGTTGCGACAACGTTCCGACGTTCGATCCAACGTCAATGATAATTTTCTTTTGCTGCACGACGTGCCGTTCAAACGTTCCTTCGTTCGTAACGGAGAATAATGCGTCTCACTGACGAATTGCACGTCCTCCTCGTCGTTCTCATCCGCGTAGATAACTCGTCCGAAACGCGCTGTTCCGTCGATGCCGCAACATTGCTTCTTCGGACTGACGAAACTCGACGCGTAATCATTTTCCGATTGTTCGGCGCGTCGCTTACGCGGCGCCTCGTCTAGCAGACCGAAAAGACGCCTAATGAAGTCGAAAATCATCTTTATCCAGACGATACAACTTCGCATAACACGAACTCAGTCGTCGATTGTTGCGCGCAAATTCCATTCAATGATTTTGGAAACTTTTTCCGTTTTTACGATAAATCTGAAAAAAAAAAAAAAAAAATTGTGGAGAAACTTTAGTATAAATTTTACATTAAAAGTAATTGCATTGCGGTAAATACAAAGATTGAATAACTGCTCCATTCTCAACGGAAGTGAATAATAATTGCATTATCAACGAATAAAGAAACTTTGCAGATTTATTTTTGAAAATTATCTTATTATTATTATTAGTCAATCGATTAGTTACATTAAATAAAATATTTCAAATAAAAATCTATTATTTTCGAATTGTAATAAATTAATTTTTAAAAATTTAATAATAATAATATTTTGATTTTTTTTTTCAAATTAACTACTTAATTAATCTATTTAATTATTGATGTATTTAAATCTTTAAAATTCCACTAATTCCGTGTTATCAATCAAATTTCATAACGTATTTAATTTTTTTTCTTCATTACATTTTTTATCTGTTAAATATTGACATACAAATGTGAATCGGTAAATTAAGAAAAAAAATGTATATATCTAAAACTCTGCAACTGCGTTTGATGAAATTTTGAAAAAACATACATTGGTACAATGAAGAATTTCGTATCGCTGATAGAAATGTTAGTAAAAAGCAAAACGTAAATGGAGTGCCGTTTAAATTTACTTACACTGTATCCTACGATGTTTCCGCAGGAGTTACAAAGTAAACGACGATGAAAATCGAAGTTTTCTTTCTCTTAGCGACATGTGCATCAATTCGGCTATTTAAAAATCCAATCCCTTCTGATAGACGATAAAACGCCGTTCGCATCTACGAGACGGTAGGGATTTTGTACGTTTAACCTAAAATCACAAAACCGACGAAGCCGTGAAGATTTTTTACGCACTTACGAGTAATCGAACGACAAAGCGAAAGCCCACAGTTTCTTTCGTCAAGTATAAACGATGAGAGTCCATCAGCGTGACAATAACAGTTAAATATCGAGAAATGCGAGCGCTAATGACGTTATGCAAAATAGACGATGTTCCAACGATTGGGCGCCTTGTCGGATACTCACACTATTTTTTTCCGTATATTCAATCGTCGTAAACTCCCGCGGATTCGCAAAACTTTCGAAGACTTGTAAATTTCAGCCGCAATCCATAGTCGAACAAAAAAAACCGATATTGTTCGCGCGAGGAATGGATGACGATGATTATTTATAAGACACACCGCAAACAAGTGTTGAGCGTTGAGCGGCAAACAAGGACCTTCGTGCGTCTTTGGTTAGCGCCCGTTCGATGGATCCTCTCGTCGATGTGCCTCTCTGCCGGCAGGTTTTTTTCCAGCAACGCCACGGGGCGGTCGCGCGCGGCAACCATTTTTTTGCTTATCAAAAGATCAAATTTGCGATAAAAACAAAATGAAAAACAAAAAAACAATGCAAATTACAACATTAAGTTTTATTTTTTCTGACGTATGAAGCGATCAAAGTTACACACAGTCACAGTTATAGTACCATTATTATTAATTAAGAATTAATAAGCGAAGTCTACGATGTCGTCACTGAAAGTAATAAAGAATCGAATCCGTTCGGTGAACAACACAAAAAAGATAACCCAAACGATGAGACTCGTATCGGCCGCGAAGTTTTCGCGCGCGGAACGCGAGCTCGTGGCTGCAAGATCGGCTGGTCAGGGACCGCAACGATTCTTCGAACAAGCAGAAGTATCGCCGCTCGAGCCGGCAGAGTCGAAACTCATAATTTCTTTATCGGGCGATCGCGGTCTATGCGGTGCGATACATTCGGGTATCGCAAAAGCGGTCGGTGCGCTTATAGAGGCAAATCCGAAACTTCACGAGACCACAAAACTCGTCTGCGTCGGTGAAAAAAACCGTATAATACTCTCGCGTTTGTATGCCGACAGTATAATGTGGGTGGCGACGGAAGTCGGGAAAAAACCTCTGACGTTTCTCGACGCCGGTCTCGTTGCTCAAAAAATTCTCGAAACAATCCAAGAGCACAAATTCTCGCGTACGCTGATTTATTACAACAAGTTAGTCCGATAAAAACAACGAATCCGTTGATGTAATCGATGCGGAAAAATGATAAAAGATTCTTCCGTTGTTCGACAGATTCATTAACGCGGCAATGTACACCGTCGCGACGACGGATCTCTTCGACCGTAACGCGGTCTACGCAGGCGCGAAGTTTCGTCTTTACGACATGATCGACGACGAAACAATAGATTGTTGGCTTGAATTCAGTGCAGTTACGATGATATACCTGATAATGAAGGAAACCTCGGCGAGCGAACACTCGGCACGCATGAATGCGATGGAAAACGCAACGAGAAACGCCACAGATATGATAAAACAATTAACGCTTCAGTACAATCGCACGAGACAGGCGGTTATTACGAAAGAATTGATAGAAATCATATCCGGCGCAAGCGCTGTAGAGACCCAGTGAAATCGCGATTGGGACAAAGGTACGAAATAAATAGAGACGAAATATACAGACGCACGGATGTTTACAGCCATCCGTTTTCTCATGATTTATTAAAATATCCTTTCTGCGCAATTATACATGGCCCGTGATGTATTTTGTATTATTACGTTCCGTTTGCATTTTTTTTTATGATCCGTGAATCTTTCACCGAATCTAATAGACAAACGAAGAAAAAAAAAAAAAACGAAAAAAAAAGTTCTATCGGCGAATTTGCTTAAAGGAGATCTCTAACTGTCTTTGCTTACGTGCCTAACATACCGCAGTTTTAAGTACGTTAAGTATAAATGTTTAGGCACCCATTTTAGTCTCGCAGTGGATAATTAATATATAATAATAATAATAATAATAATAATGGTAATGACAACGAGTATCGTCGTTATATCTAATATTTAACGTTTATAAGACACATGTATTCATCGAAGCCTTTGCTCTTACGCGTGCAGAGCAGCGTATCTTTATCCCGTTTCTAATAGTGGCCCCGAAATAATAGTTTTTATGTACAAACGAAAAAAATAAAATAAAAAATTAGGAAAAATCGTAAGTTCGCTTAGGGCGCACCGTGTTTTTTTGTGAAACTCGAAATAAAGATCGCGCAACACAGCACACGCTGATATCTCGAGCACTTATTTTTTTTTCTGTAAAATCGTTCTTGAATTTTTTTTTTTTTTTTTCACGCATACGGGTGTCGACGGGAAGCTTTCGCCACGCGTACGCAATCGGCGAGGAGACACTATTGGAAGATGTTTTTTTAATTTTTTTTTTAATGCAAGAGCGTTCTATCCCCTCAGGAAACTCAGCGCACGTTTATTTCTGAATGAGATAACGGGTATAAGGCGTTTTCCCGAATTGCACAAAGCGAAATAGACAAATTTGACACTGTTATCGGAGGATCAAGAAAGACGCTAAAACAGTCGCGGGATAAAATATTTCCCGCGATTGTTATTATTTCTTAAAAAAAAAAAAAAAAAAATTGAAATACGAATTTAACAAAAATATCCCCCTAATCCGTGACAAACGATGTCTGTCGTTTCTCTCGGAAAAATATAATTATAAACCATTATACAATCGTAAACTCGTTGTTATTGATTGTTCTTAGAAAAAAAAAAAAAAAGATATTTTGGTTTTTTGGTTACACTCTCATAAAGGAACAAATTGGACGATCCAATATCCACCACCACGTTGCAGCAACTTTATCTCTACTTTTATTCACAACCCTCACGATTAACGGACCTCTCTCTCTCTCTCTCCTCCTCTCTCTCGCGTTTATATCTCCTCTCGGGATTTTCTCGCTCCTCTTCGAGAGCCGTAATTCCCGGAAGATTCACGAAGAAATTTTATTTCGTATCACGAGGGGCCTCGACGCGATATGGAGGAGAGTGTCCAGTCGCACGGACAACACTCTCGCGTTATCTGCGAAGAGTTAACGTCCCGCAAACTCACCACTCCGCGTCACCGTTGGCCTTCTGGAAAACGTAGTCTTTGCCGCTCAGATTCATTATGCCGTCTTTCAAATAAAATTTCCATTTATTTCTGCTCCTCGTTATCTGAAACAATACAGTGAGTTGGTGATTATCGGACTGTTGGTCATTAAATGTTTAAAAAAAATTATCGTTTTTTTTTATAATTAGTATATGAAAAATTTAAAAAAAAAATACCTTGTCGTATTGGCAGACAACAACGTTGTCCGTGTCGAACAAATCCGTGGGATCGTCGTCGGTGACGTCATCCTCCGAATTTAATGGCTCCTGTTAAAATAATTAATATAAAAATAATATAAAAGTAAATTTTCAATACGCATAGTACTCATTTCAACAAATAATTAAGTTTTTGGAATGAAAAAAAAAAAAAAAAAAAAAAAAAAAATTATGATAAAAAAAAAATATAAAAAATAATATAAATATAATATAAAATATTGTAACCGGTAATTTTTGCTACTAAAATTGCAATTTTCTAATAAATACAATAAAATTTGTTTTCTTACTTCTTCACGAGCGCCGGCCTCGTCGTTTTCATCGTCGTTCTCTTCTTCATCTTTATCTTCGTCGTCGTCGTTATCCTCTTCTTCTTCCTCCTCATCGTCGTCGGAAGAATCGCCAATCGGACCGTCCAGTTGCGTCATATTTCCCTGCATACCCTGTGGATATAGTTATCGATTGGTATTAAAAAAAAAATTCAATGCTCATCGTCCTTCGTGAGAAATTTTTTTAACTCGTATTTGACTCTTTACCGGTAGCTGCGCCGTTTGCTGCACGCTGTTCGTGGTCTGTATAACTTGAAGCGGTTGAGCTATTTGCATTGGTTCGAGTGCCGCTTGTCCCTGAAGTGTTTTATCCACGTGTTGCTGCAACAATCTCGAGGCAACGTCCGTAGGGAAGCCCATCGCTGCCGTAATAACGGGACCCGTTAAGATCGTTGGCAACTGATTTTCTGAAAGTCGAAGAAACACCAATGAGAAAAGAAAAAACATTGTAAAATATAAGAATGTAAAGAGTAATGAAAAAAAATGTAAAGTACAACGTAAAAATGCAAAAAACAATGTAAAAATGTAAAATGTAACGTAAAAATGTGAAATACAACGTAAAGATGTAAAATATAATGTAAAAATATAAAACGTAATGTAAAAACGTAATGTAAAAATTCGCAAAAAATAAACGAACGCATTGAAACTTTACTTACTTTGAATCGCCGACGCTGGTACTTGTATAGTCAGAACTTTCGGCTTTCCGTCTGCGGAATCGGTTGTTCCCGGTAGCGTTATCTGTATCGGAACTTGTCGTTCGAAGAGAGGCGCCGGTGCGACTACTTGCTGAACGGGTATTCCAGGGGCTCCATGTTGCGGGACGATGCGAGTCGGTTGTTGTTGTTGCGGTTGAGGAGGCGGTTGCGGTTGTGCCTGTTGTTGGGGAACGTGGTGTTGTTGTTGCTGATGCTGCTGTTGTTGTTGTTGCTGCTGATGCTGATGCTGTTGTTGCTGCTGCTGTTGTTGTTGCTGCTGTTGTTGTTGTTGTTGTTGTTGTTGTTGCTGCTGCTGCGGTTGTTGTTGCTGCGGTTGAGGTTGCGGCGCAACCGGTTGTGGTACTGCAGCTGCTGCTGCAGACGCCGATGCTGCTGCCGCAGCAGCGGCTTGTTGCTGCGCTTGCTGTTGCGCGAAATGATTCGCTGCATTGGCGGCTGAAAAAATAACGAAAGTACCGTTAATACATTAATCCGACGAGACCCTTAAATATTATTACCGTTTTATTGATTATTCAAATATAAGAATCTTTGAAAATTTAAACCAAATGCACATTTAGGAGAGCGTATCGTTACATTCACAGTGAGATGTATGATTCCGCGAGAATTTCGGATTCTTCCAATAAGCTATTAACAAATTAGTAAAAAAAAAATTGTCGAACATCGGACAACCGACATTTTTTTTTTGTGCGAACGTTGATTCCGTCATCTTTCTGCATATCAATTATTTTACAATTTCTCGAATTTCTGATATTTTCGTTTTTTGAAAAATGAGTAATGGGTATATGCGAATATGTTTAATGAATTAACTAAAACTTTTTGAATGTAATGTGCAGTCTCTTTACGAAGACGTATTCAAAATTCGGTTCGTCCATTAAAAAAAAAAATTGGCATAATGCAAAATCGTAACGCGATTTATTTTATTGAAATAAAAAAAATATATATATTACTGCTGCTATTAGTATTATTCGAGTAACAAATCGGAAAGGAAAATTTCCGGAATTTTTTTTTCTTATAAATTAATTACAAAGAATACAACCTTTGGTTGAATTGGACGACTTGTGTGAACTGAGCTGCGGAGGTTGAGGCTCCGGTGGATCAGGATTGAGATCAACAGCTTTGCTGGCCTGCAGCTTCGCCTCCCATACCTGCTTCAGTTCCTGCAGCACCTGTTCATCGACGCCTTCATCCAAAAACGATTCTCTCACTCCGGCAATTACATCCTCGATTACCGTGTTGTAGAGTTTCAACTGTAAGAAAATTGGACAAACGCAATGTTAGTTTTTTCATTAAAAACAGAAAAAAAAATGTTCCGACAAGTTTTGGTAGAGAAATCTTTACAATTTTTTTAAGCACTCGTTTCCTGTTGATTGAAAAATTCATTAACATGCAATAGTTTTTTTTTTATCGACTTTCAGTCTACTGATACAAACCGGAGAAAATTGTAGCGCACAGTACGTTTGTTGGTCGCGCCGTCAGCCACACGTATAGGACACTTCGTCAAATTAACGTAGGAGATTAACGCAGGAGAGATTTTTCTTTTTTTTTTTTTGGAATTTCGTGTAATCTGTGTAAACGAAGGGGTTACGAAATACCGACAAAGATCGTAAACACGAAATAATTTGTCATGGAAGGATGGTGATTTTCTTTACGGATAAATGGAAATACGAAGTGGATTACGGAGATAAGAGATATATACGTCGACTGTGTATATATATATATATCTATGATATTTGCTTTGACCACAAGAGGTAACCGCAAACGACAGGGCGGCCCGAGGGGCGAACATCTCGTCGAGGTTGGTGGGCATTTTATTCGTGTCTCTCGTGTTCCCGATCGTAAAATTGCCTCGTGACAATTATCACTCATTACGCTTCTACTCACCACGCTTGTTTGGCTATGGGCCATTGTCGGATGATTCGTATTGTCTGTCAGTCGAATAGAGAAACAATACCAATAATCCCAAATCAACGTTGCCCCAAGGAAGCCGAGCAGCCGCGTCGCTCGAGCTCTTTTATACTTTCTGCACAGCTCCCATTCCACCAGCAGTGGTACCGTGTTGGTCGAATCAACGTATCGCGCGGACAACTAATAATCGTTTGTCACTTGTGAAAATTTAACTTGCGATTCGTTATAATAAATACACTATTTAACAAGTACGTGCAACGTGTCGCGCGATGTTATTGCGACAATAATTTTGATATATCAACGTTAACCGATGTACCGGAAATCGTAGGAGTTCGCGCTAACTTGACGAAACCGGAAACGAGTGTTTTCTTACGACTGATTCTCAACGCGCAGCCGAGACACTTTTTCCTTATCCGTGACGACAAACAAATAATGCGCCGATGAGAGAGGAGAGCACTTGGTGGGAAAGAAAGATTTCGCATACGTTACGTATACCGGCTGTCGTCGTGTTATCGGCTTGCGCCTCTTTGCGTATATCTGTCATTTATTCGTTGTCCACGAGTATATGTATTTTCGGTTTTTTTTTGTTCATTATTATTATCTCATCTCGTACGCCGAGAGTACTGCACGTTTGTAACCCGTCTCGACCCGAAGGATTGACAACGTTTCACAAGTATCGTGTAATCAGTAATAACAAACGTCTGCCGGACGTTGGATCGCTTCGTCGTTATTACAGAGAATGATTTACGGATATTTGCATGTTAACCGATAATTGAATTTCGATGGTTCACGAATGTTTTCATCTCGTCCGCACGCGAGTCGAAGAGCTTTGGGAAATTAGCCAAGTAAGCTGAATTCATTGACGATCGTCGATTATTCCATTCAAACGTAACGATATTCGAGCTTCCAGACAATTCCATTCGCGATTCAACAATAACAAACAAAATATCGCCGAAGTTCTCGGAATTTCTGTTACACCATTTTATAACGAATTCGGAAATTTCCTGATTGCAGCGATCTTTGACGCGAATGTAAAATATTTTTAAGTCGCTGCGGTGACAGATACAATTTAAAAAGTCACAATGGATACGTACTTTGGTGCCAAACCGCCGGTTCCTCGACTGATTGATTTGGTCAGAGAAAGGGAAATCAGGGTACGTAAACGCAAAACTGTTGCTATATTCATGAAAAATTTCATTCTTTAATTCTCCGCTCATATGCTTCAGGAATCGAAAGCACGAATTTTGGCCCAAAAAACAAGCGTAACGAAGGATCTGGTATTGCGTTTAGGATTAGAAAAGGAACTGGAAGGACATCAGGGATGTGTCAATTGCCTTCAATGGGGTGACTCCGGAGAGTCAGTAATTTTTTTTTTTTTTTTTTTTTTTAAATTCAATTTCAAATAATACGATTTTTTTTTTTTTTTTCAGAGTTCTCGCCTCAGCGTCAGATGATATGCATATATTTCTCTGGAATCCCTTCACATACAAAAAACTGTGCTGCTTCAGCACCGGTCACATTGGCAATATATTCTCAGTGAAGGTGAGGAAAAACGAGTTGCGAGAATTATAAATTATTTACAAGTGTAAACCGCAAAAGTTTCTTCAAGGACAATTGATAGCATGAAAATTTTATGGATTCATGAATTTTCGAGTAGACCTCGAATATTTTGAGGATAACGATAATAGTATCAAAAGAGTTACCAATGATAAAAAATTTTTTTTGAATTTCTAATAAAAAAAAATCGAATTTTTCGCGGAAAATAAAAATAATAACAAACCGCATAAGAACGATAATTGATGTCGTTGTGTTTTTTCGTTTTTTATTTTCAGCAAACTTTACGATTTTTCGTCAAGAAAAACTCGAATAGTTTGACGATTATAATAATAATAACAAATATCGTTTTCTTTTTTGCAGTTTATACCAAAGTCGAACAACAGAATCGTTGTTTCGGGAGCAGCGGACGCGCGTGTACAGGTATCGAATCTTTCGGTATCGGAAGTTCTATTCACGTGTTCGTGTCACACAGGTCGCGTGAAGAGGATAGCGACGGCCGAAAGTGTGCCTTTCCTTTTCTGGAGCGCAGCGGAAGACGGACTCGTGTTGCAACACGACCTCCGTACTCCGCACAACTGCATAACCCATCCAAAATCGGTACTCATCGATCTCGTCAATCACTTGGGAGGAAATGCCGAAGCAAAATGTATGGCGGTTAGCGAAGCGCGTCCCGAACTCGTAGCGGTCGGCGCTAACGACCCTTACATCAGATTGTACGATCGTAGAATGATAAAACTCGGACAGGTCAGTTATTGTCGTGTTATTTGTTCGTAAAATTTTACTCGCCATTTTAACAATCGATTAATCGAATAATTTATATCAGAGAGTTTCTCAGGCACCCGGTGGAAATTTTCATTTCGTCCAACCAAATCGGCCAGTAGGCCGATATGAAGCGCGAAAATTGGCGAAAGGCGATCCGGAGGACAACGTGCCGCTCAACTGCGCCCAGTACTTCATCGCCGGTTCGTTCGTACGATCAAAGTGTGCCGTAGCGTACGCGCATCTCCGATTTTCACACAAAAGTAGAAAAAAAAAGAAAAAAAGAATGATAAATCGAAAAAAAAAAAAAAAAACATAAGCGCGCGTACGAAACAGGATTTCGGACTATTCCAGAGTCTGAATTATCATTGCGTTTGATCGATCGCAGGTCATCTGCGCTCACGACATCGGGTCGGCATGAGAAGCTACGCGGCGACGTACGTCACGTTCTCCGGCGATGGAACGGAACTACTGGTCAACATGGGAGGCGAACATATTTATCTCTTCGACATCGCGAAGCAGAGGCAAAACAGATTACTCGATTTACGGCTTCCCGGACCCACTGGTGAATTTAAAGGTGAAAAAAAAAATCTGAAATTTCGATTTGTTTCTTTGCACAATCTGTGAATAATATGCGAATTTTCATATTTATTATTTATCGCGAATTATAATGCGCGTTTGTTGGTCAGCAGGTGACGAAAATTCTCAATTGTTGTTGAGTTCAGCTTACGGAACCGATTCCAAAGACACCAAAAATTACGTTGAGATGAATCAAAAAATGTTACCCGATCATGTGGAGGAAATAAAGAAAGAAGTAAGAAATTTAATATGTCTTAAGTATCTCGGGTCCGGTAACGATTTTCGATATATATATACATGTGAAACATATTGTTCGTCAACAGGCAAATCTTAAATTCCAACTCCACAAATACATAGCGGCAACGAAACTGTACAACAAAGCGCTGGCGTATTGCCCAGCAGCAGCAGTTCTTTACGGTAATAGAGCGGCAGCTTTTATGAAGAGAAGATGGTAAGTCTACGAACATTTTTTTTTTATGCTTTAGCAATCATTGAAAATCAATTTTATCGCAGGGATGGCGACGTATACGCGGCACTGCGCGATTGCCAAACTACTCTTCTCTTGGAACCGGAACACGTTAAGGCGCACTTTAGGTACGAAAATTCATGAGTCTTAAAAAAAAAATTAAAAAAATGAAATGATTGAAACGAATGAAAGTAATGAAACGAATAAAACGAATGAAACGAATGAAAGTAATGAAACGAATGAAACGAATGAACCGAATGAAACGAATGAAACGAATGAAACGAATGAAATGAAATGAATTCAATTAAATTAATGAAATTAATGAAATGCAATTAATCTTTTTTGTCGACAGATTGGCGCGTTGCCTCTTGGATTTGGATCGTCCATACGAAGCCTACAGAGTAATCGAAGATTTCGAGGAAAACTTTCCCGACTACGCTAGTAACTCTGCTCGGCGAGCACTCAAACAAGATATCACGGAACTTATAAAAAAGTGTCAGTTAACTATAAAAAAAAGAAAATTTGCCCATGTAATGCTACAATCAAATATTTTCAACTTATTTTTTTTTTTTTTACTCGAAGACGGTGCCGTAGAAATACCATACGAATACTCCGATCCTATGTCGCCCCATGAGGAATCGTGGAGAAGTACAACGTCGGACTACAAGTTAAGATATTGCGGCCATTGTAATACAACGACTGATATAAAAGAGGCAAATTTTTTCGGAAAGTAAGCAATGATTTTTGAAATTTTTTTTTTCGCGAATTTGTATCCAAATTGTATGAAAAACAGTTCTATATCTTTGTGTCTCTTTTTGCAGTGACGGTCAGTACATCGTTGCCGGTTCCGACGATGGAAATATATTCATCTGGGATCGTCACACGACGAATATCGTGAGAATTCTTCGCGGTGATGCGAAAATCGTAAATTGCCTTCAGCCACATCCGTCGTCGTGTCTTCTTGCGACCAGCGGAATCGATTCGGTAATCAGACTTTGGAGTCCGTTACCCGAGGTAAATCAACAAATTTAACATTTTTATCTATTCTCTACGAAATTTCTTATCCTTGAAAAACAATCATAAAAATGACCATTCGTTCTCTGCCGAAAATTCGTCGTTTTTCATAGACTTTTTTTCGATAATCGACTGAAAATCAGCAGAATAAATACCGAGCAGTGACTAAATCGACTTTCTTTTCTTTTTTCGTGAATCGATCGACGAACAATTTTTGGTATAAAATAACAACCGGTCGATTTATAGTCCTCAGAAACGCTGAGATCGATTTCTAAAAAATATCTTTTTCATTAACAGGACGGTAAGCCAAACAATCACGAGCTTACGAACCACGAGTACGTCGCAGCGGCAAATCAGGTCCGCATGAACAGCGATCCTTTCGATCTTATGATGATGAATATGGGTTATGGTTTCACTCGACGAACGGCACCTCTCGACGACGAGACGGACGAGCGGCAGCCGGATCCGGTTATTCTTCGTGCGTCGAGCTGCCGGCCGAGTTAAATCGACGCAAAGTCAGCAACGACTTCATCGCGAAATTATTACGACAGTGAGATAAAAAAAACCTCAATTAAGAGACACACGCACTTACAGATATCGCGAATTTGTTAAGATTCCTCGATCCTCAGTGTTGATATTTATATTGATATATACAGTGGAAAAAAAAAAACGTGAGAAGGAAACTCGTTATTCCTTCTGTCGCTTTCGCAAAAATAAAATCTATTTCTCGAAACGAGTAGGAAAAATCGCACGATATTCGAGTTTTAAGATCGACGAAAAGAATTTCACGAGACTGCCGTTTCGTTTTCTCGTTCTCGTCAAGTACTCGGCAACAGTTCCCATAGTGTTTGCAACGTCGTTCCCTCGCGCGGCTCTTCCGCCGCGAGTCCGAGATGCGACGAAAATATTGGTTTCCTTTGACTCGTTCCTTCTTCGGAGAAATATAAACCCAAAACGTTCGAAATTTCGTCCTCATGGTCTTCGATCTCTTTGATGGTTTCGGGTTTAAATTCCGGCTGCGTAATCGCCTGATGTTCGAAAGTGTATTCGACTCCGAATATCGGCGATTTTTTGTAAGCCGCTTGAAGGGCTGTTATCTCTTTGTGAAGGGTGTGCAGCTTTTGGATCGGATCGACGCGAAATCCGAGAACGTATCCGCCGCTAAACTCGGTGCTCATCGTCACGAGTGTCGGTCCGAACTTCGAGGATCTTATGTTCATCTGCGGGATCAATGGATCGTCGGTGAGTCAACCAATGATTAACGAAATTTTTTCCTTCGATTTTCACAAAATTTTTGCAAAAAAAAATAAAACGTTACTTACACTCGCAATCGTCAGATAAGGCATCGAAACGTTGAACTGATTATTCATGTCGGCGAACCATACGAGACGAATGTTCGTCACTATAAATGTACCGATGTTTCCCTATAATCATTTTTTAAGGAAAATCATTCGAGAGATCGAAAATATTGACATTTTCAAAGGAAACAAAGATTTTTTAATTGAAATTCGGAAAAACCTGTTCGGTCGCCAAATTCCAAACACCCGGAAGTGTCGTGTGGACGTTTTCCAACGGCAGCAATGATAATCGTTTGTCCTGAACAAAGGCTCCGCGCAATTTTATGTCCCGATACATCCTCGTCGACATATAAGCCCTTCGATGTTATTATTAATTAATTTAGTTCGTTTTTTTTTTGATAAATTAGATTTTTTTTTTTTTTTTCGAAAACAAACCTGTAAACACCTATTGCAGATGTGTAGTGTCGAGAGCTCTTGTGGTCCTGATTCGTAAATATAAATTCGTATCTACAGCCGCGATAAGTCGTGAGGACATGTAACGCTTGAGTGATGCCTCCGTGAATCTTAAAAAATTCGAGAAAATTCATTCGACAGTTCGAGAAAAAGTGAATCATCGCATTGCCGGTAAAAAATGAGATGCGAAGAAAATTTTTAACAGTTCCCAATGGGATAAAATTCTTTAAAAAAATCACCCATACGGAAAGTACTAAGACCATTAATTTCGCATAATAATAATGAAGAATAGTTATTAACAAAGTCAAAAAAAAATCTTGAAACGCAACATTTTTTTTTTAATTTTCGAATTTTTTTTTAGGTACAAAGAGTTGCGAGTTTTGGATACGTTTCGTTTTCGTTCGAAAAACGCGATTTTCGAAAATCAAAAACATCGTAAAAAAATGTATTTTTATTCAGAACTTTTTGAAATTATTATTATGGAAAATCGAAGTTTTTGACATCTTCTAAACGCTTAAAATTTGGCATATTTTCATACCATTACGAAGTATTCAAATTTTTCTCTGAATCTTATGATTTCTACTGGCAATTCAACAATTCACCTTACGTAACGATCGCAAAAAAAATCGTAAAAAAAAAACGCATTAAGCAAATATTTTACCGTATAAACATTTTTCGTCGTTACATTAACCACCGTATTGTATCCAATACTGAGATTAATTCGCGGCAAAGTCAGCGAGTGCCAAATAATTCGTAAATTCGATACCATGAGACGTCCGCGATCGCCGGCATTGCCTTTGGTATCCTCCACCATGTCGAGTTTATCGATGAGAAGCTCTCCCGCGCGCATCTGCAATTGTCTAAACAACGAAAAAAAAAAAAAAAAAAAAAAAAAAACTTGTCAATTTCGTAAAAAAAAAAAAAAAACGATCGGTTAATCACTTAAAAAGATTTTTAATTACGCCACTGCGACGTCAAATCTGACTTCGTTGTCTTGCCACATGTTCGCCACTTTGTCGTAATCCGAGGCACACGTGTAAAAATGTTTTTGACGAAACCGCGAATCGATATGGTCGTCATGCCGACAACGGAGTAACAAACGAAACCCTCCGTAATCCTCGTATCCCTAAGTTCCGACGGGGATAATGAGAGACACCAATTTTTATCAAAGATTAAAATTTATTCGATATAAGTAACAAATATACGTAATATTTTATGTACTCCGTTTCGTAAGGCAGTCTTAAAGGCTTTTGTATATAAAAATAATAATATTGAGCAGATATAGTATCACTGGTTAAAAAAAAAAAAAAAAAAAAAAAAAAAAAAAAATCACCACCACCATTGATCCAATCGCCGTTTCGACGATCGATAAAAAATATCGTTAATCGTTAATTCATTATTATTATCTCAGTTTCTCGGCGTTCTGGACGACGTGAAACGACTATAAAAAACAATCTGTCGTTTTTTGCCAAAAATTTACTCAACAACCGAAGTCAAAGCGGCTATCGATAGGTAACAGTATCGCTGGGCATTCGGTCGCTTATAAAAAAAACCTTTCGATTGCCGTTTTCCGATATTTATGGACAAAACGAATAATTGCATCGAACGCTCATCAGTAGTCATTTTGCGATCGTTTACACGATGAATTTTTGGCGCAAAACCTTTTCTTGTTTCCGTAGCCATTCTTAAGTATTGTATTTCGAAGTCGCGTGGTTTGCAAGGATCGTAAAGGGACTTTTATCCTTAATTACGTCGGAACAACGGGTTCCGGTCCGACGCCATCGGCGAGTTGATGAACAGCAAGTGCCACTTGCGCCGCCAATTTTTCGACTTCCGCTGGATTCTCGCATTCGGCGTAAACCCTCACGACGTCTTCCGTTCCCGATGGCCTGAAAATTCGAAAGTCCGCAGAGTTTTATTTATAGCATTGGAAATCTATGAAATTAATTTCAATTTTTTAAGTATCGAAAATCCAATTACCGAACGAAAGATCGTCCCTTCGAGTAAAGTGCCGTTAGCTCGTCGATCTTATCCTGCAGTCCTTTCGGCGAAACGCACTTTCTCTCCGCGTCCGCTGTGGCGATAACGTTTCTGTCGGTTACGCGGACCTTTAATTGTTTGTTTGGAAAATCGTTGTAGCATCGCTCCCACGTCTCGAGATTCCACCCTTTCGAATACAAAATCGTTTCCACGAGAAGCATATCGCTCAATGCATCGCCGACGACTTGATTTATCACGTCGACGAGATTAGAGAGTTTCATTGCCGCTTCTCGACGAGTCTCTGAGATACTGGAATCGACGGAAGCGCGGCGAATCTTCTCCACGACGCTATCCTTGAATACGACGGTTCCGTGACCGTTCGCCTCGAAATAGACGCCGATCTCGAATTCCGTTGCGCGATGGTGCAGATGCTTCACTCCTGTGGAAACGCAGGCCACCGGAACTTTCTAAAAAAAGCGATAATTAATTTTTTTACATTTTTTCCGAATCGAATTGTATTTTTTTTTTCGATTAAATTTTTTTTCTTATTAAATTTTTTAAATTGTTTTTGCGGATTAATATTTATTTTTTTTTTGTCGATGAAGTTTTTTTTACCAGAACATCAGATATGTAAGCGGTTGAGGCACCGTTCGCGTAAGCGGTCTGCACGAGACCCAGTTGAATATCGAGACCACTGGTTTCGATGAGTTCCTTGAGATATTCCGCCGCTAGTGTGGCTATCTTATCGCCGTCAAGAAGATGAAATTTGTTTTCCGCATCGACGTAATAATAAACGATTCTGTCCGCATCGCCGTCGATGCTTACGCTTCGCGCGTTCGGAGTGATCGGAACGTTCAATGGTGGAGATTGACGAATCTTTACGTAGTCCGCTCCACACTACGAAAAAAAAAGAAATTTAATTAATATCGATTAAACTTGTCTACTGCTACCTTAGCTATTCAAACGATCGTAAAAACAGCAAAAACTGCAAATATATCGGTGTTTTTTTGCCAAATTTGTACGATTCAGTTTACCGCGGAAATAACTGAAATAATGAAATAAAACAACGAAACTACAGAAGTTTATACCGTTATTCGGAGGACATAAATTCGACACGAAAACCTCATGAAATTTTAATCAATGCCTTAATCTTTCACGTTAACAAGAAATACGTTTTCGCTGTAACGACAAACCGCTCGTTAAAAATTCCCGAAGTTTTTCTTACTTCGCGATTGAGAGTTCCGTTTCCATCGTTAAAAATTCTCATCGTCAGAGTGCTTTTCAAGCGTCGCGAGAATTCTTTCGCCGCTATCGCGCCAACGCCATTCGCCGCATCGAGTATCACTTCCCCCGTGTAATTTCCGTTATTTTTTCCGGACGCACGCGCTCTTTCGAACGCCGCGCCAAGTTTGCGATAATATTCTTCAATATTAACGGAATCTCCTTTTTTCTTATTCGTGGAAACGACGAGATAATGCAATTGAGGAGTTGTTATCACTCCGTAATCCTTTGACTCGGCACCAGCGGCGTTGATCCCTTTTATCGCCGCAGCAGCCAACGCAGGACTACTTTGACGAGTGTCTCTACCGATTACCACCGTCGCTTTGTTAGTCTCGTTAATGTTGCGATCTTTGACTATTCTTTGCAATATTTGCACAAAGTCTGCGTCAGCGGCATTCGCAACTTCCGTCGCTATACTTTCCCACGACGATTCTAGCATTTCGCCCGCCGGATCCACCAATTTTACTCCGTTGTCCGGCTCCTCGTTGTGACTTGCGGTGATCATTACGCCAACGGCAGCTAAAATGTATAACGGTAAAAAAATAACGAGGAAAAAAAAAAATTATATTCTATCATTATAATTATTATAAACAAAAAATCGTATTATTATTATTATTATGCGTTACATATATATAATTTTTATATACATTTATTCATTAATTAAATTAAAGAAATTTAAAAAAATACGATTTTTTTTTTTTTTCGTAAAATTTTACCATTTTTTTCTTTCGATCGTAATGCGGCCAAAACGCCCATTCTGAACAGAACGTGATCCAAAATATCCGATCTGCGAATGATATATTGAAGAAATGCGTTACTTTTTCATAACAATCGGGTAAATGTCAACTTTGACATATGTCTCGAGGAAACTTTCGCCGACGATATGTCGGCTGTTTATGAATTAAAAGGGCAAAATATGTTTGTAGAATTACGAATACTCACTTCGTTCTGAATCCTGCGGTGCCGTATTGAATTTTACCGTCGTAAGTATTCGGATGTTCTGTCAGCGAAATATTATTTATCTTATTATAGTCCATTTTTTTATTGTCGATAACCTCTCGCGTATTTCACGTTCGTCAGCCAACGAATTCGCCACGGTACTGGAATTTTTTTTGAGGTGCGGTTAGAAAGTAATCCCCGCCGTTGTTATCGGGTACTCGAGATGCGAACGCCTCCTATGGTGGGTAACTCTCTCCTCGGGTTCGTAATTTTTTTTTTTTTACAATTTTATTTTTCTCGAAATTTTCGAAATTATAAAAAAAGCGATTCGAAAAAATAACAGAAAATATACAAATCGGATGAAACTGTATTAATCCATTAATTTTTTTATTTCAACGTACATTCGTTCGCATTATTAAAAAAAAAAGTCTATTTTTTTTAATCTCAAAATTACGAAAATATAATTGGAAAAAAAAGAAAAATAAACAAAATTGGATGAAACTATTAATCCATTTATTCATTTGGTATCAAAGTACACCCGTGCGCATTACTCCTCTCGATCACTCGTAAAAATGTTAAATAGTTTATAAATATATATATAATATACTATAAATATAAGTATATATATCACGTCTTATTTACAGAGTATTAGAGAAAATAAAGAAAAAAAAAAGAAAAAAATTGCAACGATTACACACAAGCAAATCCTGCATTAGCTTGATAATCTCTCACCTTATCGATTAATTAATTCTATGTTACAAATATACGAAAAATTTTACGTATTCGAAGCGTTTTTGCCAAAATTTAATAAATTAATAATCTCAAACTTCGACGGTCTCGTTGCAAAAAAAAAAAAAAAAACGGAAAAAAAAATAAAAAAAGAGTACTATATCGATCGAACTTAATGGACCCTTATTATGCGTGGACTGTTTGTTGTTTTCGTTTTTAATCCTATTTACGTTAGTATTACACAGCTTTTGGTTATCCTGCGTAAACGCAGCGTTTTGTAGGCGGTGCTGTACGTTACGTTATGTAAATGCTTACGACTTGGCATTAGATTACTGTGCGTATTTTGTTAAAAAAAAAAAAAAAGAACACAATTCACGGGTAAACATACACCGTTGAGTCTCCTATCTTAATCATCGTTTACATATTGACCCGTAACTGTTGAAGTCTGATGATACCTTCGTCGCCCAGCGAAATCTTCGTTTTCCTCGTTTAATTGGGCGGAACAAGTCTCGACACCCGGATGCACCGGTGTCACGACGATTTGTTCGTAATCGTAGACTTTTCGTCTAAAAAAATGAATTTCGATTTTCATACAAAAGCCGTAAAAACAAAATAGCGGTGTAATATCAAAAATATCAAAACGGCTTAATAATATTAATAATTTTAGTAGTAATTTTAGTAAATAACATTAATAGAAAAAAAATGAATTAAAATTTTTTTTTTATCAAAATACAATAAAAAAAAAATTTTATTAATTTTTTTTTATAATGCTAATAATATGAAATAACTTACCCCATGAGTCGCAGAATAGCGTTTTTAAACCATTCGAAAAACTTAAATTCTGCCGAAACTCCGGGTTTCACGGCGGGATTCGCATGACCCACGTAACTCCAGACGAGAAAAACTACGACGATGTTGGCGATAGCGTAACCCCAGTGAACGAGAAACATTATTAAAATCTTCACAAGGGCCTGAAATCAATTAAATAGAATTTTGCGATTAGTTTATAATTTCAACAATACTATTGTTATTTTTCAAAATATTTCGTCGAAAGAAAAAACTCACTCCGAGCAAAGAAAACCATCGGTTGCAAAGCGGACTGTACCAATTGCCCAATTTCCCATGAATATTCGGTTTTCGCACCGGTGCGTCACCTACGCTGCCGTTCTCCTCGATACTCGGAGACGAATCTGCGTAACCCGTACTTTCCGAAATACTCGGATTGCGCTGGAAAACGTTTTTTCCAAAATTCAATTCAATTGTTATACTTTTTTTGGATTTTTAGGTTTTTTAAAGTTTTAGTCTATTTTCGGGAAAAATCTTTTTTTAATGTATTTGGGGAAAAATAAATTTTATCGATTTACCGTGAGATTTTTGTGGCGTATTCGCTCGGGAAACAGAGTATCTAAATCGTTGTCGATCTCCGAGATGCTATCGTGACGTCCTGATGTTCCGTAATTTCTGTCGAAAGTCGGTGTCTGCGTGCGGAATCTTTGTTCGCGCGTATGCTGAAGATCGAAGGTTTGCGCGAGTGCGAAGTAAGCATAATCCATACAGGCGTAGGTCAGCAAAAACGGCATCGTTACGATAGGCGCCAAAGTGTTTATTTGACCGGTTATGATGAAAGTGAGGGTCACAGCCGCGACGACGATCATCGCGTAAACTGGAACTTTGTTCGGTCCTCGCTGCGTTTTAAAAAAATTGTATGATAAGTAACGGCATTAATTAATTTATTCATTATTATACAATAATTTAAAAAAATGAAAAAAATCTGTAAATCAAAAATCAATACTCAAAAATTGTGAGATTAACTAACTAATTAATTAATCACATGAATTTTTAATTACTGTTACCAAATATACATTAAATTTTTTTGGCAATTGCACAACGGCGATACCTTTTAATTTTTTTTTTATGATACTCACGCCTCGTTGAAGACAATTCATTCCCGGAATAACGTTCTGTCCTGCAATCGATTGCAAAACTCTCGGAGTTCCGTACATCGCGCCTAAGCAACTGCTGAACGAGGAGACGTAAAGACCGGCGAGCAACGGAACGGAGAATGCTGATACAATGGACGCTATCATGAAGTCGTTTAACAGCGCGGTTCGCGTGCAAGTCGCCGCGAGGAAAAGAGAGAAAACGAGATACAGAACAGTTCTGCAACATAATCATAAAACATATCATTAATTACATAATTTCCGCAGGAAAAAAAATTCAGTGATATAAAACTGAAAATTTGTATTTTTCCACGCAAATATATTTCTAATAATTCGAATGATTTTCCAATTAATTAATTTCAAAATTTTTTTAAATTCCAAAAAAATGAATTCCAAAATTCCCGTGAATTTTAAATCAATTAATTGCGACACTTAAACTTTTTGCTGAATTAATTTTAATTACCCTGTTCCGAGAGCGGCTAAAGTTCCGTTCGGAATATCTTTGGACGGATGTTTGAGATCGCCGCTCATATTAATTCCCGCGAGTACACCGGTGACCGTCGGGAAAAATACACCGAAAACCGTGAACCATCCATATCCATCTTGATATTGCGGGAAAGTATTGTTTCCAAGATTTCCCGATAGCCATCCTTCGAAACCCGCGTCTGGAAAAAACGATAAAAATTCAACATCCGGTCAAATCGAGAAACGGCATCGGTTTTGACGAGTAGAATTTTTTTGTTACACAATAATCATTATTATTACCTTTGTTAACGTGATAGAAACTTCCGACCGTAAAATCGAGACCGGCGAAAAGAAGAATCAGAAGTAAAACAAATTGGAGTTTAACAACCCATTTTACGCCCGCGACATTTATAACAGAGAGAAGAATAACAGCGGCGCAAGCAAAACCTCGCTGAGCCCACGCCGATTCTAAATGTACTAAACCGGCCATTGATTCCCCGAAACCCAAAACATTCAACGCGCAACCGACTGCCTGAAAATTATAAATTTTAATTAATTTAATTATCGATTTTTTTTTTTTACGGATTCACGAGAAAAAAATACTTTACCTGACCGAAACAATATAATAGGCCTATAGAACCGCCGAATCTCGACCCGAGAACGTGCGATAGAAGAAAATAAACTCCTCCACTCTCCACTCGGCATCTTTCACAGATTCCTACTGCGGATAGTACGGTGACCAACGCTATGCAGACTGCAATAAAAAAAATCGAATTATTGATAAATAATAATAATTATAGTTCAATAAAAAAAAAATTATTATATTACGATTTATATTGATTAACGAATTCGTTCTTTAACAATAATAAAAAAAATTGCAGCAATACGATACATTATCTGTTAAATCGATGTTTTCTAATCGTATATATTTTTTTTTTAGTTTTTAGTAAAAAATTTTGGAAAATAAAGGAATCCAAATTAATTGGTAAAAGTCCAAAAAAATTCTAATAGTAAAAATAGTAGTTTAAAAAAATAATGATTTGCAATCAAATTATACCTACCGGTTGACAGAATTATTAAAACAGCATTCAAGGCTCCCGCCTGACCAACTATCCATCCGGATCTCAAAAAAACTATAACTCCAAAAATATTAATCAGACATGAGGTAAAAACGCCGTCCCATGTCCCGAAGAGAACCGGCTGCGATACAAAAAAATTTGACTTCCACCATGGATCTGCGCTCTGTAAAAATAAAATAAAGCAATCAATAAAAAAAATAATTTTTTTTTTTTTGTACAGTGAGAAACGTTCTTACGTATTCCTGAGCAAACAACTCGTTAGCACCGGTAGGATAAATATCTGAACCAAATCCATCGTACGTAGAACTATCCCTCTGTCCGTTTCTTCTCTCTTCTTGATTTCTATTTAATCCGAATCTCGACCAGTCCACCGAACGCTCCCTTCCGTTCTCTCCGCTAACAACTCGACTGTCATGATTTTGCTCCATTTTTAATAATTTTTTTCGTAAAAATTTTCGAAACTTTATTGAACTCTAAACAACGATTGTGCGCGAGCCGCGAAAGAAAAATTTATCGTAGCCGCCGATCGGACATTCGTTCCCGCGCTGTCAAAACAATTCTCGTCAACAATCCGCGTCGTCAAACATCGTCATGATGTTTCGAACATCTGGTAGCGTTGACACTTTTTTTCGGAGCTTTCGCGATGTTTTTTTAACATTTCTCTCGCAGCGACTTGTAGTATCGTCGAATTATCGAGGGTAATTAAAAAAGCTTGAAGTTCACTTCGTTAATTATATTTAGCGAATGTAAATTCAAAACCGCGAAGCACGCGTAGAGCGCTTCGTTTTACTAGTCTGGCAGGTTAGTGAAAAATTCAACAAGTTCAGCTGTAGCGTGATTTATCGAAAAAATATCATACGTTCACCGCGTTATCATTATCGATGTGGTAATGTGGTCGTACGCGTCAAATGTAGCGTATCGATAGACTTTATCTACTTTTCACTCACGATCGAAAGATAACATCGAATAAATACATTTAGCAAAGGCAGAGAAGCGCGTTCCGCGTTGGCGGCCATTGCGCAACAATCTTGAAACAATCTCACGTCATCGGACCTCTCATTTTTTTTACTGTTATGATTTCTCATAGCGGAACCCCGGCGCGCGGAACCCCCATACTCGAGAAAAGAAGATCACAATGGTGTTCGAGAGATAATACCAAATATAGAATTAACGTAAGAATCATTCATTTATTCGCGCGTAATTTATAATAAGTTATATGTCATTTGAACGAGTTGCCGGTATTTTAACCCTAAAAAAATGATGAACTTCGTTCGAAACTTAGTATACGATGTTTATATTGTTTATAATGTTAATATACGATGTTGAAGTACCAAATCGTACGTTTAAGCACATGTGGTACAGCAATTTCAATTAACGACAATTTTATTATTCTAATGGAATTTATAATCGTAAACATTTTTGGTGAAAAAAAAAATTATTAACGAAATTTTTTCGTAAACAGGTAAATCTTATTATTCACTTGCAACAATGAATCTGAAAGAGCCAAAGAAGAAAAAACGTGTTCGCCTGCAGGTTCAGCCGCCGTTGCCTATAAATACAAATGAAAATGGTGAATGGAGAATCTATACAGCGCATCTCAGTGCATCCGGGACTTGCATTGTTGATCCGGGAGAAATGGAGGCTGTGTACTCAATGGCAAGTATAAAACTCGAAAAAAAAAAATTGTAATTCTAAAAAAAAAAAAAAAAAAAAAAAAAAAAAAAACATGAAAAACTTGAATAAAAAATAATAAATCGTTATTTTTTCATTACCTAATTGCATTACAGGGATTTTTTGGCAAAGGTTCATTGTCAAGAAGTTTTCCATCGTTTGGCAGACGTCGATTCGGTGCGCCACCAATAGTCAGAAACCGTCAATGGATCAGAAGACAAAAATGGCTTGAAGAATTGCAGAATCTTAATGAAAATCCGGATTCTGAAGAATCTCCGGATACGGAAATTGGAATGAACGAAAATACGGAAAAAGAACTCATCGCCGGGAATTCCGGTTCCGAAAATTGTCGAAAATCGAATTTAGAAACGACGACCGTTTCGGAAGCGATAATAGAGCAAAAAACGAATGAAAAATCGGCTGAAAAAATCGTCGATGAATCTGAAAAAAATTCCGAATCGATCTCAACGTCTATGGAGCGCGAAAAATCGTCGGAAAACACCGCAAACGAAAATTTAGCTTCGGAACAAAGTCACGAAGAGCCGCGTTGCAAAAAAACGAAAGTTGAACATCCAACAGCAGCAGCAGCCGCAGAAATCAAAGAATCGGAGAATGTTGCGTCTTCCGAGGTAATCGAGAATTCGACGAAAGTTGACGAAGTTATTCTCGATTCAACGGAAGACGAGGAGGTCTGCGAGATAGTCGAGAAAAGTTCGAACGCCGATGACGATAATGATGAAAATTCGTTACACGACGATATTTGCGTTTTAAACGTTGACGAGCAGACGAAAGAAATAACGGAAGATTATTCGAAATATACCGACGATAACGAGTCGCTAATGGAGGAGGAAACGGATCCTTACGAAGTTCTCGTATTGCCGGATACCGACTCCGATACGGAGAATTACTTGAAAAACGTGGAGTCGCGAATCGAAAAGGAAGGATTTCCTGTTAACGAAACTCTGCATCTCACCTTCGAGGAAACATTTTTTCTTATGTATGCGTTGGGATGTTTGCAATTGATTCATTACGACGGCAGTGTTTTTAGCTTAAACAACGCCTGGAATTACTTTCAAATGCAGGATAATTTTTTTATCCAAAAGTATATCGTTTATCACTACTTTCGGAGCAAAGGATGGGTCGTGAAGCCGGGAATCAAATACGGCGGTGATTTCCGTAAGTTGATGGCATTTTTTTCGTTTTTTATAGTCACTGAAAGATTGAGGATCGTTACCGATTCGTTACGAAGTTCAGAGAGAAAAGATTGGAAATTATTCAAAATATTTTCTGAATTTTATTTTTTGCGGTGAATAACGATATCCCCTTTTTAAAGACGTACGGGAATTTTAACACTCGAGAAACAATTTTGTTGGAGTAAAAAAAAATTGTCGATATTTTTTTTTTTTGCTATAATTTCAAAATTTCTTAATTTTTAAGAAAAAATTCAAACAGACATTATAAAATAATTGTTCATTTACAGTTTTGTATAAACAAGGACCGCCTTTCTATCACGCATCGTACATCGTTATAGTAGAAGTAATAGACGCCGATACGTTAATCCGCGACGACGTTAAATCGATGAGGAAATTAACGTGGAAAAATTTAATCGGATTGGAGAGATTATCGGAAACGATATCGAAGGTAACGTAACAAATTTTACAAGTTTCTCGGACTTTGCTAAACTTCTGTTTGATATACCGAATTTTTCTTCTCAGGAAATTTTATTCGCGCAAATTCTGTGGCCGTCGTCGATACCGCGAAACGGTAACGCGATGCCCGCCGAAGCATTGTCGGAGTTTACAGTACGAGAACTTTTATGGAGGCGATGGGATCCGAAGCGAAAACGAGAAATCGCTTCCGTCGACGACGAGGACAGTGACTCAACGTGAAAAAAGAATGATTATTAATCATTTGAAACAAATCATTCGTTTATTTAAGATAATTTTATATACAAGAAGTCCTTCGCGTGATAGTGCCATTCGTAGTATTCGCAAAAATTCTCGGAGTCTTTGCGGAACTTCGCGTCTCGAATCTTATAATTCTTCACAAACTGTTTCTGCTTTCTATTCTTTGCTTCGTGCGATTCGAACTTTTTATGGCTATTCGTTCGCATCTTAAATTCGTCATTTTGCAATCCGAATCTCCGTAACGAGTATCGAATTTCAACAGAACAAACGACGATATCAACGACGATATTTTGTCGCATGACGCGAATCAGTAAGACGGATCGTTAATATTATATTTACATATTTTCGGCATTAAAAAAAAAGTGAATTCTAAAGTAAATGAACTATTAGACATCGCGCGATATTTACGCAGTGGAACCTGTGCGCTCCATCTGAGCTCTTTGTTTCTTTCCAATACCCGTTCTTCGATATTCGCTTCTCTCGTTGAGATACTCTTCCGTACATTCGGCAATAAATTTCTCGTCTTTGTACCATCTTTCAGAACACTCTTTCAATGCCTTAGTTTCTGCTCTGCAGGTAAATACCATTGCATAACTCGCTGCTTTGCAGCAATCCGCAAATGCTGAAAAAATTCAGAGATTAATTCGATTTATTTTTTTACACATTGACTGATTTTCTATTGCAATGTTTTGTACTCATTTAGGTATTAATAAAATTGAGATAAAAAGTTAATAATAATTTTGGAGTGGAGATACTGAATTTTGATTTCGTTTTTTTTTTTTTTTTTAATTTTGACTAAAATAGGATAGCGATATAAAAACCTTTGGATACATCCGCACACTTTTCTGCTTTCGTTTTGTCTCTCAGCTTTTGCATAATGAGAACATCTTTTTCGACTTTCCTAAGACTTCTGTCGTTTGGGTCACCTAAAGTTTTGAAAAATAATATTATTAATGCAACTCGTTACAATACCTATATTAATTTTTTGGCCAATTGTAGGACACAGTTTTTTCAAATAAATCGATAATATTTCGATCTTTTTGAAAAAAAAAAAAAAAACATTCTGTTCTAAAAAAAAAAACATTTTTTTGAAAGATTTTCTCGATTAAAAATCGTCATGAATCAAAATACACGCAACTTCATAACTGCATTTTTTCTTCGTAAGTTTTTATACAAAATTAATAAAAAAACACGAAGTAAATTTTTGACGTTGATGAGTGTTGAACTGAAAGGGTTAAAACCCCGCCACCGACATAACCTCCTCGCGAAAATGATTTTTATTCCACAAGCAACGGGCCGCGAACGTCGACGCTGAATGAATCATTTTTTTTTTACATTTTTCGAAATACGTACCGAGACCGTGGGGTCCACCGCCCAATTTTTTTGGTAACACTCCGTAAGATACGTTCTGTTCAGCCATTATTATTCGAAGAAAAGAGATTTTTATTTATCAAAAGTTCGTTAAGAATGCTGCCATTTTTTACATTACCCATCGTGCATTGCGCATGAGTCTGCACATTTGAGAGAATTGTCACTCGGTAGCACTCGGTGTACTGTATCCTTTGAATAGCGGATGACCGCTTCGTTTTGACGCTAAAAACACGATAATCGAGTAACAGCTAACGAGTATTTAAAACGTATTTTCGACAATCGGTGAGTCTTTTGTTTGAAATTTTATTTCCATGCGTTGATAATTATTGTGCGAACAGAGGAATTTAATGACGAAAATTCTGCTTCTGTCACTGTGTACCATAACCTCGACGATACTTGCGACTTATAAGGACTCCGTGGTATCGCAAACTTTTCTCGAAAATAACTGAATTCGCAATCAAATTTCACCAAAAAAAAACACTCGACATTCGTATCGAGGCGATTATTAAAATTGATGTGTTTTTTTTTCACTTTCGCTCAGACTGAAAGATGGATAGACTATTACGGTTAGGCGGCGGTATGCCTGGTCTGAATCAGGGACCACCACCATCGGACGCACCTGTCGTTGACACTGCTGAACAAGTATGTATTTCGTTGTATCGCCTTTTCTTTATCCGAAAATTGTTAAGGTATCATTGTATCGATTTTCCTTTATTTAAAAATTTTGTTGCGATTCTGTTGTATCAATTTTCCTTTATTCTAAAAATTGTTGAAATTCCGTTGTATGACTTTTCCTTTGTTTTAAAAATTGTTGAAATTTTGTTGTATGACTTTTCCTTTATTTTAAAAATTGTTGAAATTCTGTTGTATCGATTTTTCTGTAGTCAAAAAATTGTTGAGATTTCATCGTATCGATTTTGCTTTATTCTAAAAATTGTTAAAATGCCGTTGTATCGGTTTTCCTTTGTTTTAAAAATTGTTCAAATTCCGTTGTATGACTTTTCATTTATTTTAAAAATTGTTGAAATTTTGTTGTATGTTTTTTCCTTTATTTTAACAATTGTCGAAATTCTGTTGTATCGATTTTCCTGTAGTCAAAAAATTGGTGAGATTTCATCACATCGATTTTACTTTATTCTAAACATTGTTCAAATTCTGTTGTATCGGTTTTCCTTTATTTTAAAAATTGTTGAAATTCCGTTGTATGGGTTTTCCTTTATTAGAAAAATTGTTCAAATTTCGTTGTACCGATTTTCCTTTTTAAAAAAAATCAGTGAGATTCCGTTGTATACATTTGCTTTTTTTTCCCAGGTATACATATCTTCATTGGCGCTGTTGAAAATGTTGAAACACGGCAGAGCTGGCGTACCTATGGAAGTTATGGGTCTCATGCTGGGAGAGTTTGTCGACGACTATACGGTCAGAGTGATCGACGTCTTCGCTATGCCGCAGACGGGAACCGTAAGAATGCGTTCTTTTTCTTTTCCCTACAAAGCCTTTATCAATCCCAATAATCAAAATTTAATTTAAAAAGAAATCCCCAATAGTCAAAAACCAATCGTCAGAGGAAAAATATCATATAAATTATCTTTACCAAACGTTTTTCCCATTTTTTTCAGGGCGTAAGCGTAGAAGCCGTCGATCCGGTGTTCCAAGCAAAGATGTTGGATATGTTGAAGCAAACAGGCAGACCAGAGATGGTCGTTGGGTGGTACCACTCGCATCCCGGATTCGGTTGTTGGTTGTCCGGCGTCGATATCAATACGCAACAGTCATTCGAGGCCCTCAGCGAGCGGGCGGTAGCCGTAGTCATAGATCCCATTCAGTCCGTTAAAGGAAAAGTGGTCATCGACGCATTTAGATTAATAAATCCAAATATGATGGTTAATATTGATTTACTACGAATTTTTAATTAACTTCTGTTATCGTTCGACGAAATGGTGTTACTAATTTTTTATTTTTCTTTATTTTTTAAGGTGCTCGGACAGGAACCTCGCCAGACGACCTCGAATCTCGGGCACTTGCAGAAACCCTCAGTTCAAGCGCTGATTCACGGTCTCAATCGTCACTACTACAGCATCAGCATTAATTATCGTAAAAACGAATTGGAACAGAAAATGTTACTTAATCTGCACAAAAAGACTTGGATGGACGGTCTTACGCTTGCCGAATACTCGGAACACAGCAGACTCAACGAGAATACCGTATCCGAGATGCTGGAACTCGCCAAGAATTACAATAAGGTAATTATACTTTTTAAAAAAATTTTATTCGTAAATCGCACAACTTTACTGTAAAAAAAAAAAAATTCGATGCATAAAACAGATACACGAAATTTGATTTATCATAACGATAAAAAAAAAGTACTTTTGTGCAGCAAAATTAAAGTAAATTATTGAATTTAAGAAATTTTTCCCGTGAAATTGATGTTACTTATTAAAAGCCGAGTATCGACTACGTTTTTAATATACTGTATACACGATTTTCATTACAATTGTTCATTTAATTTAATGAACCAATTTATTCGGTACCTTTGGATTTTCAGAATTTTTTTTTCCGTATTGTTGATTTTCGCGAATTAATTTGTGACTTTTTTCGTATATATGTGAAATAATCGATAAATTCTTTAAGGCTTTGGAGGACGAGGAAAAAATGACGCCGGAGCAATTGGCAATAAAGAACGTCGGAAAACAGGATCCGAAGCGTCATCTCGAAGAAAAAGTGGACACACTTATGTCCACAAACATCGTCCAGTGTCTCGGCGCAATGCTCGACACTGTTGTTTTCAAATAACCGCTTCATTATGTACGATATAATGTTTGGAAGAAAAAAAATAATGAAAAAAAAATACACGTCTTTTTAAGGTAAATTCAATACATACAAATTTTTATATTTATCTCGTTAGAATCTCCGAATTTTTTATACGCCACGAAAAAAAAAAAAATGAAAAGAAAGTATTTAAAATGATTTGCTACATTCGTTTTGTCGAGAGAAATTCTCGAGTTTTTTTGCTCCGAACGCTGAAATGATTGGCGATAAACTTACGAATAAAAAGAAAAGTAAAAAGAAAAAATACCAGAAAAACGCTAAACTTATGCAATATTTTTATTGAAAATAGTACAATTGCTGTCGAAAGGATAATAAAATCTCTTCGTTAACAGCACATTATATTCTTCGTCTTACGTGTAGAGTAATAAAAAAAAATGATTTCGGAAAAAGTTGGGGGAGTTAATACAGTTATTGACTGAGGTATGGATAAGCGACGAATCGCATTGGCTTCGTCTTTTTTTCTTCAGATTTTGTGGATTTTTCTCGTAAACGCATACGAGTGCGTATTTTATTCGGGATATCGTCGTTGATATAATATAATATTTTTTTTCCTTTTTTTTTAAAGCGACACTTTCCCGAAGCAGTTTCAGTGCTCGCGGCATCGTTCAAACGGATAATCCTTTAGATTCTATTTACATTTATAACAAACCCTCGTATTCTCGCTGCACTTCTGTCTTTCAACGTAATACCTTCGTACATTTCTCGCTTGTGGATGAAAAAGAAAAAAAAATCATAAAAAAGGGTTTGCAGAGTACGGATCTCGTAAAACATTTCCCTCCTACGGGATTCATGGAGTACCCGACTCACGACGATTCGGTATACCGGATTGCGTCTCATTTTTTAAAATAAACTTTTCATCGTGTTTTTCTCCTTCCAATATCCGCGTGAGAATTGATTATCGGATAGAATTTTGTAGAAATGTGCAACGCGCGTTTTTTAGGGTTTATTGTAGTAATGGATTTTATTAGGATGATTCCGGTGCCTCGACGTCTTTGCTCTTCTTTTTCTTTTTCTTCTTTTCTTTCTGTGGCGATTCCTGAAAAGATATTATTGAAAATTTCGTTAAAAAAAAAATTTCTCGAGTCAACGATTTACGAGAATTAGTAAAAAATATAATTTCACAGAAAAATAATGAATGTATTTTGTTATATCGGAGATTTTGAATTTTTAGTTGTTGACGAAGCGATTACCAACCTGAGACTCGGCTTCCGCCTCCGTCGGCAGAGTTTCATTAGCATCTCCTTCGCCCTCCTTATCCTTCTTCTTCTTTTTCTTCTTATCCTTCTTATCTTTCTTCTTCTCCTTTGGCGACGAGAGTTCGTCAACTTCCATTTCGGAGACTTCTTGTTTTACTTCCACTGCTTCTGCTTCGCCGGAAGCTGCGGGCTCTGCAGCGACAGTCTCGTCGTGTTTCCTCTTCTTGCCGGCCAACTCTTTCGTGCCGTTTTCTTCGGTCTTCAAGAACAAGAAAAATATTTATTTAATCCGATATTCAATATTTATATGGGTTTTTTGAAAAATATCTAAAAGTTCGATATAAATTTTTATATTTAAAAAAAATCGAAAACTCAGATAAACATTTTTTAAAAACCTAAAAACTCCAATTTAAAAATGCAATAAAAATGTTTACATTGGGTAATTATGTATAAATAATTTGTTTAATATTACAACGTCGAAAATTTATCAATTTTTTTCCCATCCGTACCTTTATCTCCGAATAATCGTTGTAATTTTTCAACCAATCGGAAGGCGTGTTCTCGTTGGGTTTTCCATGTTTGTCCAATTTGCCTTCGACTATCATCCGCTTCTTCACGGAGGCTTTTGGCCCGAGTCCCCATTTTCTCGGATAAGCGTCTCTCTCCATTATCACTCGTTTGATTTTGGCGGCTACTCCGTGATCGCAGGCGGACATCGTCGGCGAAGTCATTAACGCGATAGCTAAAAAATAAATAAAAAAATTCTGAACATCGAAAATTTATAAAATAAAAAAAAAATTCAAAAATCTCGAAAAAACTAATAATTTTATCATATAATTTTGTTATCACCCCATTAATGTTGTAATTTACGCTATTTGCACAATGCATTTTTCTTCCGACAAAAAGAACTATTGATATAATATTAATATTAATGCTAATTAATAATTTAATTAATTTATTACATTTTTTTTAATTAATAAAAAACCATTTTTAATAATTGAAAAAAAATACTCTACGAACCTAAAGCAACGGCTTCTCCTTTAGTAGTGACGATGACGATTTCCTGATTAAGTTCGATTCCATCGTCGTACATCAAAACACCGGGTAACATAATTTTGGCTCCGTAACATATTGCGTTTACCTGATTATTATAAAAAAAAAAAAAATCATTAATCATCGATAAATATCCATTAATCACAAGATTCGCGTTTTTCGTTGTACATACCGCGCTATCTTTGACGATTATCCTCTTGTGATTGACGAGCAGCGCTTCGAGAGGCTTAATAACTCGTCGCAAGTAACTTTCGTCCCCGTGATTCTCGTACAACCATTGAGCGTCGAGTATATCGTGCATCGTTACCATGTTATCCTGTTCGCTCTGTACTCCCGAACGATTTCTTCGCAATTCTTGCATTTGGCAACCGGTCCCCAAGAATAGACCCAAATGAACGCATATCGTTCTTACGTAGGAACCCGCCTCGCATTTTACTTTAAAAACACCCATATTCCTATCTGCATCATAATCGAGAAACCAGCTGTCGTACACCGTCCTCACGCGTAGCTGACGCTTTACCGCCGATATTAACGGAGGCCTTTGAAACAGCGCACCGCGTAATCTTTCCAGCGCTTGATTTATCTAAACGATTAGCATTCGTAATATGTATGAGATTTCTATTTTCTCTCGATTATTATCGCGCTTCTTTTTTTTTTCATTTTTTCGTAATTTTTTTTTTTTCGAAATAATTTTTTTTTTTTTTCGTAAAAAATATTTTTTACCTTAAGAATGTTGTCGACGGCCGAGTGAAGTTTGAAAACCGCGATATACTCTTTTCCCGCTGATTGCTGCGACTTTGCCAATCTGGTGGCTCTGTCTATGCAGACTATGAGACATCCGGATACTTTGGGATCCAATGTACCGGAATGTCCCGTTTTTTCGACTTTCAGAATTCTCTTTATCCAAGCAACGACCTCGTGGGACGATGGATTGGAAGGCTTATCGAGATTTATGCAACCTGATTTCACGTATTCCGAGAGATTTCTGTGAAGAGGCGTCGATCCGCTGGTCAGCGGTGTGAAATGTTTTGTTCGCGTCAGCATTTTGTCGAAATTCTGGAATATTGAAATATTAATCATTATTTGCAAGAATTTTTTTATTAAAACAAAAAAAAATTATTTTGAATTTTTTTTTTGTATATTGAGTCAACGAAACTCTGAGGTTTCGGAGTAACGTACTTTGAACAAAAGGGGCCAATCCTTGCAGTCCAATTTGACAATCTCATCGGACGGCTCCATTTGGCACTTCATCGCTGTTTGAATCTCCCCGAGACTCTTCTTCTTGCTCTTCTTCTTCGTTTTCTCTGAAACAAGCGAAACGTGGAATTCAATTTTCGGAGCATCCCACGCCCCCGCGCAAATTAACATAACCTCGACTCAGAAATTAACGCGATGTATTCGTAAAACAAAGTTGCGTGAAATTGAAGGACAATCGTCAACGATCGCGAAATAATTGATTATTTTAATGTATTAATTGGTAAAAACATCGACAATATTTAATCGGAAAATCGGATGGAACACGTGTTTACAGCATAAATGCTAACGCGAAACAATGACATAAAATCTTCATCATCGAAGCCGAGCGAGTCAACGATTGTTCGATACTTTGGAGTAAAATATTTCGAGGATCATAAATTAATGATTTTTTCGTTATATTATTTGTTTTATTACCGATTTCTGCCATTATGATACTTTTATAAACACGTGTAACAAGCAATGGCGAACTCAACGCGGCGCCATACAGTGCCGAATGGTTGATTCGTGACTGTAGAAATTTCGTACAGTTCGATAACTCGCGTGCGCGTTTTACCGTACCGACGCTTGGGGGCGGCGCTTACCGGAAGTAGGAACGACGAATATTTTTATACAATTTTACTTCGGGATTCCCGAACATTGGTGACACGCAATGTAGTAAGAATAAAAATGGAATTCATTGTAATGTTTGTTAATTATTTCCAAACGTTATTCTTCCTTTTGCTTTCCATAAAAATATATAAAGTGCGCGCAACGAAAGCGTTATAGAGTATCGATAGTTCGCAGTGAGCAAATTTTGACGGAAAAATTTTGTTTTGCATAGATTTACGCTTTCTGGGCTAATAACAGTTGTTTATTTCAAATATAATTAAACTAATTGTTGGATTAATTAAGTATATGGCGATAATATCGAATTTTTTATTTTCATACAAATTTCAATTACGAGATCTAATAGCCGTCATGTGACCAGTCATTTATGACAAACGGTCATTAAGATAATTAATCGATTTATATGTTTGCAACATTTTATAAATAGCACGATAGCCTTGTAATTAATGAATTCAATGATGTAAATAATGAAGCGTAATGAAAATAACCCATTAATTGTCGATTAATCATTGGGCTGATTTTCATGAGACGCGACAAAATTTTCCTTCTGGACAAATTCGCTTCCGTCTTTATTGCAGCTAGCTTCGTGTTATCTTGTATTCTATTGGACGATATCATCTATATCTATCGAACGGAGCATTACTATACGACAATGCAAAATTGTCCAATTTATTAGTCCCAAATGGACCATTAGCAAACCATTATAATTTGTCATTGCAAATGAAAAAAAAAGGGCCATTTGCGAACCAACATTTACGATCAAATGAACAACGTAACAGACGCCTTGGCGCTTAGGAACAAGAGGAATACAGAACAGTGTCGCGGATAGTTTGCTGCAGTTTGCTGAGATAAAGGTAAGATATCACCATATTTTTCGTGTAGTTGTTGAGAATGAGAACTTTCTTGATAAGCCAATTTATTGCGCGTTTGAACGATTTTATCTTAGAATTAATAATTCATATCGAATTATGTTAATGACGATTGTCGACAGTTCGATCACATATACCGATTTTTTTCCCTATCGCAACGCCATTAGACGATCGACTGTCTATCAAGAACTGTCAATCGAGAACAATGGAAATTACGTTTTATCACGATAATTGGTTATTTCAGTTAACCCAATCTTTACGGTGTTATGCGAGGATTTTCGCAATAACAGCGGCGTTTTTACGGGTGAAATAAAAAATCATATAATGGTCGACGACGACGTGATATGTTTGTCGTCCGACGACGAACTGCCGAGCGATGAAATACCGAAAAAGGTAATTATTATCATTATCATATTTTTGTCGCCTTACCATTCGAACTTTCGAAACGAAAATAGCGAAATGTCGAAATTTTCGAAGGCGGGAAACAATACTATTGTTTATTTTACATTCGATTTCCTTGATTCCCGACACGTGTTGTCAAAAAAAAAAGAAAAATTAAAATTTTATTATTATTTTTTTTTTATATTCGATTTTTTTTTTGGAATTACCTTTTATAGATTTACACATTTTCGCTTTTTTTGTATCGCTTTTGACAACGAAATTTATTAATTTGAATTTTATTTTAGAAGCCGAAATTCAATGGCGAGTCGTCATTTCGTCCAAAGGCCGAACCCATTGATGGCAGAGATGCCAATGTTACCGGCTGCAAGAGAAAGTCGCAGGAGATGCCGAAATCTCCCATTGTTTCTGCCAAAATTCCAAAACTGACGACTAACGCAGTTATCGAGGAGATAATCATAGAGATGCCTGAGAGAGCAGCGGACAGAGAGGCCAAACGAAAGTCCGAGAAGCCAAAGTCCCTGGAAAATGGAGATTGTGCTTCTAAAACCAAAGCTGCGCCATTGAAAACAGCAGAGAAGCAAACAAAGCCAATTGGTTCCAATTCTACCCCTTTGAATCCTTCGAATTCCTCGAATAGACCTTCCAGTTCCAGAGAACGTAATGACAAAATTGTAACTCTGAATTCTGAAGACTGGAAAGTCTCTGGTGCAAATATTACCGCCAATGGCAACGCGATTCACAATAATTCGAAAGGCGCGCAACCGACCGGATGGTTTGCTACGGTTGCCGGGGTTGTTCACGATTTTTTTTCGCCCGCAAAAAAAACCTCCGAAAACACAACCAATAGCGAGGCAAACGGTGGTGCAAAGTCTCCACGCAGAGGCGGTACCTCTGCAAAACCCGCGGAGGCGAACCTTCAATCGCCAAAGTCCGTTCGACCCAAAGTTGCGTCCAAAAACGATGTCGACGAAGTGGCAAACTCGCGAATTTTGTCGAGAAACGAAACACCAAAAACTTCGAGAATCGCGGATTCGAAGAGTTCGAAGATATCGTCGAAAAATTCGTCGAAATCGAGCGTTGAACGAGTCGCTAGCGGCAAACCTTCTGAATCATCGGAGATCGAAATTCTCGATAGTGTCGAAGCGCCGAAGACTCGATCTTCGATAAACGAAAGTCCGCAAGCCGAACGCTCAGAAATCGCAACGAATTCGCCAAAATCCAGCGGCGATCAATCACCGATCGCAGAATCATCGGAAATCGTAATTGTGCGCAGCATCACGTCTACGAAAGCCGGAAATTCGAAAATCTCGAATTCGAACGAAGTTAAGAAAATTTCGGCAGAATCCGTCGATGTTGAGACGAGTCGAAGCAACGAATCGCCGGAAATAAAAATCATTGATGCGCCAAAAATTGTGCCAAACGCAGCGACCGATAAAAAGAGTAAATCTTGCGATGTTCAGGAATCTAATTCAGCGCCGGCGGCAATAAGAATCGTAAAGGAACCGGGAAAAGAAATAAAATCTCGTCCCATGCCTCGCTGTATGAAAAATACTTCTTCTCAAAGCCTAAACGGCGTTCGACTCGAATCAGTTACGAAATCTTCGGAAAATCCCAAAGTCCCTTCCAAATTTCCGCAAATAACGAGTTGCGAAATTTTGATCAAAGATAGTGAGAAAATATCGATTGCCAAACCAAAAATTTCTCTCTCGAGAAACCCAATCACGAGGAGTGCTATCAGTTCGGAGAAACTTTCCCCGAAGTCTCAACTCCCCGAAGGGGCGGTTACGTCCAAACCGATAATTTCTGGACTCCCAGTCGTCGTAGTAAAGCGAATAACTCCGCGAAGACTAATAGAATCGACAAATCAACGTAACGATTCAAAGTCCAACAATTCGGAATCTCCGAAATCGGAAAAAAGCGAGGAATCGCCCGATAAGTCGAAGGAATCCGATGCCAGAATCGCGAATGATGTATCCGAGAAAAACTCCAAAGTCATCGAACTTTCAAAAATTCCAAACGGAAATGACTCGAAGTCGAATAATTCCGAGATGGCAGCAGGTTCTTCGGAATCGTCGGAAAAATCTTGTAAAAGTTTGCCGACACCGGAAATCGAGCCGCAGCCCGGATGTTCGAAAGCACCGGATATCGTTGATATATCCGAAAAACCACAATTAGTCGTCAAAGCCAAAAAGCCTGTATACACCGCCAATCAAGATACTTTCGCGATGTTTCTCAGTCTCTGTCTTGCGATCGATCGCGACGACTCGATGGAGAAAATCGTAACGAAATTGAAGCGTTATTACGACGAAATGGATCCGGCGTACGCACGATCCCGAGAGTTCGAAGAACTTTTATACGAGAAACGCGAGAGGATCGCAGAATCGGGAAAGAAATGCGTTTATTGGTACGCGAAGCATGTAATGGACGAAATGAAGTCGCGAAAGGTAAAACGAAAGAATAAAGCGTCGGAAGGTACGGACGGTCCGGTAGCCGGAGGAAACGCCGAAGAAGTTTCGTCGGCGAATCCCGCGAACGAGGATTACGAAGAGGAGGAATACGAAGAGGATACTTCGGAAGCTCGTAGGCGACGGCGTAACATGAAAAAGATCGATAACGCGATGAAATTGTGTGCGAAGAAAATAAAAAAATTGGAAGAAGCGGAAGTCGATTTTGGAGTCGACTCGACCGATGACGCGAACAGTAATTACATCAAAGTCGATCGTTACCAAGCAAAAATGATCGAATTATGGAACAAAATGTGCGAATACACCAACGAACACGCGGACGCCGGACGTTCGTATCTTCGGCCGAAACACTTGCGAGTCACGCCAATTCCTTCGGTCGATCAGGCGATAAACAGCTTTATAAATTCGAAACTCGTTGGAAATCGAAGAAAACCGAAGAAACGCGGATCGTTTATCGATGGCATCATATTCCCCGACTACGTGGATATTCTCGAGTGCATCGGCAAAGTCAATGATGAACAGAATCTGGGATTGGACAAACGATCGCAAGAAAATATGGGTAAATTTATTGATTTTTTAAAAATAGAATAGTATTGAATATTTCTTTTTTTTTTACGACTAAAGACTTTTTAAAAATTAAAGAATTAGTAACACTATATTTACGGGCGGTATAAAAGATGGAAGTAAAACTTACAACGCATAAAAGTTGATAACGTATCATAGAAAAAGTGCGAAGGATTGGTAGCGATTAGTCGGATAATTTCCGAATTCATTGCATATATTCGCAAATATCGATTAAACATTTTTCGAAAAAAAAAAAGAATTTTCGCAAATTAGAAAAAAATCATAAATTTCTGAAAAATCTACGAATCTTCGGTTAAAATAAAAAGTTCGAATGCCGGATGATTTGTTAAACAATTTTTTCTTTCATTTCATTACTAATTAACTTCATGGAATTATTTTTCATGGAACATCAATGTTCATAGCAACTTATAGAAATTTTTTAGATTGTTATCCGATTGGAAGGTGTTAATTTTTATTGTTATTTTTTCGGCATCTTATCATCGGTTGCAAATGTCGTTCTTTGTTGCATTTATACAACTGGAAATACATATATCTCTCTATATATATAAAGTTTCCGCCGCTGTCGCCGCCGCCGCCGCCGCCGCCGTGTCAGGAATCGAGGGGAGGGCAAAAATATTCTAAGTCCCTCTAAGGAGGAAAAGAAAAATATTCTAAATCCCTCTAAGGGGGACTTAGAATATTTTTCTGAAGGGGGGGGGGGGGTCGTGGGAGGGGAAACTCAAAATATTCTAAGTCCTTCAAGGGGGGACTTAGAATATTTTTGGTCGACGGAGTAATGGCGAATGGGGGGGGAGGGGAAAAATATTCTAAGTCCCTTTAAGGGGGACTGACTAAGTAAAAATACAAAAAAGAGCGACGGCGACCTCCATTGGTGAAAAGTTGCGGCGGTGATTAAACATTATTATAATGTTGATAAAAGAAATGCGAGCGCGCGTAGCGCGCGAGCCCGGGGAAACTCTAGTATATTTATAAATTTTGTTTAAAATTACAGCGGAAAAGGCTTTCGTTCAACTGGGCGAACATTTGCAAACCGCAAGAAAAGAGGATTATTACGACACATTTTCCTTGAATTTGGAGGGTAGCGAGGATCCCGCAACGAAAGATGCGGAGTTGAAAGAAAAATTGGAAAGAAACCAGGATATAAATCGTAAAAAAATGGCGGAAGTATTGGAGGAATTCGCGGAAAAGCAGAAAAAGGCAAAAGCCGAAAATCGGGATGAGAACGCCGTAGAGGAGGCGGACGACGATGACGACGAAGACGAGGATGAGGAAGAAGACGATACGAAGTCGAATGGCGACGTCCTAAGCGACTTGGAATTACTGGAGGATGACGACGATGACGACGACTGCGATAAGATAAATGATCGAATTCCAAGTCCTCGAGAATCGATTCACGAAAATAACAACGATAACAACGATAATGTCGATGTCGAGGAGTCCGAAATCGCCGACGATGAGACAAAGACAAACGAGAAGAATAACAGCCCAATTGAGAGCGTCAAATCTCCGGAAAAATCGCTCAAAGCTCCGATCGTCCAAGAAGAAGCGAACGAGAATGAAGGTTTGTGTACTGAAATTATTGGAAAACGGATGAAAAAAATCTTATGAATACGAGAGGGAGAATTAGGAAGAAGAAGAAATATCAAGTCGATGTTCAGTTAAAATGTTAAATATTTTGTAGTAAATCTTATCAGAGTCGTCGACGATGAGGCTAACGAACCCGAAGGTGAGAAGAGAAGTCTCTTGAGGATACGATCGTTCGCAAAGCCGCCGGATTCTTGGCAGTCGAGTCAAGAGATTCCAGCGGTCGAAGTAAATTCCGAAGGATCAAAATCATCGTACGATTTATCCGGTAAAACGAAAAAAATCATTGAGACAATCGACGTTACCGATGAAGATACCAAGATACCGGTAATTACGAAGAATTCAGAGAAAGTAAATCGATTAAAAACTCTAACGATCAACGGTAAGACTATCGTTGTGAAGCCAATAGATAATAACGGTAACAGAATTCTATCGGAGACTCCGAATGCAATTTTGGCACCAAGAATCATAATGATACCGACCTCTTCGGCACCGAAAAATTCTTCATCCATTGTCGATCTCCCGAGATACGTCAGCATTAAAAATTCTAATAATTTGCCACAACTCCCGATACCGTCGAATTCACAGCCGCGATATTCCGGTGTACCGCATTTCATACGAATTTCTCAACCCGGAAATTTGAACTCGCAGCCGAGTTACGCGACTGTCCCGAATTTTGTACGAATTTCTCAATCCGGAAGTTCGAACGCGCAGCCAAGATTACCAAATCCTTCGCAACAACAAATTAATCGAACGACACAACGGCCCGGAATCTTATTTCCGCGGATTCCGTTGGCCAATGCGCAACTAATAAGAGTTCGCAAGGCAACGATTTCCGAAAACGCGCAAATACCACAAACGCAAATAAGAGCCGTTCAGCCGCTGCAACAGGGAATGCTTCCTATTGCTCCGAATGCGCAAACGTCGAGAGGCGTTTTGGTACAATTGAAAAACGGACGATATCTTCAGCCAAAGGCTGTGCGACAAAATCCTGAAAATTCGCAAACGAATAATTCGCAACAGTCGAGAATCGATGCGGTATCCGGAAGTGTTCAGCAGCGGAGAATCGCGGTACCTTATGATTCGCGAACCCTTCAAGGAACTCAAGTTATCCGTCGACCGTCGCAACCCCAACGAATGATGCAACTGAAAGACGGCCGGTTAATCGCGCCGACTTCGCTACCGCCGGACGCAAAAGTAACGAATTATCGAATAGCAACGCTTGTATCGGCGAATAATTCGCCGGGAGAATCGACTGCTCCGATTCCGAAGTTACGAACGACCGACAATGTTGCAACGGCGTCTACGAGACCCGCGACATCACAGGGTATGAAGCATCCGGGTGATCAAAATATTAGGCAATCGTGAAAATCAAATATAAAGAAATACTTATTTTACGGCGCAAAGACTGAAATCAGAGACGTACTCTGTATAACTATATAGTTTACTTAAAAACGTAAGATTTTTGAAGAAAAAAGAAGATGCGAAAAAAAAAGAAATTGTTGGGAATTATTATCTTGTTTAGCGATTAAAGAAATAAGAGATTTAGAATTGACATAGCGAAGTGATAAAAAAATTGATAAAAAAAAAAACAAAAGAAAAAACGACATATTGTTGGTAATTATTTTTTTGTTTAGTGATTAAACAAATAAGAGATTAAAAATTAATATACTATACGCTGTAAAAAAATTGATGGAAATTCAATGTACCGATACCGGAAGTTTTAATGATTTACTGGTAAATTAAATTTAATCGACAATTCTGATGGAAAATTATTGTAGAATATTCTGAAAACTGTTGTCGATACTGTAATTTCATTAATTTAAATTAATTTCGCTATAAAAGTATCGTAAATTCAATAATTCACTTTAATTTCACTGAATATCTTTAAATTCAATAATTTAAATTAATTTCGCTATAAAAGTATCGTAAATTCAATAATTCAATTTAATTTCACTGCAAATCTTTAAATTCAATAATTTACTTACATTTCACTGTACAAAAATACATTAATTTTTCACCGCTATTGTACATTGAATTTAACTTATCGGTTTACGCAAAAAAATTTTATTGACCGCCTAAAATGTTTGTTTGAAATGAAAGCTTTTAAAGTATTGAAAAAAAAGTGCGGATAAGCAATAGTGAGGATTATCCGTTCAAATGCTTGACGATCATTTTCGTGAGAATAAAATTCGAATCCGCGAGATTCTCGACGATGTCGTAGTGATCGATATTGTTGCGCAGCAATAAGAATTCAACATTATCCACGAAATCAATGAGTTTCTAAAAAAAAAAAAAATTGTCAGCATATCGCATATTTATTGGTAGATATCGGTCGTTCGTACGTGTATTCGATTATAAATTAATATTTTTGATACCTGAGCGTAATTTTTCGATTCTCGTATGAATATCGGTGTATCGCATTCGCCAACAGTCACAATAACTTTAATGTCATTGATGTTTTTTCGCTGTTTTGTATCCAATGAACCAAAGCTAAAAATCTTTAATTCCTCACTGGTATATCGAAGAAAAAAAAATTAATATTTTTATATTTCGGTTTAATGTAAAAAAAAAACCGCACATCGCAAAGCTTACGGAGTTAATTTAAGCGCGTCGTTGTAACTCGTTCGTAGCAGCGGCTCCAGATTATAAATTCCGCCAATCAACAAAAGACCTTTAATTAGTTCGAAGCAATTGTTTCGCTTCGTTGTCGACAGCCATTCTTCGTCGTGCAATAAACTCGCCGCTAAATGCGCTCCGACGCTGTGTCCGGCGATCCAAACTCCTCTGAAATATTAAAACTCATTAAAGAAACATCGCACGCAGGTAATCGTTCGATTAAATTTGTTGAAATTCGAATTAAACTCATTAATTGAGTGAAATTGTCCCGAAAATATATTTTACTCACTTCGAGCCGATGTCTCGGGCGGCGCTGAGAATTTTATCGGTTGCACTCTTGACCTGTGCGACTATCTCGCTGAGGGTTACTGAAAAAATGTTATTATGTAAAAAAAAAAAAAAAAAAAAAAAAAAAAATTGAAGCGTCATTAAGGCTCAAGAAAATTATTTACCGGAAGGACAGAGATTGTAACCGATCGCGTATACTTTTATTCCTTTCGATACCAAAGGTTCTACGGGAAAGCAAGCGTCGTCTTTACTCAATTCTTGCCAATAGCCACCGTGTATAAACACGAAAATTGGTGCATCTGAAGAAATGAGTTTTTAATTAATAAATAATTTTTGCGGCAAAAAAATGTTTTTTTTTTTAAATATATCGGTAATTTCGTTAACGATGCTGTATCGTTGCACTTTCAACCAAAAATGAGATTTCGAATACTTGTTGTTGGAATATAAATTGGTTTTCTATAATAATGATTACGAGAATTGATTAACAAAAAAATAAAAAAAAAAAAATTTCGACGAATTTTCCGTCAACCGAACTTTTTTTTGGAGCAGAAGTTAAATCGTTAAGTTTTTTTTAATACTTATGAATATTTTTAGAATTTTTTCTAATTTTCGAAAATATCATTTTTTCATTCCTAAATATCGAAAATTAAGTTCGGTCTATTATCAGAAAACTTTTTTTCGATTTTTTTAAATATCTTTTTAGCATTTATAATATGCAAAATGCATATTCTTAGTACCCTTTGTATGGTTAATTTTTTTCAAATTTTTATCGCATTGAAAAGTATTCAAAATTGTCTCTGAATCTCACTTTTAGATGCCAACGTAACGACGACACACCCTCCTGAAGAAGCCTCACACTCTCCAATAAAATTAATCGCGAATATTCGTTACCGTTCGGTAAATTTTTTCCGTATATGTCGTATTTTTCTCTGTCTCCGGCTCCGTATGATATGTCCAATTCACAATCGGAGATAGTTCGCGCTTTATTCATGACTGACGAAAAAAAAGAAAGAAAAAATTTTAATTGTATGTATTTTTTATTAAATCACATAGAGTCGACTTAACCGAATGAAAAGAATGAGTTACCCTGTTGCGACAGCTGCATAAAATTATTACAGAGTTCCGTACGGTTAAATCTTTTGCTCCAATAGCTTGGCGAATATAATTTTTCAAGTTCCTAAAAACAGAAAATTACGAATACACATACTGTTTCTGCTATTATTACGATTGATAAGTGTGTAAAATGTCTCCGAGACGTACAGAATCGATCGACATCTTGGGATATCAGTTACTATTGCCGAGATACGAAATATCGTAGTAATTAACACGAACGCTCTTTCCAACGTTGCAAGGAAGACTGAGACTACGACAGAGCAATCTGTAGTCCGGATGATACATATTATTGTCACAAGTGTAACACTTTACGTAATAATTCGTAATCCATCTTCACCGGGCCACCGGTGAAACGACAAGCAGTTAAATACAAGAGCATTGCAATTTACAATAATTAATCATATTAAAGAAGAACACGAAAAAGGTGAAACGAAGGAACAGAGTTTCCTTTCGCGATATGTTTCATTGTTTTATTTAACTACAGATTAAGAATGCTTATTATTTATTTTATCTGTACGAAATTTGTGAATTGTACTACGCAAACCGCAGATTAGTCCCAAACTGGTTCTTTTACTGTTGTGTGTATACATCATACACTAAGTATAGCTCTCGATGTATAGCTTCGCATTGCTCATTGGACGCTGTAAAACTGTTTCCTTATTTTCAAATCTGATCTTGAAAATATATCGAATGTGTACGACATGTTTTACGAATCGATGTTCATTTTGTTACTTTTTTACAATTAAATAAATGTTCGATCGTTGTTTTTGAATTTTATGGATATATCCGATAATTATTTACGAGAAACCCCCGACGCATGCCACCCGTGCGACACCGGAACTTCGGCGCATTGTTTTCTCGACTGACCGCGACTGTCAGTTGTGCTCTCGAGCGCTCTCGTTAAACAGGCGGCCATGCTTCGCGCTTGTAAACAAAACTGTTTGTTTGACAACGGGAATCACGCAAAATTGAAGTAATGTGTCGATGATAAAAGTTAAATATTCGTTTTCAAACGTGCAATAACATCAAAATTAATTCAATAATGTTCGCAACGCGTTTGACGATAAAGTGAAGTTGACATTGTTCCGCGACGTTTGACCGCGTAAACTCTGTCCGCGAAACACTAAATTATTAATACCGGTGTGACTCCGGTATTGATAGAAACGGAGCAACAAAATCGTCGATAGTCGCTTATACCGATGGCGACTCTTAAGGGTATATTTCCAAATCCCAGTAAGTTCAATAATCATCGAATTTTTTACGTTTTTTTCGAAATAAATATCGAGTTTATGTTATCGAATTTTTTTTTTTTTTTCATTCATAAACGCGATAATTTCAGAACCGACGCGTAGGAAAAACTTTATTCAGGAAAATGTAAAAAATTTGCGCCGAATGGAGCAATTCTTTCACACAAAGGAAGTCGAAGACTTTCAGAAATTGCAGTTGCAGAAAAAAACGGTTGACAAGTATCGCAACGTCAGTTCGAGAATAAATTCCAGTCTCCGAAATGGAAAAAATTCTGATCTTCTCGGCAAAGCGGCTCTCAGACATTCCGATCAAAATTTGGATGACGAAAGACGTTTGGAGCGAAAAATCAGCGCTCCGATACCAGGAAAGGGTGCAACGGGGAGTAGAAACGCTCACAGGAGTCCCGTTAAACTAAATTCCATTGGAAAATCAAAAAAAGACGGCGGATCGAGAATCGATAAATTGCATAATGAACGAGTGACGAAATCATCGTCGAGTCTCAATCTTTGTCAGGAACATTCCGATACCGAAGACTGCAATGAAAGGGATTACGTCAAATATAGAAATCAAGGAATTCAGACGTTGGATAGCGATGACGTTGAGACTTTGTATAGAGAAGGAATTATCAGGTAATTTTCCGCCATTTTTCATGGATTTGAAAAATTATTTATTAAAAAAAAAAAAAAAAAATTGAAAAAAATTAAAATAATAAAAATTATTATTATTATTATTATTTATTAAATTCAACATTACTTTTTAATAAAAGTTTTTTTTTCGGAAAAATATTGAAATAAATAAAATAATAGATTTTAAGAATATTTTTTTAATAATTTTCAAACAAATTTTACGTTGTTACGGTTATCGCGAAAGATGGACGATAATTGGAGGGAATAATCGATTTTTCAGGTACCCATCAGGCAGACGTTCCAAAAAGGATGAATCGCCGAATCGAAATACGAATAGATCGCCCCGTCGCGATTGTCCACCGTCCGACAGGGGTGATATATCGCCGACGACCCCCCGTAGACACAGCTTCGAAAGGTCGAACTCACCACCCGCTACCGGCGATCTAATCGATCACGTAAAATTGAATAAACAAAAAGCATCGTCGGTCGCTAGTAAATTGGTTACGCAACTCAACAATGGTGTCCCGCCGGCCAGCTATCGCAAGGGAGTCGTTCCCAAGTATGAGACTAAAAGTAACTTATCACTCTTCAATATATTAGGAATAATTAAAATCGCAGTTTCCGTAACAATCGATTCGAAATAAAAACTAATATTATGAAAAAAAAGAAAAAAAATCAGATACTGTAAAGAAAACTTACGAATTTATAGTTTAATATGGAAATCGCGAATAATTTGCCTATAAAATTGAATTATTATGATTTATTGAACAACTAAGACGATCAATGATTCGAAGTCATTTTTATTCATTTAAGAAACGTCTTTTGTTTATCGCGTAAAATCGACAAAAAAAAAAACACATTTTTGCCAAAATTGAAAAATAATTTTCCACCCCTTTTGCGATAGATACATACGAGATAGAAAAGAAGCTCAGCAACAGAGGGATGAAAAAATTAAAGCAGCGGCATCCCATCCTGACTGTCCGGAGGGACACGTGCCTCTTCCCGACGACGAGCGGAAAGAGACGTTGCGGATGCTAAAGAAACGTGAGTTACTATCGAAAAATCTTAAATATTGTAACGTAATTTTTCAAAAATAATTTTTCGAAAAAAAATTTCCAAAAATAATTTTTCAAAATTTATCCATCTCGAGAAATCAATTTTTTTTGTTCTTCAGATTATCAAGAATACGTAACCGAATTAAACATGATGCCGATAAAAACCGATACACTGAGAGCTCAGAGGCGAAAGATGGAAATCGAAAAGCAACTAAACAAACTTGAAGAGGGTATAAAGGTGTTTTCGAGACCAAAAGTTTTCGTCAAAGTAAACGCGTAACATTAATATAATTCTATAAAATCGTTGAAATCATCAGTCCCGACGGCATTGCTGTAGATACGAACGTGCGATTGCCTCGTCCACCCGAAGTGCCTTTCGCTCTATTCGTTCGAATTTGTTTTTCTTTTTACGTTTAGAGAAAAGTTATCGCGATTTTCGCAACGATCTGTAAATAATTGTTCGTCCGCTCCGTAAACGTGATCGGTGTGTACCAAAAAAAAAAAATACTGGATGTCAAGATTACGAGTACAAATGAGAAATAAAACGAATTATTTTTCTCTTGAATAACAAAACTCTTTGTAATTTCCAATTCACAATAGACTAGTTTTACGTTTTAACTAATTGCTAACGTAATTTATTTGGCTCGTCAATCGGGTCGCGGATTTTCGACGGTCCCGCCGCCCATTTTTTTTGTACTTCGATCGATCGTGTGTAAAAATGCCGAAGGATCGAAGTGCGTTCTACCCGAATTAAAATATATCTCCTCGTCGTCGAACCACTTAACGGCGTTGAAATCTTTGAAAAATATTTTGATTTCTCGCTCCGCGGAATCCGGCGAATCTGCAATGAAGGTAAATCAATAATTGTGTTTATTTATTAATTTACCGGAAAACAGCTTGTCAGGAAATATATTTCAACCGGTTAGACGGTTCTGAGATCATCGATTTTTAATAATAAGAATTTCAAAAAATTGTTAATAAATTAGATAAAAAAATTGTTCGACGAAATATCCAGCAATGGAACTTTTTTTTTTGGCAGAAGTCAATTTGTCAATTTTTCTGAATACATATAACATTTTTTAGAATTTTTTCCACGTTTTCAAAATTCTATATTTGAAGAAATGTTTTACATCCATAAAAAAAAAATGAGACAAAATTCTAAAAAAGATTTTATGTATTCAGATAAATTAACAAATTAATTTCGGCAAAAAAAAAATTTCTCATTTATGCACTTAAATAAATTTTTGAAAATGAAAAAAAAAAAAAGAACTCAGTTCTAAAACAATTTTTTTTTAATGAGATTATAATAATTGAAGAATTTCTAAATTTTTTTAGGCAAAATTGAAATTGGTTACGTTATGCCGCAGATAAAGAAAGTACCTGAACCGTGAGTAGCGTTTCTTGTATCCGAAAGTCCATACATTCCTCTGATAGTGTCCGGTGCAGTAAATTGCGCCTGATAAACCTTCGTAGGTCCCATCAGTTGTCTCCATCTAGAAATGGCGTTGTGTCCCGCAAGTATATGAATATCCGACGGTCCGCTGCACATGAATGTCAGCAGACGATTGAAGAAAAATTTTTCTCTGTGATCGGCATAAAAAAGGTCTGCTTCCTCGAGCGTTATAACCGTTCTTCGCGATCTGACGACTTTGAAATCATTGTCGATTATCAAATTGCGAATTTGCTGAAAAAAAGGAAAAAAAAAAAAAAATCGATCGAATTATGTGGCACCTGTACGCGAGATTCAGCGATAAATTTTGACAGAATTTTTCGATGACAACAAACATCGTTCGGACACTTTGTTCGACGGAATGCTTGAAAGTAATATTCGCGCGTTGAATTGTCGAAAATATCGATCGATTCGTTTGTTTCTGTCAAAAATGCACTCCGCAATTTTCGCTTTTAGAGGTTATGCACTAACCTGGAGGGCAAACGGAGATTTGACGACGTGAGGTTTGAGAATTGCGAGTGTCAGTTGCAGAGAATCCTTCGACTTCATATCTCGGCGTCTTTGAAATTAAATTACGAAATTTTCAGAATCCCGTGATCTCGTCATCGTGAATATTGTTTCTTTTTTCGTTACGAAACTGTCACTAACGCGTGGCAGGGCACTTCGCAATTTCGGAGTGCGCGCGCTCAGCCGAGTGCCATCAATCGAATATATATATGTATATAACTATAAATTCGGTATGTAAAATCAACGATGCCATCAATCGAATATATATATGTATATAACTATAAATTCGGTATGTAAAATCAACGATATACTTATGACATTAAGTAAAAAAAAAAAAAACGAAGCGTGAATAATGTTTTTACGATTTACCAAAACCAAAACAAAAATTTTACATCAAAACAAATGTTTTTTTCCTATTTGTTAGATTCTAATGTTCCGAATGTTTATTAGTCAATAGACAAGAGAGAAACCCATAATTAATGAAAATAATTAACGATTCAACGATATTAAATCAAAGTCCGTACTTTTCTATTAATTCGATTAGATTTTTCTGCACTAACAAAAAAACGTAAAAGTAAATATTTGAACGATTTTCAAAAAAAAGAAATTGAAAAGGAATTCAATTTTTTTTTCACGTTTCCTTAATTTCAATATTACGAATTTTTATTAGTCACAGACGAGGCAGAGATACACAATCAACGAGGATAATTAACGATTGAACGATATTAAATAAAAGTCTGTATTTTTTCATTAATTCGATTAGTATTTTTTCCTACAGTATATAGTACATTTAACATTTTAACGCGCTGGTTCGAAGGTGTAGTGCACCACACCGGGTTTCGGCATTTGTTTCTCCATCTGTACAAACAAAATAGTATCGTCAAATCTTGTTGACGATCGTTAAAATCGTCTTATTAAAACAACGCGAAATACGTATGCCGATACCTAATCAGTGCTATTTGAATTCACGTTTCATGATTACCTTCTAATTTGCTTTTTATTTTTATTAATGCATCGATTATATTTTACGAAATGAATTTGTGAAAAAAAAGATATTGCATTAAAAAAAAAAAAAATATTCAAACTCCAAAAAAATTTCTCCAAAGATCGAAATTTTTGTTTTACATTGATAATTTTTTCAAAATTTCAAGTATTTTTTTTTCTTATAAATTTGAACTCGTAACTTTTGTTTTTTATCACAATTTCTCAACTCTTCGTTAAAACGCTTTTATGATCAGAAAATATAGTAAAGAGATTACGCAATTCGAAAAAACGTCTTACCACAGGATGAAACTGTCGATCTGACTCGAAAATCCACCATGTGAAAACTATAGCACTAACAACACCGGTGAACATTGCCCACGCGAATGCATATGGTACCGGAGGCTTTACACCGGCGTCGAAACGATCGTCTCCAATTATGTTTTCATGTTTGTGAAGCTGTGAAAAAAATAATTTTTTTTTTATGAAATCTCGGAAATGAAAGAGCAAACAAAATAATTAATATTGATTAAAAAATACCGTATCGTGGAGGTTTCTTCTGAATGTGGGATCATTCCATGGATAATTCACGTCTCTGGCAGCTATTCCTTTCAATGGAAGCTTTGGATAATCTCCGAGACCTGCGCCGTCGTCTGGATACGGTTCGTATTCATCGGGATGCAATCCATACTTTTCAGCGGCTCTCCTTCGCTGCTCTTCGGTCTTTGGATAGGGACCGGGTTTGAAATCATTGTGGGTGTGAACCTCTAAAATTTTTCAACCGAATAAAATTTTCCAGCTTATTATACGAGTTGTAATCTAAAATTTAATGAAACACTTTTTCCGATTTTTTTTTTTCGTAATTTTGAAAAGTCTATAAAAGTTAGTCGGTAAAAAAAAATATCAATTTTTTTTATTGTCTAAAACTTTGCTATATTACGAATATTTTGTCAAATGTTCTTTTTTTTCAAAGTCGTAAAATTGATTATTGTTTGTTTCTTTGGTGGATTTTTTCTTCACAATCGATTTATCACAAATCCAAACTTTAGAGCTGTGAATAATTATTGCAAAATTTGAAAACTGTTACAATTAAATTAAATAATATTTTTATTTATTTACGAATTTACATGTTTTTCGGAGCAGTTGAACGGCAGCGACCGAACTTTAAATGGGTTTATCTTGAAATAGGATTTTTTACGTAATTTGTTAAAAAATCTGAAAAATCACTGCAATTATTGTTTTCAAATTTTAGGATGCGATTTTTGAATATATTTTCTACTGCGCTATGTATGATTTTTTGAATATTGAAGTGGTTTTAAAAAAATTAAATCAAATAGGTAAAAAATGTATGTCAACTAAGTTTGTGTAACAAAAATTTATACATATTTCGTAACGTATTTATTGCTAATTCTTTGTTACTTCATTGCCAAATTCTCGATAATAATTAACATGGTGTGTTAATTATTATCAATCAAAACACCTTGGTGTGTCAAAATTTCGTCTGCGAAGTATAAATATCTTTCTGGCAGTAAATTTATCGCGACTCGACAAATAATCTTGACATTTTCCAATTATAATATTTGATATATAAACCAGCAGATATTTAATATCCACGTAGTTTAATGAGGATCTTGCCAAGTGTTATGCATACCTCTATATACGTTCGAAAAACCGTGACGGACTTATGTAATTAACCTCAAAGCTTTTGAAAAATGAATAAATAAGTACGATATTTTTTAATCCCCCGGTGTAATAATTATGACAAGTGCGACAGTGAAATAAGATTCAACTCACTCGTTCTTACGGCATTCCAAAATAATCCCGTGTTCTTTGACGTGAACGGTTTGATAAGTTTACGAAGTTTCACCAACGACGCCATTTTTGTTGGCGTTTCCCGAGTGCTCCCGAGACGCAGCTGCCGGATCGATAATGCTTTTTCCTGCCACGTTATCCCCTTATCCCGAAAGATTTCGACTGAACCAACGAGCAACAAGAGAAATTTTCTATGGATAACAGGATCTCTGCCTATGAATTTCTTGATTATTATGCGATTATTTTTTCGCAATTTTACAATTAAACGAGAAAATTTTGATGAATGATAAATTGATTTTCCCCCAGAGGCAAAATTGACCCGACTTCGCTAAGTCATCGTTTAATGCCGCTCGGAGAATTCATCTCGAAAATGTACGAATTTATCGCACAGATTTTGTTCTGAAAAAAATTGAATCATCTTTAACACGAAACGTGGATTATGTAATGAAAGCAATTGTACACTGATAGAAAAGATAGATCTTCGTATAAATCGTGTCTTTCCTCGGCATTATATCGTGTCTATTGACAAGCTGGCAACGCAGCGGATAACGAAATAGTGAGGCTACAAATAAAATGGCCGGTGGCTTGTGTATCTCAATGTCTTTTATCGTACCGAATTTATCGTGTTTACGGTAAAAAAACGACGTTAATCAAGTTTTCGTAGTTCGTAGCGGTGCTACGAAGAATATAAAAACGGTGAGTACCCTTCGTGGCTTCGGAAAATTTTCGATTTCGACTACTTTTTCGTACTCTCGTGCGTCACGAGTGCTGACTAAAAACGGCGTTTTCGTCACGAAAATACATTATTATCCCCTCGAATTGTCGTGAAATAACCTTACTGGCGATAAAGCGAAGTTAAATATCGAAAAAAAAACTTAATAAAAACAAATTACCGAAAAAATGAAACAATGAAGTCGATTTATTTTTTCAGTGTACGTCATGTGAGTTAAAAAAGTGCGTTTAGTGTCGTTGTTTTCAGTTGGTGTGACGATTCTTATTTTTTATTTGTCATTTTGCAAGAAGGAGGTGCGAGACAAATAAACTGGATTCTGATCGGAGCGGAATGGCGAGTCCGTCGCCTCAGTCGTCGCCGATGCCCCCACCACAAGCGCCAAGTCCCATGGGACCGCCGCAGCAATCTCCGTCGCCTTCAAATCCCCAGGGAAGTCCAATGGGTCCTCCGCAACATCACCCGCATAGTCCTACGCAAAATTATCAGGGTGGCCCTCCACCTCCGTCTAGCGGCCCATCTATTCCTCAGTCGCCGCAGCAACAACAACCGCCGCCTCCGCCCCAACAGCAACAGGGCTATTCGCCGCACTCTCAGCAAATGCCGCCCAACATGGGTCCACAGGTTAGTAAATTCCACAATTTAGGTTCAAAGATAATTTTCAAATTTTACTTATTTAAATTATTTTTTTTTAAATGTTACGATTTAAAAAAAAAAATTTAATTGCGTTTTATTTTTTCTTTTTTTTTTTCGTCATAAAGAAATATTAGGTTTCATTAGGAAATATGGAAAATAATTATTTTACTTTTTTTTGCATAATATATAATATTTTTTATAAACTACTGGCATCAAAAATATTTTTTCGTGTGCAAAGCAAATTTTTTAATTAATATTAAACTGTCGATAAAACAAGTTATTTAATTCGGAATTTATTAGCATAACTCGTTTTATCCATAGATTAATATTTATTAAAGAAATTTACATCGTCCCATCATTTATAAGAATTTAATTGATTGCTGATCAACTTTGGGTAAATTTTGTGAAATTAATATCGTGATAATAATACTAATAATCAATGATTCATAGTGTTTCGAGAAACGAGAGAAAAAAATTAAGTAGCGGAGATGAGTCGATTCTAATTTAGATTATCTGTTGGTAAAGAAATCGTCTTCACTAAAAAATTCTTACCTTCATTTCTTTAACACAAAAAAAAAAAAAAAACATCGCGAATTCACAATGATAATTGCGCGGAGGTTTTTTTTTTTTTTCACGGAAAAACAAAATTAGACACATTAAAATCACTTATAAATATCTATTTTTATTATCGTATATAATAAATAAGAAAATTAATAATTTCCAGTCAGATTTATATTGAGAGGTCGAGAATCGGCTTCTTTGAACAATTGAACTAATTGCTCGGCTAACGTTCGATTGCAAGCGGCTATAACTTGCGGTTTCATGAGATTCAATTCGCCACCTGCAATGATAAATAGGTATAGAAAATAAAAGATATTCATAAGATTCTGTGGGAAAAAGATATGCGAAAAAGATAAGCGGCAGAGCGATTCGTATTTACCTGCAGTATCTATAACGATACCGCCAGCTTCTTCGATAATTAACTTTGCCGCCGCGACGTCCCACGCATCTATGCTTTCCACGTGATACGCTTCGACAGCTCCCATCGCTACATAGCACAGCGTTAACGCGGCTGTTCCGAGGGATCTTATTCTACAAAGGACCACATCTTTTAGTAATTCGAGTGGCGAGAAAATTATTTTCGATAAAACAAACGAAACGAGTCATTAAAACATAATAACAAAAAATGTTGAACATGAAAAAAAAATTAACGAATTAATAAATAAAAATATTGATTATATATTTAAATATTAAAAAAATGAATTAACAAAAAAAAAATAGTAAGAAAAATAAAAACAATTATTAATCGTAATGTATCGAAAAAATTGAAAATATTTTTATCGGTCTGAATCTCTAATGTACGAAGTTATTCGTGAAAAAAATTAACTTCAGAAAATTAATTTTTTCCTCAACCGCGTACTCTGTCTTGTGATTTTTTTCTATGAAAATACAAAATATAATTTTATAATGCCGTCGGAAAGTAAAAGTAAAAAATAAAAAAAAAAATTCAGATTTTCGTCATTAATAAAAAAAAGGCTGAAAATTGCTCTCAAAAATTGTATTAAAAAAAATTGCTAAAAAATCCAATAAATTTAAAAATTCCAAAATACCCGTGAGTTCCGTGAATCAAAGCGTCCATTCGTCTGTAAATAGTTGCGAGGTACGGTTTGTCTTTAGCGATCCACGGCTCCATAGCTACCAGCGATAGCGACAAATCTGCGCGAATAAACAAACAATAAAAAAAATTCGTCGCAACGAACCGTAATAGTAATATATCGGATAAAAAAAACATAATAATCCTTGAATAATAAAATCGAAAGTGAAATTAATTATTTATCAATCGATTAGCAAAACTCGTTGCAACACCCTTCCATTACCCTGAACGCTCGATGTGTTGATACGTTTTCCATTCAAAAACGCACCACGCCCACGTCTGGCCGTGAAAAACTGGTTCATTACGGGATTGTAGATTATTCCGATTTCTGCTATCTTGTCGATCATCAATGCTATCGAAACGCAAACTTGAGGAAAGCGATGAACAAAATTAGCTGTTCCATCTATGGGGTCTATTATCCACGTTGGATCGCTCGTTAAATCCGGAATTTGTCCGTCTGCCGCGGCGCTTTCTTCACCGATGAATCTACGAAAGATCGAGAATTTTTTTTTCATTGTCATTAATTTTATCGTCTATCAGTGACAATGATATATCGATATTTCTCGATTTTTAGCATTAAAAAAAATTCATTGAAGATATCGCTTTTAACGATCGGAATTTTTTTTTTTTTTTTTCGTTGCTTATTAAAGTTAAATTACTCACTTGTGCGTTGGAAATTTTCGCAATAAATTCTTTACCAACGTATCCTCTACGCTGCGGTCATATTCGGTCACGAGATCGTAATCGATTCCTTTTGACTCACTGACCTTTTCCTTGTCGATTGCTTCAGCGACAACCTTCGGAAAAAAAAGAAATTGTTTTTGATTAATTTAAATAAAATTTATTGTCAAAAATTCGACTTAATATCAAAAATCTTAACGACGAAAAAAATTTTACGAAATATATCGATTATAAATAAAAAAAAATTATAATTTTCAAAAAATAATATTCAGCGTGAAAAAACCGCGAGAAGTATCAAATATCAACTTCTTTATCTAATTTCTCGTTCGAGTTATCGTGACTACAGATTTAATCGTCGCGAACACACGAACACTGAGACATTCTATTCTCTCGTCAAGGAAATCAAAACGAATAAACTAAAAATTGTTCGCCTCATTTTACGATCGTAACTCATTCATATCAGATTCACTCGAAGTCGTATTTCATTCGCTATCGTGGCGTAGAACATTGTCGCATTTTATTCTATTTTGTTCTCTCGGCAATCCGATTGCTTTATTGGTTTCTCACTGTCCGGTTTAACGTGTCCTTCGAATACAACGAATACCATTCACTCGCTTTTTAATTGTCACTTACTTTGCCGGCTTCGCGAACGAGACGTTCCACTTCAGCGTAACACTCGTCTAAATTTTCTCGAATATCCATATTTCTTAAAAAAAAAAAAAAACAACTAATACTCGACGACGAAAAAAAAAAAATCAAAAAAATCGATACTCCGATTTTCGTAAAAAAAAGAAAAATTAATTTCCGATGCAAAGGAATAATTTTGCACGTGCGGAGAGTTCGACAGTCGCGGCTAACTGTTGAAACGAAACGCGTCGATCGTCCCGAACGAACTGATACCGACAGCTGCTCTGAGACCAGAGAAGTGGGAGACTTTCCGCTCCGATCGAAGCACCGATTACAAAATCGTACGCAATATAGCAGTCAATGTTTTAGCGGTAAAACAACCATAGAACGAAAATTGACCATTTCGCACGCTATTCTCATATAATTTGCCCGATGATCGCGTGATAATTACGAACCGACAATTATAAGAAAAACGAGAAATCGTAACAATTGAATTTTCAGCAAATCAGACGGTAAACCGCTTTTGAAATTCTTAGAATAGCAAATGAAAATTTCCAAAGCCCCAGTTTTCCTATTGGAAATTCCCGGACTGTTGGCGACTGCGATTCCTCACAGGTAACGGTGAAATCGAGTTTCGGTGTCACTGGAAAAGGTCTGCAATTGTCCAGACAGTCGACACGCCTCGCGGCTCGCGAGTATCAGCCGCACAGGTCAATAATTCTTGGAGACGATAATAAAAAAAAAAAAAAAGAAAAATAAGAATGATATACGGGCGTTCGTCATCGAAGCCATTATTCAAAATTAGCGTCGCGATTGTCGGAGGAATTCGTCATTACAAAGTTTCCCACTGTTTCGCGTTGCGTTCGGCGTCACTATCGAGAATTGGAAATCTTTTTTTCTTCTTCTTCTTCTTCCTCTTCTTCTTCTCTCATTATACTTACGAATAGTGAGTCTTATGCAAAGAAAGATTTGTGTATCTCTAACGAGACGTCGTCACGCGACAAGAACGTCTTAAATGGATTGGAGGGGAAAATCTGTTGCACAGATTTTGCAATAATTGCCGCGAGGCCACCGCATTACCTTAGCCTCGAGAACAATCGCGAATAACTCTGCCGAGCAAAAAAATTTATGAATTTACGATTTTCTATGGTTTTACTACGTCTCATTGGAAGTCGTTTTACCATATCGATTCGCTAAGATCGACGATAAGTTCACTGAAAAAAAAAGTTTAGTCGGGAAAACAATGTAAAAAAATGGGTGAGCATTCGTTCCGTGGAATTTCGTTCGTCCTTCCGATACACTGTAAAAAAAAAAATAACGTAAAAAAAAAATTAACTTTAATGTAGGAATGCCGAAAAAAAGGAAACAAATAAAAATCGAAGAATTTTAATCGAACAAAATGTTTATTAAAAAAAAAATTTCAAATTTTATAACTTTTCGTAATAATTAAAATTGCCGAAGAGAATTAAAAAAAATTTAATCAATTAGTTTCGATTTAATAAAAAAAATTTTTTACATGATTTACATTACGACGTCACTATAATAGTTTGATTAACAGATTAATTCGTATTATTAAAAGAACGAAGAAAAAAAAATTGTAAAATATATTCCGCGTATTCCGAATGGCGATATTAGCATCCGTCGCACTAATTTCCTTGGAGTTCGACTCTTCGATCGGCTTCGCCGATTATTCTCACCAGATCGCCGGCGATTTTCTCGTTACACGCGCCTATGGCTCGGGGATTCATTAGATCGACTTTTTTACCTTGGAACACACGAGATAAATACACTGTTACAGTCGAGTTATTCGCGTACGCGATATTTCGTTGAGTATCGCAATTATTCGGTGGCGTTATTGGTTACCTGTTACACGATCCACAACCACACCTCCTGCTTCAGAAATTATCAAGGACGCTGCCGCGATATCCCAAGTCGAAATGCCCGGTCCTTCGATGTGATAGCCTTCTACCACTCCTAGAGCCACGTAGCAGAGCGTTATTGCAGCTACGCCCAGTGTTCGTATTCTAAATGAAAAAAAAAAAAAAAAAAAATTAATTATTAAAAATAAATAATCATAGAATATAATATATAATAAAAAATAATAATAATATAATCATATTAATAATAATAATAATATAATCATATTAATAATAATAATAATATAATTAATTAATATTAATAATATTAATATTAATTTAAAAAAAAATAATATTAATATTAATTAAAATAAGTAAATAAAAAATAAATAAATTCGACGGCGTACCCTTGAGCGGCTTTGGCAATAGTCCGAATCCTTTCCATCATCTTTTCCCTCAAATGATCAACTTTTATAAATCCCGGTTCGAGACATATCAGAGCTTTAGAAAAATCTGGAATTTTTTTTTAATGAATAACTCGCAATGATCGTAAGGATTGTTAAAAAAAAATGTAAAAAAAATATTATCATTTGCCGTCGACGAACCTTGAACATTGGACGTTCTGATCGGTTGCCCATTGAGAAAGGCTCCGCGTCCTTTTCTCGCGGTGAACATTTGCTCGAGTATCGGATTGTACACAATGCCTATTCGCATTTCCTTATTGATCGATAGGCCTATGACGACGCAGGTGTGCGGAAAACCGTGAATGAAATTCATAGTTCCGTCGATAGGATCTATTATCCATGTTGGATCATTCGTCAGCTCTGGTAGATTCTTTCCGGTTGATTCTTCGCCGATGAATCTAAGAGGGAAAAAAAAAATCCCCGCGGATACAAAAGTAAATTTACGTACGTTTGCATTTAATTAAATTGTTTCGATTGCTTATATTTATTTATAAATACAAATAGAGACGATTCCACGTACTTGTGACCAGGAAATTCTCGTTTTAGTTTTCCTACTATTATATCCTCAATTTTTCTGTCGTATTGCGTCACGAGATCCCAATCGCCGAGCTTTTCGTTGATCGTCTTTGAGCCGTCGATGGAGCTTTTTAAAATCTAAAACGAAGAAATCGTAAATGAAAAAAAAAAAAACATTTTTAAAAATCGATTAATATCGAACATTTTTAGAAATTTATCATTTGATGGAACCAATCAATTAAAAATATTAGAAATAAAATTGAATAGTTTGATATCTCTATACGAATCCTTTTCGAATCATTGATGGCGCTTTTTAAAATCTACAAAAAAAAAATGACAATAATTGAAAATTAAAAAAAAAAATGATTAATATTGAAAATTTTTAGAAATTGAGATTTCGAAAAAAAATAAAATTTTTTTTTTTAGATAACAAGTTGATAACATTTTTTAAAAATTAAATCGAAAAGTTTGATTTCCGAATCAATTTGAATAGCCGGTGAATTTTCCTGCAAAGATTGTTATTACCTGCGCAGCTTCTTTGGTGAGTTGCATCGCAATCTCGTAATAGATATCTTCCTCTTTCGCAGTCATCTTCGCTTTATGAATAGCGAATCTAATCAGAAACAATATCGTTTCCTTGTCACAGCTAATGATAGCAAAGCTAAACTGAGTCTCGTTTAGCTGTTCCACGGGGTTTTGTCAGAGTCTAACTACGCAATGACGATCGACGCAGGAGAATCGGTTGTGCGGACTTTTATAAGATTTACATTCTCCCACGAAGGTTCCGCCCGATTGGAAACTCCGCGACTTGAACGCAATGTTTGCATCGCGTAGACGAGATTCGAACGACTCCTTTTATTCTTCATTCGTCAAGGACGCTAGAAAGCCCCCGTTGTCTCGATTCTGCCAATCATCCGTTCGGCACACAACAATCGAGGAATCTTAGACTCGTTTATTGACGCTGATAAGACGACGTTTCCAGTTAAATCGGCTATTAACATATCATTGATTACCGTTGGCAGATAATATAAACATTTTTTATTTTATCTGATTTTTTCAAAGAGAATACGGAGTTCAGAAAAAAAGGAAAGAAATACGAGGAAAGTTCCGGATTAAAAAACAAATCAAAGGAATTTCTGCATTTGAAGAACTTTAATGAGAATTCGGAATTTAAAGAAATTCAAAGAATTTTTCGAATTTAAAGAAATACAAAAAAAGTTCCGAATTTAAAGACATTTTAAGAAAATTTCGGATTTAAAGAAATTCGAATAAAGGCGCTAATTTCCAAAAATTCAAATAAATTACCGAATTTAAAATTTAAAGAAAGTTCTGAATTGAAAGAGATTTAAAGAAAGTTCAGAATTAAAAACAAATTCAAGAAAGAAACATTTATTAAAAACTTTCTGACTGACTGAAAAAAAACAAAAATTTGATGAAAAATCTTCATTCGTTCGGCTAATAAGAATTATATGTGAAAAAAAAAAACACGTAACCGGATCTCGCAAATAAATTTTTCATCACTGTGAATTTATTTTGAAATTTCATATTTGCTGTTTATTCGGTATTTTTGCGGCGCTTCGTTTACCTCGAACACGTGGGAAATTATAATTATGATATTGTGTTTCTATGCCGTGCCTCTTGTTAGCTCATACGCTATAACCGGCAATTGTCGAGTTTTTTTCCATTTTTTTTTTCATTTCATAAGTACAGTGGAGCGTCGATTGCCCGAATTAATTCGGACCGTTCGGATAATTGAAAATTCGGATAATCAAACAGCAATACTTTATGCGAAAAAAATACCCATTAATTCAATGTTATAGCGCGTATTTATAAACAACTAAAATATTAAATTCTTTTATATGATCGGTCATAGTACGTGAAATTTAAATATAAATAAAAAAAGGAAATCTCAATGAACATTAGTGTAAAAATTTAAGTATTTCACGAACGGATAATTATCGATATTTTTTTTATGGTCGTTGACGATTTTCTTTTGGTTCACAACAGAAAATCGTTTTTGCGCGAACATAATCGAAATAATCGAAATAATCGAAATAATCGAAATAATCGAAATAATCGAAAATAATCGAAAATAATCGAAATAATCGAAAATAATCGAAAATAATCGAAAATAATCGAAAATAATCGAAAATAATCGAAAATAATCGAAATAATCGAAAATAATCGAAAATAATCGAATTGTTTTCGATTTCGAAATAAATGACACCTCGTTTACTCGCGAAACAATGTAACGCCCATGAAAACCGTTCGGATAAGTGTATTCATTGTTCGGATAATTGGCATTACGGATAATCGACGTTCTACTGTAATTGCCGCACGCGGAAAGCAAATGATGACTCGTAATTGGTGGTACTTCGCGGGTACAACACTGAACGCTCGGTGATTGGTCGAGCGACGCTGCTGATGATAAGATTACGACCGGTCTATTACTTCATATATCGTAACACTATTTATTATTCATACATTTGTATGTCATAATGAGTTTTTTTTTTATTATTGAATTAATATCGACAATGCATGCAAAATATCTCCATCGCGTCGTTCCGACTCCATTGCGTGCTATTAATGGCTTAAGATATTGAAATTGATTTCCAGTAGTATTTTATTCCGTTAATTATTAGTCTCAATAATCTCGCGAGATGTTTTTATTTGCAAAAAGTATATTCATTTTCAGATTAGTTTCTCGATCGGTAATAAAAGAAAAATTAATGCGAGAGCTGACGGAAAGGTTTGCGATGTCTGACGGGAGGAATATTTTATCGTTATCTTCATCGGTATCTGTTGAATTCCGAGACTAGCAATTCAAGTTTTACAAAAATTCCTCCGATCGAATCTCGTCGACACAATTCGTAAGAAAACAACGAAAATTTCTGTTTGCGAAATAATTTATAATTTGTTTTTATTCCTTCGTAAATCAAAGGGTTTTCACAACAGTGTATTTCTCTATCGTTTATGGCACATTAATTTAATTTTCAAATAAAAATGTCGCGAACACGTAGTTAGGAATATTCAACAATAGATAAAACTGTTTTATCGACGGAGGATATTCAGCTAATCATCTTTTATGTATGAAGTAAATGATTTTCAGGCTTTTATGTTATTTAGCAGTCGATAATGTAAATTGACTAAAAAAAATACACTTTTTACGGTGTAATTAAGTTTATGCGAATGAAAAATTCATTCGGCAACACTGTAGCGTAATTCGGTTACATTACAGAAGTTTCGATGAACTCGGAACCCTTTTGAGACGTTTCCGTTGCGTTTGAAGATCCGTTTCGACGACGAGCTTTGCAAATTCCTTCGCTAACGTTTCCGTTGCGGCTGCTGTAATTTTCGCTTTCATTACATCGTGAGGTCCGCCTGAAACATTTTTTCAATTAATTTTTTAACTTTTTTTATTAGGTAACTTTATTTTTTTACTGATGAAAAAATAAAAAAATGTCTGACCTTTGAGATCGAAAACCGAACCACCAGCTTCTTCCACTATTATTCTTCCTGCCGCGACATCCCAGGGACCCAAATGTTCCATTTGGAAGGCATCCATTCTTCCATTCGCGACGTATGCTAATCCCAACGCTGCAGAACCGATGCATCGCACACTAAAATTCAATAATCGATCAAATTGATTGGAAAATTTGCCAAATTACGTGAAAATTCTTTTTTTTCTGCATTTTTAAATTTTACTATAAAAAAATACACTTCTGTCAATTTTATTATTAAAAAAAAATTTTAAATAACACGATTGTAAAAAAAAAAAATTATACGAATTGCAAGAATTTTTAATTTTTTTTTTTTGAGAAAATTTCGGAAATTTGGCAATACAACGATGCGATATCAGAAATTCTTACCCTTCGGCACCGGAAACAGTCGCTTCCAATCTCGCAATGCTAATATCGCGATTTCTGGATTGTCGAACCCCCGAAACTTCGATATTGACCAGTGATTTGTTCAATTCTGCAAATACAAAGATAAGAGTCAACGATAAGGAATATCTCAAGTGTTTTGTTTGAAAATAATAATTAAAAAATTTGTTGTTCAGTCATTGTGTTTTACTTACTCGTTACTCCTGAAGTTTTGATGGATTTTCCATTGAGAAATGCACCTTCGCCTCTTACGGCGGTGAACATTTCGTCATTTGTTGGATTGTAAATTATTCCGATTTCGAGGCGTTTGCAAATCGTCAAACCGATTGAGATGCAACACTGAGGAAATGTGTGAACGAAGTTTGTTGTACCATCGATCGGATCTATTAACCACGTCGGTGCGTCAGTCAATTCCGGAAGTTTATCCTCCTTTGAGACCGACTCCTCGGCGATGAATCTGTTTTTTCCAAAATTACAAGTCGTCGAAATTAAAAATTCGCAAAAAAAAAAAAGCGTCTTCTTCGCTAAACACAGAACAGTTAGCAATTATCAAAATGCCAAACAAGCAAATGTTAATATTAATTTCGAACAATTCTTAACAATTTTTTACAATACATCGAACATTTTTCGAAATTTCGATGTAATTTTTCTTTCATTTTAAAAATTATTATTTTCACGTAAGAAAATTTATTAATTCCTTTATTAATTTTCTTTTAATTTCGCATTGTAATTTTCATAAACTCTGTGATTATTATTCACCAAATTGAAAAATTGAATAATAACATTAGACAATACGCACTTGTGGTCCGGAAATTCCGCTGACAATCCGGATATCAGCATCGCCTCTATTTGTTTATCATATTCCGTCAGAAGATCCCACGCGTCTTTTTTCGTTTCAACCGATTTTTCCGACCCAATAGCAGTTTTGAAGACCTTCTCAATCAAAGATATTCAAGTAATTACTCTTCTGCGCGAAGTATTGCAGAAATAAAAAAGGAGTCGTATTCGTAAAAAAAAAAAAAAAAAATTAAATAAAGTTGTTCCTCGTTACCTCACCCGCTTCCAACGCGAGTTTCTTCGCAATTTCGAAGTATTTTCCGATCTCTTGACGAGCCATTTTGACGTCGTTGGAAACGTTTCCAGACGCTACTAAACTTGACGAGAAGGAACGCCAGTCGCGCAAATCCTTATCACATATATCAGAGATAAAATTATCGTGAAGGTAGTAGTAGTAGAGATATTAAGAGTCACACAGTTATGTCCGATCGTCGAGTGGAAAATAATCTGCCGATCTTTTAGTTCAAATATCTATGTTTCCCGACTGTATATCGGTGCGGATAATACGGTTCGTTTCCAGTCTAAGCGTCAGAAGGACGGTTGACGCTCTTCTGTTTCGCTTCGAGAATCCAGCAAACTGTTTTATACGCGCGATCTTTGGTGGTTTATTTCCGCGCTTAAAGGACAAGTCTGCATTTTGGATTCGAGTTCGTAAGGATATACGTATTATCTACGAGTTGATGTAAAAAAATAAGCGGAAATTTGCGTTCTTTTCTCGGAATACGAAATAACGTAGTTGAGATTTTTTCCTGAAAGAAAGATTCGTCACTTTCCGCATTTCTACCCGCCGGGAAAATAAACTATATGCAGAAAATATATCGAAAATATATTAAATTCGGCGTCTTTATACAATTAATATATTAATTACACAATTTTTTTATAAATTTTTAGAATTATTTTTTAAAATGGATTTTATATATTTTTCACGGAAATATGTGTCCGGCAGACAGAAGAAAAAAATATGCAAAAGATATACCGGAAGTTTATTCGAAAAAAAAAAAAATTTACATCGGATATTATTTTTCATTGCAATGCAATTTTTATGATAGAAAAAATCGAAATACGGTAGAAAATAGAAAATATGTGGGAATTTTGAAACGGAAATTTGTTTATCAATAAAATTTTTCGAATAGTCGGATTAAAATCGGATTTTTTCGTTTTTTTCTCTTAAATTGCACATTTTTTATTAATCATCAAAAAAGAATTGCTGAACATTTCAATTAGTGGCTCAGTATATATCAGACAAAAAAACCACTAAAAACATATAATAAAATAATATAATGGACAATTAAATTTTTATCGGATTTATCTAAAGACTAATAATAATATATTAAAATGTATTCTATTCTAATTCACAATGTACACTTTTATATATTTATTATAAAGGATTATTACGTTTCTTTATTTTGTACTATCGGTGCTATTGCACTGTCACAAAATTTCACCGATATGCTCCGTTATCAAAGTGTAGCTTCATACTGTCTCGCGGCTCGGAGCCTCTCGCGAGCACTTCTTAAAATAATTAACACTATTAAACCGCACGAACCGAATTCTCGTTTAGGGGCGCTGCGAAGTTTGTTGCTTCGCAAACTTAAAACTTTTCGTTCGATAACAACAGAGGGATGAAAAAAATGCGGATAAATGTTTAAAAGTACCTTAGCGTAACTCTTTTCATTGCCGAGCAATAAATTTCATTCCAAAAATTCGGATTTTCGTATTTCACAAAATAAGAAAAAAATGAAAAACAAAAAATTCACTTTCGTTTGCGTTGTGCCGAAATTGTCGCGATGTTTTAAAATATTGTCTGTTTTTCCTCTCCGATTTGTTTCATCGGCAATCAGCGATGAAAGAATTTTCGATTTTCAAATTTTCGATTTTGAAAAGTTCGATTTTCGATCTCGAAAATTTCGATTTTCAAATTTTCGATTTCGAAAAGTTCAATTTTCGATTTTGAAAAGTTCGATTTTCGATCTCGAAAATTTCGATTTCGCAATTTTTTTTTTTTGGTTTTCTCATTGAGAAAAGAAGATTTTAGTAATCCGTCAATATTCTGTGGCGTTGTGGTTCGCTAATCATTCGCGTCTTCGTAGCCGCTACTCGTCTTTTCTGAGTCTCGGCATCGGCCATTTTTATGAGTTTCACAACATCGGAACCGAGTTTTTGATTTCCAACGGCGACAACTCTCGGACACATTATGTTAAACTCACCACCGTTAGTGGCGATGATGCTGCCTCCGGCTTCTTTGATTATGAGAACTCCGGCCGCAACGTCCCACGGGTACAGGTTGTCGCAGTGATAAACTTCGGCAGCACCCATCGCCACGTGACAAAGAGTCAACGCTGCTGATCCGAGTACTCTTATTCCGTGGGCCACGGAAACAAACGCTTCAACTCTGCCCATTACAATGTCTCTGATGTTCTCGATTGCCGCGTACGATGCCTCGATGCATACAAGCGAATGGCGCAAATCTTTAAAAAATATATCGCAGAGGTATTATTAAAATCGTTGAATTAAAAAAAAAAAATTTCAAAAGAGATTCAAATTTTTTCGATATTTTGCGTAGTAATAATGTTTGAAATGGTCATCAGTTTTGGAATTGTTGAACTGTAGAAATCTATTATTTCAGGTGAATTTTTTTTATTTGCAAAATAGTTCGATTTTTTTAAATCGAAGTTAGAAACAAAATTCAAAGAAATACAAAAAATGAAAATAAAACGCAAAAAATACAAACAATAAATAAAAAATAGAAAAATTTCGGAAATAAAATAAAAAAAAAAAAATCGAAAAATAAATATAAAATAAAAAGCTCACCATGTACAGGGGAACTTCTTATGGGTTTTCCGTTCAGATACGCTCCTCGTCCTCTTCGGGCAGTGAACATTTGTTCCAATATCGGATTGTAGACAATGCCAATTTCCAGTTCTTTTTTCACGACGAGAGCGATCGATATGCAGGCGTGCGGAAATGCGTGAACAAAATTTGTGGTACCGTCGATCGGATCGATGATCCACGTCGGTGCATCGGTTAAATCGGGAAGATAATTCGAACTCGAGACCGTTTCTTCACCGATGAATCTTTGTCGTAATAAAAAAATAAAAATAAAATTCGTAAGATATTCCATTAATATTGATTTTGCAATCGTAAACTATTATAGCGATCTTATTTTTTATTTTTGTTTTTTAACTTACTTGTGATTCGGAAATTCTTTGACGAGTCCAGCGATCAAAACTTCTTCGACTCTTTTGTCGTACTGTGTCACTAAATCCCAATCACCGGCTTTCGTCTCGATATTTTTTCCACCCTGAAACGCCTCTCGTATGATCTGAAAAAAAAAATAAAAAATAAAGAAAATTATAGTGAAACTTCGATTATCCGAATTCTTCGGATAATCGAAGTTCGGATAATCGAAGTGTTATTGTTCGGTTATCCGAATTTTCGATTATCGAAAATTTCGATTAATCGACGCTTTTTATTTTTTATTATTCTTTTTTTGTTTGCCGAATAATAAAAAAAAATTTGCGTTTGTTACAAATTATAGAAAAGATGTAAAGAAATTTAATACGCATAGTTCGCGTCCTCTTTTCAACGGTGGCGGCGGCATTACTAAAGCAAAACTACTTACTTACTTACTATTTTACTTACTTTATCTTTGCTACAGTAAGCAAAACATCGTACGCATCATATTATTATATATAAATAGCGTACGCATGAAAAACGTGATTGTTTCCGATGACGCAAAAGGGGGATGTGCTCCTCGTAACCGATAAGACAGTATCTCGCGACTTATATAATAAAATAAAATAAAAGTCAATATTCATAATGACGCGTACTACCAGTTCCGTAAGTGATAAGCTGAACGCATCTCGAATGATTCACGCTGACCGGGAGTCTCGAAGTGGATTTTCCTTACCTTTACGATAAGTTATACGTACTCCGGTAAATGTTGTATCGATAAAGTATATCGGAAAATTACAAAAAAAAAAAGAAAAAAAAAAAAGAATAACGTTTTCGGGACTAAAGCTATGCAAAGAATCGTAAGATTCATCGAAAAAAAAAAATGGAACGTTTGTCGGTTTAAACTATTCCCCAAAAATAATTTATTTTAATAATTTAACTTTATTTCGGTGCACTTCATTCACGAAAAATCGGCATTTTATAATTTCTGTAAGAATTTCGTAATTATTAAAAAATGAATTTATGAAAGATTCAGTTTTGCATTGTTATATGAAAAATTCAAAATACGAATAAATAAAAAAATAATAACAATAAAATAAATAAATTGCTATTTTTTTAAATTTATTTATTTATATTATTGATATTATTTATAAATATTTTGTAAATTTTTTCTTAAAAAACAGCAAAACTGAAACTGCTGTAAATTCATTTTTTTTATAATTCCGAAACTCTTATAAGAATTATTGTACTAACGATATTATTATCGTATGAAAAAAATTTAAAAAAACGAAAGATCGATGTGAACAGAAAAAAAAATTTAATTACCTTAGCAGATTCGATGGTAAGCTGCATAACGAAGTCGTAGCAGTGATCGAATTCTCTCTGATTCGCCATGGCGTTGAGTGGTCGAGAAACTGAGAACTGTGTAACTTTGAGAAATTGCGAAATGCAATTAGTGGTAAATGTTCAGTAAGTAGTAACTTCTGCACGTTCTTCTATCGAAGTAAACCTCAGCCAGGAGAGTCCCGGTATTTATTTCACGTATCTCTTAGGTTTCGTATCCCCTCCCCCTCCCTTTTGGAGTGCGGATGTCGCGCCGCTCGTGTTGACAGCCAATTTCGCTGCGTCTTTTCCACGACGCATTGTTTACACATCGAATCTCGCGGGACCTTCAAAATTTTTCCGAATGTCAAAAAGATATTTAAAAAAATCGGTTCGTCATTAAAAAAATTATAATTATTATTCCGAATCGTAAGAGACGTGAGATAATATGTTACGCGATTTATCCGTTCCGTCAGCAAAGTTTAGTGATTCGTAACTCGTTTGCTGATTGGAACAATTACGCGATCTGATTGCGGTTCAAATTTCACGGTTATGTCCGATTTGTATTTCCTTTTTACGTTTTCTCGATCTTTTTTTTAAGAAACACGTATATTAGGAGTCGATCACGATAGACACTTCGCGGATTAAAGTCATAGCGCGACACGATGTTGATAAGGAAACATTGCGAAGCATTATGCAGGTGCAATGAGTCCGATAGCAGCACGTGCTCACCGTGTGTGTTAGACTGCGTGTCAGACAAATCGCATGCACTATGCTTTGTTTTCCACTAATACAGTCGTGTCTTTCATCATGTTGAGTGACGCATCTCTTCCATGCCCTGTGCACGCCCTGAGTGGGTCGCTAACACGTTCTCGCCAAGTGAAACCCCTCTCTATGAGACGAGATGATGCGTCTGCATAGTCACGCAACAATTATTCGCGGACTTTGCTTTCCAACTAAATCTCGTAATCGACAAATTCCATCGATTCTTATAATAACATTGTCAGAATTAATTTTCCGTGCATTCAATCGTAAAATTTATACATCCGATCGAATTGAATCGAACGGAAATAAATTTCGCTAATAGCGATCCGCTATTGTAGCTATTATAGTGTACATTGTTTTTAATTTAAATTAATCTTTAAATAAAAATATGTCACGATTCACTTTGCACTTTCACTTTGCTTTGCACGTTTTTCGATCTCATTTGTATCATTTTATAGTTTTTTTTCTTAAAGAAATAACTATAATTTACTCACTCGCGAAGTACATTGGAATTAATGAAAGTTCTATAAAAAATCGGCATTTCTAGGATACCTAACCTCAAAATTACCCGATTATGACGATTTAAATAGTACGATATTTTCCCAAAAATTTTCGACGAAAAGGATAATTCTCGGGATACGAATTCTCTGAAATATTGTACCCAGAAATGCATCATTCCGAAAGGATTGAATCCCGAAAATGAAAAAAAAAAAAATACATTAGACGTCGAGTCATTTTTAACCAACTGTGCACCTATCGCGGGCGAACGCACGTATTTATCGTGTTATGGAAAAAATCGATTGATCACCGTCCACGCTTCGGTCAACAGTTTTTTCGCCACGATTCAGACATGAGATACGTACTTCTCTTGTCAATAAGAACGTCAATATTTATGAATGAATTGAAAAAATCTTTTGACAATATGTTTCATTCTGTTGGAGACATTTGTTCCCTTTGGATGGTTGGAATAAAAACGACTTTTATTACTAAAAGTTTCGAAATGAAGATTCCGCGGTATCTACGGAGCAAATTTTCTTTTCGATCGTAGTAAGCGGCTTCGATCGGTTCACGCTTCACATACGGGATCCTTGCGGAGCGCGGACCTTGTACGCGCGATGTTTATACTCCCCGTACGTCAAGGGTTGAAATAAAATCGTACCTGCGATTACGAAAGCTCGATTCGCAACGCTGAATTCATCATTGAGAGCTTTCGTAAGCGTATGAAGAAAATTAGCCCCGTGGATGCCGAAGTCTTCATTCCGAAGCTTTTAGTAATAAGATTTATTTTTGTCCCAAACATCGAGAGGGGACGACATCTACGTCAGTATGAAAGATCTTGTCGATAGATTTTATACTTCACTCATAAACATTGTCGTTGTTATTGCGAAGGGAGGTACGTATCTCATGTCTGCATCGTGGTGAAAAAAACTGTTGTGGTCGGAGTTTGAAGATTGTTAAAAACGTTTATCCCCTTTGGATAAAACGATAAGGTGCAATCTTGAAATTAAAAGCTGTAGTTGAAAGTTTCATATGCATGAGATACATGTTCTTCCCATCCGTAGTATCTTTGATAGGCGAGAATAAAATTTGTAAACTATGAGAATATCATTCGGAGATGGCATCTCACGTAAAAATACTTTTAACTTAAGTACTTTTAATTTTTTTTGCCGAACGAAAAAAAAAAAAAAAATTGCACAAAAAAGTAAAAAAAAAGAAATTCAATCAATTACCGGATTTCAAAAATAAGTAAAATCCCTTTTTTTTTAAAGAAAAATACGTATGCCAAGTGCTCAAATTTTCGTCTTGAAAAACAAATCCGTTCGAAAAAATCAATTGAATTATATAAGATCGTAACTATATAAAAAGTCTGTGTCTCAAAAATAATTATAAAAAAATATTTGGCGCGTAATTTCAATATAAATTAATTTAGTTTGTTGCATCTAAAGAAAGGACGTACCAAGTACCCTTTTATTTTTATTTTTGAGTTAATAGATAAATTTTAGTTACATTTTTACAAGCGTGGATAGTACAAGATAAGGACGGTGCGTCACACGTGATCTTTGACACTAAATCGCATGCGCAATTTTTCGAAAGCGCCCCTATAATATTTATTGATGCGCCATTTGACGTGGTCACAAGTATGGAAAGGGCGTATCAAATATACTTACGATAATGGCGGAGGAAGGCGACGAGGCGACGAGGTATAGACGTACAGTCAGTCGCGTTCCTTTCGGCGTGAAGTATAATTGGATATTCATCGATATTATGAAAAAAATTGTATGTAAATATAGTTTGTTTTAACGAGAGATTGTCTTTTTCTTCTAAAATTCGTATTCTTTATAATTTCAAGTATTAAAAATAATAAAAATTTAATCATTTTTATAAAGAATGGAGTCCGCTAATTCTCGTTACATCAAAGCGCGCATAGCGTTTTACAGAAATTATTGCAAAATTTGTTGTCTGAATGACTGAAATGACAACAAATAGACTTATAAAGTTTAGAATTAATGGATCTTCGACCGACACATTCATAAATCATAAAGCGATAGTGAACAATGCCTTACTTCTTGATCCGAGCGGATGTACGACACGCGCTATTATTACGTCTACAAGATAAGAACATCGTAAATTTTCCGTACTTTTTTCCCAAGCTTTCTCTTTTCAATTCGTTTTATATGACCGTCTTCGATATTGCACTATTAAAAATCCTTATTAAATCCAATCGTTATCAAACTTGACTTTCTTATCAGTATTCGCGTTAATTACGATTGGATGACACGTTCTTGCGTATGTATTTTCAGGGTCAAGGGGGTTCAGGCGTTCTAGTAGGTCCAGGGCCTGTAGCTCAGCAGGGTAATTCTATGATCCCGGGTCAAATGGGGCCGAATTTGCCATCAGCAGGGGCACATATGGGAACGGGTGGTTCAGCATCGATGGGGCCGGGAGGACCGGGGCCGATGGGAATGCCGGGGGGCCCTGGGCACATGGTGCCGGGACAAGGCCCGCCCGCTTCTCCGATGGGGTCCGGTGGCCCTGGACCATTGCCTCCAGTTTCTCACATGGGCCAAGGGCCACCGTGTCCACCTCACATTGGATCGCAGGGAACTCAAGGACCCCCTCACATGAGTCAAGGTGGTCAAGGTCCCCCAATGAGTCACTTGGGAGGTCCGCCAAATCCCCAAATGATACCTGGTAGCGGTAATCAAGTACCTCCCGGTCCTCACATGTCGCAACAAGTACCGCAGGGACCTCCACACATGGGTCAAGGGGCTCCGGGCCCTCAGAGCGCTCCTCAGAATCCTCAGATGCCATCCGGCGCCCCGGTACAAGTTTCGCCCGGTTCTCATATGTTACAAGGAGCTCAGGGTCCTCCTCACATGAATCAAAGTGGTCCGGGGCCTCAGATGAACACGCCAGGTAGTGGACCAAACCTTCAGATGGGACCTGGCGGTCCGTCACAAATTCCTCCGGGTTCTCACATGGGACAAGGGCCTCAGGGTCCGCCGCACATAAGTCAAAGCGGTCCCGGGCCTCAGCCTCAGGGTATGCCTCAAAATCCTGAGATTGGACGTGGCGGACCGGTACACATTTCAGGGCCTCCCGGCGCAGGACATATGAATACGAGTCAAGGTAGTCACATGGGAGGTCAGTCGGGCGCTCCGATGTCTCAAAACGTACCGAGTCATATGGGACCCGCGAATAGTTCCGGACCGATGGGAGCGAACGGACACATGGTGTCGAATGCACCGGGACCGATGAGCATAGGAGCTCCGGGAAGTCAAATGGGAATGAGCGGACCCGGTGGACAAATGAATTCAGGAATGCCTGGAGGGCAGATGAGCCACGGTGCTGCTATGAATATGAATCATCCTGGAGGAGGACCAGTAGGAGCTCCGAGCGGTCCGGGAAATCAGATGGGAAGCGGTGGCTCCGGGGTTATGGGGCCTGGCGGCGGCCAACCAACTCAAATGGGACCGGGCGACAGCAGAGGGTCGATGGTACCGAGCGACAATCGAGGACCCATGCTACCGAGTGACGCTCGCGTGCCAATGGGACCCGGAAATTCTCCTGGACAAATGTCGTCGGGTCCCGGTAGTCAAATGGGACCTGGAGGACCGCCACAAATGGGACCCGGTGGTTGCGCTGGACAAACGGGTTCCGGCCCACCTTCGGGACCGATTGGATCCGCGAGTCAGATAAATCAAACGGGATCCGGACAAATTTCGGCCGGCAGTGGTCCAACCGGCGTCCCGCCAGCGGGACAAGAAAATCTTAACGCTCTGCAAAAAGCCATAGACTCGATGGAAGAGAAGGGACTTCAGGAAGACCCGCGGTACTCGCAGCTTCTCGCATTGAGGGCTCGACAGGGAAGCGGGATGGGAGAAAAACAAACGTTCAGCTCGCAACAATTGCAGCAATTACGGTTAGTTGATTTACCGATCGCCTTTTGTTTTTACAGAGACGAAGATTTTAATCTTTTGTTGTGAATTAACTGGGAATTGTTTGATATTCACAGAGTACAGATAATGGCATACAGATTACTCGCGAGAAATCAACCGCTCTCCCAGCAGCTCGCGCTCGCGGTTCAAGGTAAGTTCAGTAAGTTCTATCGATTATCGCTACTCCTTCCGCAAACGCTTCTTCCAGGTGACTACTCTTGTTTTTGTTACTTCTTTTGCTCGCACATTGTTTTTTATTTTTTACTGTTCAACACTTGAACAGTAACGAGGTTCACGCCGTACCTTCCTCGCGTGATATTTTCGTAGTTCTGTATTCCGCTCTGTTGTCCCGCATTGATGTGCAAAAGTAGAGTAGAATGATCCTGGATAACGATAAAATGGATTTAAATAGGTGGAGCGCCTTCCTCTCATCCTCCTTCTTCAGGTATGGGACAGCGACCCGTCGATCCGTCTCAAGCCCCCGTACCGCCAGCTGGTCCACAGCTTTCCGGTCCAAACGCGATTGGACCAACAACGGGTCCTCCCAGAGTCAGCGCTCAGACGCCACAGCAGCAACAACAACAACAACAACAACAGCAGCAACAGCAACAACAACAGCAACAGCAGCAGCAACAACAACAACATCAACAGCCCGGAGCCAAAGCTAATCGCGTTACTAGCGTCGCTAAACCTGCCGGTCTCGATCCGTTGTTAATACTTCAAGAACGCGAAAACAGGTCAGTCGACCGGAAAATTTCGATTATCGAACTTCCTGGCAATATTTTCAAGAGAAATTGGCTTCGCGAATCGTCGATATCTATTCACGTGCCATCCTCTCTTCGAGATTCCTTAAGCTTATCAAGAGAAACACGAGAATTAAATTTGATATGATTGAAATATTGATGTTCAGAGTCGCGGCGCGAATAGCTTCAAGAATGGAACAGCTCAGCAATCTGCCCACCAATATGCCTGAGGATCTTCGCATTCAAGCGCAGATAGAGCTGCGAATGCTTAGAGTCTTGAATTTTCAACGACAATTGCGTTCCGAGGTACGCGAAATTTATTTTGTATCAGAGAAAAATTGTGCGTTTGTCTTTAATCTATAATTCGTCATTGTTCGACGATTAATCGTGTTTACGTTGAATTTTTTAATCGGGTGAATTCTTTGGCTTGCAGATCATCGCATGTACGCGCAAAGATACCACGTTGGAGACCGCCGTGAACGTTAAAGCGTACAAAAGAACGAAGAGACAGGGTCTTCGCGAAGCTCGGGCGACGGAAAAATTGGAGAAGCAGCAAAAACTCGAAGCTGAACGCAAACGCAGACAGAAACATCAGGTGCATTTTTTTTTCTTTTCTTCATTTTGTTAGGAAACGTTATTGGCGATTTGATATCCTTGAAATCAATTGGTGCGCAATGAGAATATTGTTCATCGAAAATGCATCGGAATAATAACGTTGATACGTTTTCTTTGCTCAGGAATTCCTCACTTCGGTGCTGCAACATGGCAAAGACTTCAAAGAGTTTCATCGTAACAATGTCGCGAAATTGTCGCGTCTCAACAAAGCGGTTCTCAATTATCACGCCAATGCGGAGAGAGAACAAAAGAAGGAACAGGAACGCATCGAGAAGGAGCGTATGGGTCGTCTCATGGCAGAGGACGAAGAGGGATATCGTAAGCTCATCGATCAAAAGAAAGACAAACGTCTCGCCTTCCTTTTGTCACAAACCGACGAGTATATCAGCAATCTTACGGAAATGGTTAAACAACACAAAATGGAACAGAAGAGAAAACAGGTCGAGGAACAGAAGCTGAAGAAGGTATCGGTTAGCAATTTTCCTCTCATTTTCATTTTATTCATCGGTAGTTTCGAGGCAATTCTACAATAATATCGTAAAAATAGAAAAAAAAAATAATAATTTTACAAAATTCATAAAAAAATTATTCAATTATTGTATCAGTTGCTGAAGAAGAGATAAAAAATCATTTTTTCATTGACATTCTTGTAATGCATTCAGTGATTTTTTTGTCTATGGAATTTTTTTGTTCACATCGTTATGTTGTTTTTCAGAAAAAAAAGAAAATACAAGAAGGTGAGACCGCTGCTGAGGACAGTGCGAATGGTGAAGATACCAGAGTCGCCGTTATCGAAACTGCAACCGGTCGCACATTGACTGGCGATGAGGCACCGCTTATGAGTCAACTTGCTGCCTTTCTGGAGGCGCATCCCGGTTGGGAACCCGTAGAATCCGATAGTGAAGAGGACGATGAAGAAGAAGAGGAAGAAAATGAGGATAAAGCTAATGGTAAAAGAATCTTTACATTCTAAATACTTTAATTTAGCTTTTCGTAATTGTCGTTTTTGTTATTAATATTTTGAAAATGTTGTACTTTAATAAAAGCCGATAAAGAAAAAGCTGACGGCGCGCCACCCGAGGAGACAAAGGTGAAGAAGACGATTCACAAAGCCAAAGTCGAGGATGACGAATATAAGACAGAGGAACAGACTTATTATAGCATCGCGCATACCGTTCACGAAAGCGTTACAGAACAGGCATCGATTCTGGTCAATGGAAATCTTAAGGAATATCAAATTAAGGTTCGCGCAATTGACCTTTTTATTATTTGTAAAAAAGTCTTTGTAAAAAAAAAAGAAAAACTCGCGAATCCTATAATCTCAGAACACCACACATGGATCTGCTGAAGCCGAACTGTTTCTCGAAAATCTTCGATTTTTTTTTAATTTGTTTCTGGGTTTTTTTTTTCAAAAGTATATTATTAATTCAATTTTTTATTTTTTCCACTTTTTTATAAATAGATATTGTTCATTTATTTTCTACTGAGAAAAAAGTATTTCTTGACGATAAAACACAGTTAATTCTAACGAAATTAAAAAATTTAAGAAAAAAAATGTATGGAATTTCTACAATATTAATAATTTTTCTGCAATAACTTTCAGGGTCTCGAGTGGCTTGTCTCGTTGTTCAACAACAATCTTAACGGAATTCTCGCCGACGAGATGGGTCTCGGAAAGACCATTCAGACGATAGCGCTGGTGACTTATCTCATGGAGAAGAAGAAAGTCAATGGACCTTTTCTAATCATCGTTCCTCTTTCGTAAGTAATCCTAAACCATTAAATGCTCTAAAAATTCTCGTTTTCCTATCAATGAGAACAATAATAAAAAAAACTTCCATAATTAATATATTTTCACCATTTTTTATTTTCCAGAACGCTATCGAATTGGGTTCTCGAGTTCGAAAAGTGGGCGCCAAGCGTCGTAGTAGTTTCGTACAAAGGTTCGCCGGCCGGTAGACGAGCGATACAGTCGCAGATGCGAGCGACAAAGTTCAACGTTTTACTGACAACATACGAATACGTTATAAAGGACAAAAGTGTTCTCGCGAAATTGCAATGGAAATACATGATAATCGACGAGGGACACAGAATGAAAAATCATCACTGCAAATTGACTCAAGTATTGAATACCCATTATCTCGCGCCTCATCGACTCTTGTTGACCGGTACGCCGCTGCAAAATAAATTGCCGGAGCTCTGGGCGCTGTTGAATTTTTTGTTGCCTTCGATATTCAAGTCCTGCAGTACTTTCGAACAATGGTTCAACGCGCCATTCGCAACTACCGGCGAAAAGGTTGAATTGAACGAAGAAGAGACGATACTCATCATTCGCCGTTTGCACAAAGTACTGCGACCCTTTTTGCTCCGTCGTTTGAAGAAAGAAGTCGAATCGCAACTACCGGACAAAGTCGAATACATTATAAAGTGCGATATGTCGGGATTACAAAAAGTTTTGTATAAACATATGCAAAGCAAAGGAGTTTTGCTTACAGACGGTTCGGAAAAAGGAAAACAAGGAAAAGGCGGAGCTAAAGCTCTGATGAACACAATAGTGCAGCTGCGAAAGCTGTGCAATCATCCATTCATGTTTCAGGCGATAGAAGAGAAGTATTGCGAACATTCGGGAAATCCTGGGAGCGGAGTCGTTACGGGTCCCGATTTGTATCGAGCGTCGGGAAAGTTTGAACTTCTTGATCGCATATTACCGAAATTGAAGGCAACGAATCATCGAGTTTTGCTGTTTTGTCAAATGACGCAATTGATGACGATAATGGAAGATTATCTCGGATGGCGGGGATTCATGTATCTGCGTCTCGACGGTACGACAAAAGCTGAAGATCGAGGCGATTTGTTGAAGAAATTCAACGATCCCGGATCGGAGTATTTTTTGTTTCTTCTGTCGACGAGAGCTGGTGGTTTGGGTCTTAATCTTCAAGCCGCGGATACTGTTATTATCTTTGATTCCGATTGGAATCCGCATCAGGATTTGCAGGCGCAGGATAGAGCGCACAGAATCGGACAGAAAAACGAAGTTCGCGTTTTGCGACTCATGACGGTGAACTCTGTTGAGGAAAGAATTTTAGCTGCGGCGCGATACAAACTCAATATGGATGAGAAGGTTATTCAGGCGGGAATGTTCGATCAGAAATCAACGGGTTCGGAGCGGCAACAATTTTTGCAAAGTATACTTCATCAAGACGACGCGGACGACGAGGAGGAAAACGAAGTCCCCGACGACGAGACGGTGAATCAGATGATCGCGAGAAGCGAAGGTGAATTCGAAAGCTTTCAGAAATTGGATTTGGAGAGGCGAAGAGAAGAGGCGAAACTCGGACCCAATCGAAAATCGAGACTTTTGGAAGAAGCGGAGCTTCCCGATTGGCTGGTTAAAGACGACGACGAGGTCGAGCGTTGGACTTACGAAGAGGACGAAGAACGCTTCTTGGGAAGAGGTTCGAGGCAACGAAAGGAAGTCGATTACACGGATAGCTTAACGGAGAAGGAATGGCTAAAGGCGATCGACGACGACGGCGTTGAATACGAAGAAGAAGAGGAAGACGACAAGAAGAAGAAAAAAACGAGAAAAAGGAGAAAAAAAGGCGAAGAAGACGACGATCCTGTGCCGAAAAAAAGACGCGGCACCGGTTCGATCGTTGATCCGAAGATCAAGAGAGCTATGAAGAAACTTATTATGGTCGTTGTTAACTATACCGATAGCATGGACGGCAGATTACTCAGTGAACCGTTCATGAAATTACCGTCGAGAAGAGAATTGCCGGATTACTACGAGATTATAAAAAAGCCGTTGACGATAAATAAACTTTTGCAGAAAATCGATGAAGGAAAGGTAAGAAAACTTTTTTTTTCATTATTTTATTAAGATATTCGAAACCTTTTCCTCAATGGAAAAAAAATCGTAAAAGAGACTTCAAAAATTAATTTAAGAATTCTCTACCAATATAGTAATAGACTTTTATTGACTCCGAATATAGTTTCAGTTACGAAACATAAAATAATATTTTTTTTTTTACAATACTTCGATATTTTTTATAGCAATATTATTGAAATTCAAGCAAATGAGATCGTCGTATTCCTTTTTTTCCTGCGATAAATTTATTTGTGAAATTAATAGCATTTTCTAAATACCTTATTTTTTTTTCCTCAGAAGATATCGTAGAGTAACTAAAGTTATTCGTAACTTTTTGGTATTTTGCAGTACACCGACTTCGACGAGTTGGAAAAGGACTTCATGCAGTTGTGTAAAAATGCGCAAATATATAACGAGGAAGCATCGCTGATACACGAGGATTCGATAGTACTTCAGTCGGTCTTCACGAACGCCCGCGAGAGACTCGAATCGGAAGACACCGGCAACTCGGACGGCGACGACAGAGGTTTCTATCATTTTTTTGTTAACACATTTATTAATTATTGCGTTCTCGCGATTGGAATTCGAGACGCTTTAATAATTCAGAAGAATTTCCGGGTTCCACAGGCGAAGGTGAAGACGGTTCGGATGCCGATTCCAGCATACGAATGAAGCTGAAGATGAAAGGGAGACGAGGCGAGGGACGCGGAGGTCGCCGAAAGCGCGTCACGAAAAAATATATATCAGACGACGAAGACGATCTCGACGACAACTAATGGACGATAAATATCGTCGAACAATTAATCTTCGTTCGTTTCTCCGCCCGAGTATCGCGCTAACGATCGACGGAAGAGAGAACGTCGGCGAAATTTACCGACGCGATTCGAAGCGCTCGAAATTTTCACGCGCAGTGAAAGAAAAAAATCATCGAGAATTGCTGACGAGCCGAATCAAACGGTATGCAATGGCGCAATAGTCCGAAGACTATGCGGAGAGTCCGATCCAAATGTATTTCAATGCCATCGACGACTCGATAGACGAATCGATAAAATTGTTTGAATTAAAATTTGACTATCCTTTGCGAAATAATAAGCGCTAATAATTCTCGTTATAGACATCGTAAAGTGAGAGTTTCGGCCCTTTTTTTTTCGAAGGAAATCCCGTGGGTTTGATTATCGACACGATTTTTCTTTCGATTTGAAATTTGAAAAGAAACGAAAAGTGGCGCTTATTATTTCGAAAAGGAAGAAAGGAAATCGAGAGAAAAAATCGCGAAAGAAAAAATGGGATAACGAATCCGCCTTAATTTTCCTGTATGGAATTTTTTGTATATCGTGCTGAGTCACCTGTGGCGATCGATAAATCGCGTGTACAGTAGATACTTATAGATTTTTAAGTGTGCGATCGCCATCTCGGGAATTATTATTATTGTTTGAATATATATATTTTCTTTTTCTTTCAATGTTTTTCACAAATTCTATTCCGAGTTTAAGAACTTAGGATAGTAGAGCAAATAATTTCAATATATATATATGAAAATGGTGTTTTTGATAGATTTGGTGAATGAGAGTCGACGCTGTGGGATCTCTCAGGATTTTTTTTTTTGAGATAAATCGGAGGAGTTATTCGTTCAGAGAGATTGTTTATCTTTGCGACAGATGTTGAATCGAGTATTAGTCGAGTACATTAGACCCCAATGTAATTTCTATGAACTTTCGGCGAGTCATTCGAATTTAATTTGTTTGTTTGTTTTTTTTTTTTTTTTTTTTTTTTTTTTACGGAAATCCTCGATATCACCGAACAACGAGACTCTCGATCGTCAGATTGAAAAAAAAAAAAAAAAAACCACGAATTGTTCGAAATACGATCGAAAAACTTGGCGATATCTAAAGATAGGTTCTCAATTTGCGTTTATATACATATAGCCTATGTAAGCGAAGTGATAAATATTGAGAATTACGTCACGATTTATTGTAGCTTATACGTATACAATACGAATAAGGGAATAAAGGCCAATGAATGGTAGTAAGAAAACAATCCGCATCTGTGTTCTGATTACTGGTGAAAAAAAAAAAAATTCTTAAAAATTCTTAAAATATTTTTTAATAAAAAAATCTTTAGAAAAATTTAATGAAGATTCGTAAAAATTATTTGAATAAAAATTCTTAAAAAATAGTAAAAAATATTTTAATAAAAATTATTAAAAAATATTTTCATAAAAATTCTTAAAAAATCGTAAAAAATATTTTAATAAAAATTCTTAAAAACTCTTAAAAATCGATTTATCGATCTTTTCGCTATTGTTTGCGGACTAATTTCGTAAAAATGCATGAAAAATGCATCTCGGTTCATCGTTGCATTTCGTGAAACGAAAGTCTTCTGCCTGTTACTTTACATTATCATTTCTTCATTGCATTCATTAAAATCGTTCGCTTTTCGTCTTACAATTGCCGGATGATGCCAATCAAGAAATTTCCTCGGAGAAGCGATTTACATTTTTTTTTCCGTGCCCATTGATTATATCACGTGATTAACGTGGGTCACCTTTAGTATTACGATACCGGAGGTGTTATCGGCATTGCAAAGTGTTTCTTCGTTTGATTCGTATTTTTTTTTTTTTTCATCTCTTATCGGTCCATTGATATCGTATTTCTGGCATCTCAACCAATGCGCAGCGGCAAAAATTTCTGAGATTCTCGATATGTATACATATATATACATATCACAGAGACAACGTTAAAAAATGACAAGACGAAAGTTTTATTTCCAGATTTTCCCAATTGACAGCGGAATTCCATGCTTCACGGGATTATCCTCTCTTTTTTTTTTTTTTTTTTTTCGGCTCTCACGGAGCATCACGATCTTTAGCCAGAAAGATTGTAGCGAATTCTTTTCTTCTACTGGTTCGACGACGAACGAGGCTTACGTACTTTGCTCGTCCGATTCGCTCGAGTTAACGAGCAGTCGCATCGATCACGACTTTTCAAACAGAAGTCGCATTACCGCCGGTAGCTTGTCTCAGGCGAGCGGCAGCTTTCGCTATACCGTCTCTTCGCTTTCCCTGACTGTGTCGGACGAATTAAGCCGCACGAAAGCCCTCGCATTCGAGAGATTCCAACGTCCATTGAGAAAAAAAAAATAGATGCCGATATATCGGCAGAGACGTGATGCGTAACGGAGGCGCGAGTCTTATCCACGTAATGCTATTCGTCGTCGTATATCAACGAAAAACCTTTAATATTTTATTCGTTGCGATATGATTGCTTTACTCACGACGTTTAGGTCTCGAGGTCAGCGTCTATCTTATCTTTTTAATTGTTTTAAGAACGTGAAGACGACAAATGAGACGATATTAACTTTTATTTTTTTTTATTTTGAAAATAATAATTACGCGATTCTTTATCTTCGTCTGTAAGAATGAAACTGATAAAAAAAAATTAATTGACTTCCATTTTTCTCTAATTTTTATTTATGTATAAAAAAAGTACAATTTTTATTTTTATTAAAAAAACCAAATTTTTATTTTTATTTAAAAAATCGAATTTTTATTTTTATTAAAAAAATCGAATTTTTGTTTTTATTAAAAAAATCGAATTTTTATTTTTATAAAAAAAATTGACTATATATTTGTCATGCGGACGAAACTAAACTTTTTGCTAAAACTTCCCGCGCTGTGCGCCAGAACTTCGTTCGGTTTACGAACCACGCGATTATTCGTTTTCACGTAAGTTTAATATTAATAATATCGCGTTTCTCGACTTTAAAGCTATACGATAAATAATTCTCAATTTTTTTCCGAGAATTCGTATAATTCCCTCCATTTCAGCTTTCCTTTTTTATTAACTTCTTAACCACAATTTTGGCGATACAATGTAAAACGTGTCATTGCCTTATGTTCCGTCTATCGATTGCGTGCAAATAATCTCAACACAAACTATTATTACTTTGGCTTTAAGACGACAAAACGAATATAAATTTCACCGATGTTTCAATAGTACATTAAATAACGTGCACTCCAAATTCAAAAAAAATCATAAAAAAAAAAAAAAATTACGATGTCCCTAAAAATAAAAAAATTCTCTCATAAAATTTTTATTTTTTTTATTTTTTTATTTTACTTCGTCACATTAGAAAAAAATGGAAATCGATGGCTATAACTCGACTGCTCCGATCTTCTCCGTTCTCCGTGTATAACTATCCGTCGTTTCCAATTGAATCGGAACGCCGTGTCGTAACTTATTGAAAACGTCTGGCGATTGAAGAAGTCTATAAATTGCGTTCAACAGTGTTAATTTCCTGTATATCTCTCGGGCTGTTGTAGAAATTCGTTGTAGTTTTCGTGCGTCAGCTTGGCAAAGAGAGACGGGTTGGGGAGGAGGAATCACGGTTCAGCGAGTCGCGAGCTGTGCAAAACGAGAGCTTATCTCCAGTACGAGAGTAGACGAGAGAGAGAATACGAGTTGGAAAAAAATTACTCGAGCTGAAAGCTCGTTATAGCGAAGAGTAGCCTGAGAAAGCGAATAGCAGGCGACAAAAAGGAGAGGACGTCGTCGTCGGGTAGAAGAGAGACGTGAAGGGTAGCAAATTTTGATCCTATGCAGTTGCAAAGTCTCTCGCGGGAGTCCTTAGCGAAACTTTGTCGCCTCACCGTCTCTCGGGCATCTGGAGGCAAACAATTTCAACGAAAACTTGAACCCGTCGAGTCGTTGAACTCACCGGCAAAACAACAGTTATAAATATCTCGTCTCCGTTTGTGTACTCTACTCTATCCGCATTTATATAATAATCCACTTGAATGACGCACTATGCTAATCCTTTTTCAATCTCTCGAAACCTTCTCCCGCTATAGTCCGATATTTATTTTACATTTCCGCGTCTTCTATACACTGTACGAGGAATAACACGAGATATATCGCTATCATTTGAGTGCATTGAAGGGGTGTCTCGATTTTTTACGAATTTTCGTAATTTTCCAAATTTTTTTTTTTTATGGATCGACAATTTTTTTTTTTTTTTCAAACAAAAAAAAACTATTGTAAGCCAAAATGACCTTTTTTTTCGGATTTTTTTTTTTCGATTTTTATGTACTGTAAGTTTTCTGCGTCTAAGTAGACGCGACGATAAATATTAAAAAAAAAAGTGAATCTCTACAATTTTCGCCGATTAATTACGTTGTTTTGTTATTCATCAGCCAAATGATCTCACATAAGGGTTGAAATTGCCGTTGGAATAGTCTGCCGTGAAACAATTAACTTCGTTATCATTGAGCTTTCGATTCAGTCTGTTTAACGTTCTGGCAGAATCACGAATCCCTTTGGTACAGAGGCCTCGATGGATGGATATCCCCCTCAGGAGAATTCTCTCGACTGACAATGAGATATACATCCTCTCGAATGTACTTGGATTCTCTCGATGGCGCAATTATTTACACGCGAGACCAGGAGATTTCATGGAAGCGTACATCTCTATAGATATACGTATATATATAGATATACATTCGAGTGGAGACTCCGACCGGTATAGTTCGTTCCTCGCAACGTATAGCCAGTTAATCACGATCCCCGCGTACAGTAGAACTTTTCGTAAAACTCAATTTTCCTATCTACGAAATTTCTTCGCTCCGAAAGTTGCGAGTCGAGACACGCGAATGCAGACCTCTTACGGCTGTAATTTCTCAGTCGGTAAATTACGAGATTTTCGACTGTAGATTGGTGTACTTTAACATCAGACCCCATCGGATCGGAGTTTTTGTAAAATTTTACTATTTTCTCTCGGCGCCGCCGCCTATTACGTCTCGTAATTGACTGCGCGACGACTTCAAACTGAATGATTCATTATTTCTACGAAAGTTATACGAATGTCTCGTTATGCATCGCTACATCGAGAGAAAAATATGATGGGAATTATCTCTCGAATTGTGCGAAACTTTCAATATATTTTGCCATTTTTATGATTTTTCAATACTCAACGATAGATTTCCATCGATTTTTTTATCGCTTATCGTCATAAGTATGATAAAAATTGTCAAAATGACGACATATACTTAAATTCCTACATTTTTTTCCCGTGTGATTTCAATTTTTTTTTTTTTTTTTTCAAAAAAAAAAAATCAGAGTGAAAAAAAATTACTTTCTCCCTAAAATTTTCAGCATTTTTTTATTGATTTATTTTTTTTTAACTAAAAACTAATTTTCAATAAACGTCTGATGGATCAAATTTTCCGCGATCTTTTCGCGAATAATCATCGATCAGATAAAATGATTCGTCATTTGTGAAAATTGCGCGTCTAATTCATCCGGATTGTCGTTTCTCAGTTCTTCGAACGAACGTATATAATCCGTATTCGCAACCCTTTCCACGTTCGAAACCCTTCCCACGTTTGTCTCATTAGTTAATACATCGGGCAATCATAATAACATCGATATTCAATCAGTTTCATTGATTGAAAATTGTCCGATAAAGTCTAATGAGATAAGCATAGTTATGAATCGGTTCGTGAATTCCAAATCGAATAACGATTGTGTGCATTTCTCGTAATCCGCGTAACAGTTTGCCAAATTTTTAACGAACTCCCTTAACTCTCGCGATCGCAAATATTATAGCGAATCAAAAATGAGAACAAGAAGCGAAATGTCAATATATCGAACAAACGAAAGCGGAGATCGAAGGGTCAATCATAAAATTGGGAACGCGAACTAATAATGTCACTGAAGTCTTAATTCGATCACAAAATTGATTATTAATACCCCCTCCCCTCCCCACCCGTTGCAAAAGCGCGCTGATTAACTCTCTCGTTTTCGCGGTTCGATGTTAATAATTCGTCAGCGAAGAAACGACCCGACGACCCAGAATTCCAGACGTTCTTTCGTGTCGCAAAAAGCAAACCTCAATGAATGAAAACGGATAAATAAATCTTCGCATCGTCTATGATTCGCGATGTCTGGAGTTACAAAGATCGCGTAGAATTGCGGTGATCTGTAAACGCGCGGTGACCTCGGGAGCTGACCGACGGTCAGCCGAAAAGTATTAAAAGTCCTGTGTGACGTCGCTGATTATTCGAGTTTTGCCCGCGGCTCCGTTTCTCGTTGTCCCGATGAAACGTTAACGAACGAAAGGATGAGAAGTTAAAAAAAAAAAAAAAAAAAAATGGTGGGACTGAACTAAAAATACATCCTCAATGCTGTTAGCTGCTCGCACCAGGTCCACGCGGATTGCCCGTCGCAGGCGCTGGCCCGTGCCTGCTGATGGCAATTTCAGTCCTGTTTTGAATTTAGATGGAATTTAGGCAGCTGTTACCCCCGCCCCCCCGGCACCCCTCATCACTGATCCCGTTTTCCAAGCCACCCTTCCCGTTCCCCGGCATCCCTTTCGCTCATGAACGACGGTATACCATACCACCTACATAGGTATTTCGTGGTATCTATAATACGCGCATATGTCTATGGTATATCTATTTATACGTATGTACCATACGATATAGGGCGGTGTAGATATTTATACGGAAGCGTTGGTACTGCAACCAGCAGTGGCAGCCAGAGCCCAACCCATTTGCTAGCACGTCGTGCCGTTACCGGTAACGAGGGAACGTGAGTGTCCCCGTTAGCTCTCCGCGAACCAACCCATCTCTACCGCCCTCACCCCCTCCCGCCCCCTTCCTCCCCGCCTGTCCTCTATCCCCATGCGCCCCCGAAATTTCACCCTGTCACTCCGTGCGAAACGTCCGAAATCTCGTTGGGTAAAATTCGGGATGCGAGAAGAATTGCGCATGTACGGTAAAGTTGGTCAAAGATTTGAACTAAAGTTCGAAGGGAGTTTTTCATACGCAATTTTTTGGTGTTTTTTTTTTTTCGGAGATTTCAACTTTAGTTCGAAGGGAATTTTTCATACGCAATTTATCGAGTGTTTTTTTTTTTTTTGGAAATGGGATAAAACAACGTTGCCGTCTTCTTTGGTACGGAGAAAAATGGTTATTCTCGATATATCGATAGTTTTTTTTTAATTTTATTTATTTTTTAATTTTTATTTATTTGGTCGATTATGCGTTGAACATTTCTCAGAAAAGACGAAATCGTACAGCGATTAGCGGAGAATCCTTCAGAAAAAAAGAAATAGAATTGTCGGTATTCACTGCACTGAGAAAAAAAAATCGGAGCGATCGACAAAATCGGCAAAGCGAATAATTGATTTATCGAAAGACATTTTTCATCGATCTCAAGAACTGGTATTTAAATTGACTATTTAATTCCACACTATAGCGATTTTGTCGTTTAATCAACCGAACATATCGATCGTCGATCGCAATCATCGATTGAGCAGATTCAACCGATTTTTTTATCTTCGTGTCTCAATAAACCCTCCGAAACGGAAAAACGCGCAGTGGCGCCGTTAACGTCGAACATTAGAACTAAAAATTAGATTTCCGCGTCGAATATTCCAATTACGTATTCAAAAAAGATAATCCGGAAGTCTACAAATCATCGGATATTCGAACGTGAAATCGGCACGTGAAAGGAAGATTTTTCGATACGGAAGGGGACGTTAAGATTCCGGAGGGTATGATCGATTACAGGGTGGAAAAGAGGTGTTCCAGTGCGCGATTATAGCTGCTATAGAGCATAGAAGGCATACAGTATATACCGCGCTACAGCGTTCTCGCGATATATAACAATATATATATTATTATATACCAGTAGCCGGATAGGTATGTACCTACCTATTGCAAGCGGCAGGAGTAATGGGGTGGGCTAATACTCGTTTCACGCCCGCGCCTCAGCACAAACGACCTCATTCCTCCTCATTCCTTGCCGTCGTCGTCGTCGTCGTCTTGGCTGACGACGACGACGACGACGACGGCGACGAGTTTCGCACGAGGAGCAGCGGCAGTACAGTGAATCTTTGCACATCAAGACAGCGATTGAGGCCCGCGAAAGATTGTGACATGTTATCATTATATTATTATTATCATTATTATCATTATTATTATTATACATTACTCCTACAAGCGATACTATTATAGCTTTTCTATGAGAGCGCTAAAGGAGCATCTGCTCTTCTGCGAATGGTACCATTGCTCCTTCTGCTTTCTCCTACAACTATAGACCCCTATATACGCACACATACGTATACGCATATATATATATAAGATACCTGCGGCCTGTAGTACCGAATGAATCGCTTCTCGCCCCCTCGTATATAAGGCTTAGAGCCTCGAATGGTTATTACTCGTGATTTAGTTCGAGGCCTCGGGAAAGCCTCTTCCGCTGCTTTCTCCTACCGGGAGACCTTTTGAGTCGCCTTCGCAAAAGCACGAGACGATCCTCTGTACCAAATTTATCATCTTTATAACCCCGCGGGTTCTTGAGACAGAATTTTACTTGTATATTTTTCTTATTCCCGTTTTTTTTTTTTTTTTTGTTTTAAATATCGATCGATGACGAAGGCCGTTATTCGCCGAGGGAAGGTCTTTTATCTTTCGCATATTGATGGCGGTGGGGTCGAGAGAAAAGAAGGATTTTCGAGTTTAGGGACGAATGAAAGACGATACTAGAGATATAAAAAGGTAAAAAAAAAAATGGCGACGGAACTTTCGATTCATCGAGGTGTTTAATGCTCTCGTCAAATTACGAATTAACGACGAGAGCTAATAGTGTTTATCAGAAACTGAAACTTCGGGATGTGAAATGCGTTTTTTTTTTTTTTTTTTTTTTTTTTTTTTAAGACGAATGCGTTTTTGTGACACAAATATATTATTGCCGTTTACACGATGTACTCGATGTGTAAGATATTTTTCGCTCCAAATGAAGTTACGAAAAAAAAAAAAAAAAAAAAAATTGCGGAAGGCATCGATGCCGTTACTTACGACAGTTACTTTATTCGACGATGTGCACAAAGGGATTTTATCCGCGGAAGATAGTCCACAAAGTCGATAGTCCATGGATAGTTTACTTCGTTTCGGTAAACTCCATCGGCAGATGCCGCAGCGTTCGAAAAGCTTTGGACTGTTAACGAAAAAAAAAAAAAAAAAAAAAAAAAAACGAAGATTAAACGAGTACACCGTTGTAACGAACGGTCGGTGGATCGATCGGTATTCACCGAGTGAAAGAGTGAATCGGGGAATACAAAGTAAACAAAAAAAAAAAAAGAAAATCGAACCAAAATAACAAAAGACAATCAGCATTGCTGGTAGTTTCGGGGGATAGTTGAAGGGTCGTGTATCGGAAAAAAAAAGGTCGTGCGGTTACAGGGACAGAGCTCTCCGATTTATCGAGCAAACAAAAAGATTCCGTCGAAAAAAGCGCTCTGATTGGTCTTTGAATCCCTTTTCCCGCCATAATTCTATCCAACTTTCGATACGTTTGACGAGCTATTCACCGATCGCGGAGGAGGGAATTGATCGTTGCGTGGTTAGGTAAAAAAATTTTGCCGTCATCTACGATCGAACTCAGCCGCAAAACTTGCGTGTCTGTCGATTCGCGCGGTGCGGTAGGGCATTTAACGGCGCGGGATGTATAGATATTGTCGAAATCGTTATAGCGCGACCGGTATATACATCGAGCTATCGAATAAAGCCGCAGATAGATAACGAGGTAGAAACAATCGTAACATCTATAAATCCATCATCACGTAACGAAATCCGGATCACGGATTGACCACCGGAAGTGGTGCGGCCGATAGGACCCCGCGGGCTATCGCCGCGCACACGCAGAGACAGAGAGAGGGATAGCGAAGGAGAGAAGGTGAAAGCTACAGAGAGAGAAAGAGAGAGAGAGGGAGAGAGGGAGGGAGAGAAGAGCAGTGGTTGTTCCGGGGAAATCGGAAAACCGCAAAAACGATCGGTGAACGGGATAGAGATTAAAATCCCGAAGCGCGTTTGAGAGCTTCGAGAATTTTGGTGGGATTTCGCGACCGACCGGACTACCGATGGGCCGAGCGGTATCGCATTATTATCGCACTCGATACCCAAACTCCGGATTTGAAATGGAAAATACGTTACGTATACGCGCCGCCGCCGGTCCGCGAGTGAAAAAGGGTAAACGGGGGACCGGGCGGGCAGACCGATCGAACGAAAGCCAGATATGTTAGTGAGATCTTCGTATCAGTGAAATACATTCAATGCAGCTTTCGGGAAATGTTGATACTTTATGCTCGCGAAGAAGAGAGAAAATTCGAGAGGTGTTTGTGAAAATGATTTATATTTGGGGGGTTGCGAGAGACAAAAAAAATGCTTTCGAGGACATTGTATGACGGAATTTGATCGGCATATCCGGTTGGTTTACGTATTCAGCAAATTCAGGCGAAAAATCGGTTGTCTCGGGATAGCGAACGATGCAGAAAAATTACTGAATTTTTTTTTTTTTTTTTCAAATTACGATCGCGATCAATATAATGGGAAAGAAAAATTTACGGAAATTTCCGAAAAAGAAAAAAAATTTACGAACGCGAGATTTTTTTTTTGAAATTGAAATTATCACCTTAAGGAAATTTCGAAAGAAAAATTACGGTTCCAATAGCCTTAAACTCAATAACAGTATTTTTTAAAATAGAAGCAAAGATACTCCGCCATTTTTTATTTTCGGAATTGCGCGCAGCGTGAATTAGCGACGATGTGATAATTTCAACGAAACGACTGAGTTACCGTTGTCATAAATTGACCAAGACGCATGGGACGCGAGGGGAGATAAACGTTTTGGACGAAGATGAGGGTGGAAGCTTGAAGGGGAATGGAATTCGAAGGGACAAGGAGACTATGGAGAAGTTTGGTCAGGTTACCGCTGGCTATGCCGCAGCTACATAATAGCGTCGACGTAGTACGTCGGGCCTCTGAAATCCGTGCAGTTTGCAGTGTGGATATAGGGTTGCCTGACGCCCGGAAGGGATGAGCGAGTGCGGGAGAGAGGGTGGTCGGTGGGTGTGGAAGGGTGAGTGAGAGGATTACAACAACTACAGAAGCGAATCTCTCGCGCACATGCATACACAGAGCCGAGAGCCAACACTTTATCCATTAATGAAGTACCTCCATCAATCAGCCCTATCTGCGTGGAGCGCCGCCGTTGTCCGCGTTTTCCGCAAGGGCCAAAAGCGAGCGTTTCCTCGCCGCCAGCATAGCCGCGGGAGTTCCGAACCGGGACTGCGGCCCGTATGCGCCGTCGGGAAACGAGAAACGGCTCTCAGCTTCCTCTCTGCATCATATCCGGAATGATTCTATTCTGACCTCTGTATATACACGCAGTTTTTATTGTTATCCTTTTTTTTTTTTTTTTTTCTTTCTTTTATTTTATTATCATTATCGTCAACCGCCGGGGTTGACAAGAGCTGAAAAAGCCCGCGGGACATTTCTGGTTTTGTTTCAGTATCTCAAAGTTCATGAAGCTTCCAGGATGTGAAGCTTTCGTTGCCGGAGGCCTCACGTTCGCAGAAACGATGACTATAGTCATATCATACAGAAACGTTAGTCGTGAGTAGAATTGAGGGTATAAGACCGTAGTATGACGCGCTCTTTGGGTACCGGACGACCTTCCAACTGTGCAGTCTCCGAGCTTTAGAATCACATGCTTCGGGGTGAAAGCAAACACTTTGCTTTGATACTATGATAGGAAATGACCGTCCGCGGGCGGTTTGCAGTCCTTCGATAGACGTTAGGATAAACTTCACGAAGAGCGTTAAAGTTTCCGAAATTGGAGAAGAAATTCATCGAAATCATTGGACCGAATCAATTGTTGAATCAATCATTCGGAATTATTCCGCGATGCGTATTTGTCTCTTTTCCCAGTGAACAATTCCACAATGATATCAGAAAATATTGATATAAAAAGTAAAAATGGCGTCAGTGGTTTTCGTAATTTTCACAGCGTGTAGATTAACATTTTCTGTATCGTCTGACGCTTAAAAAATATTGATTATCATCCGTATTTTTGAAAAATTCATCATTTAAGTTGACGCCAATTGCTACGAAGTCAGCGAAAGGTATATATTTTTTTTTTACATTTGTCTACCAAAACCCGAACGGGTTTTTGCAAACCCTTCCGACCCCCTTTCCAATCCCTTAGCTCCCTACCTGCACTTTTAGCTAAACGACCGCACTTCAATAAACGAAATACTTGTTTCACAACCCGCAAACGCCGATTTCGTCGATTTAACCGATTTTTTTTTTCGATGTATGACTATTTTTTTTATCTGAGTGGTTTATACCAGTTAAGTCCTATGTTAGTACCAGTTAAGTCCTCGCAAACAGGTAGTTAAATACGATCGGTTAGATTAAGATCGGTCGGTCGATTAGGTTAAGATCGGTCGGTCGGTCAGTCGGTCGATTAGGTTACGATCGGTTAGGTTAAGATCGGTTAGGTTAAGATCGGTCGGTCGGTCGATCGGTTAGGTTAGGTTAGGTTAGGTTAGGTTAGGTTAGGTTAGGTTAGGTTAGGTTGGGTTGGGTTAGGTTAGGTTAGGTTAGGTTAGATCGGCCTTTTCTGACAGTCATTCCATCTCCTCACTTGGGGTTAAATTACCTGGTCGCGTACTGTACTTTACGCACAATTTCGCTTCCCTTCGCGGACTTCTGCGATAATACCAAAAGCACATGTACCATTAGGCAGATTTGCGTTTCACTCACCATACCACGGGGCAGGAGTGCGCCCGGGGGTGGCGGATGCTGCAGACCGACTGGAAGGGACGATATCTAAATCCGTTGGGTGTATCAAGAGGAAGGGGATGATTTCCAGCCCGTTGCAGATATAATTGTGACGATCTCGTCCAGCGGCGATGGAACGAGGGAACACGCTTCGCTTGCCGCATTTGTTTCGAGACACACCCCTAGCGGCCTCCCTCTCGATTCTCACGTTCTCTCGCGCATCCCTCGTTACTCCCCGATGTTCGGCCGTGAGATTTACCCCGGCATTACGAACGGTCGAATATTGCACAGGGGTGGGAATCGCTAGATCCGCGTCGGCATATCCCGTTTCAACGGAGGAATAATAGTATTATGTTTGTCTTCAATGCCGCTGCGCGGACGAGAATCCTCCCGAGTATCGCGGGTTATACAGTATAGAACAACGGCTCTCTAACGTTTGATGCTGTTTCAGGGTACATAGACAATAGTCTACATTGTTGGTCATTGCCTGCCTACGGCGTTGGCTGCTCTGCGCGAATCAATTCCCATGTTGGACACCCCAACTCTCTATATCCCCAACGTGTACACCAAACTCCTACCCGGTTTGCATACTCGCTGCTCCAATCTCTATCGCGCGATATGTAGTACCTGTTTGTCCCGCTGTACACACGCTATGGTAATAGACTGTAGCCGTGATGTATAGCCGAGCAACTCGCGAATTAGCGAGCGTGTCTCCTGTCAAATATCTGTATCTGCTTTGTTCTAAACAGCTATGCGGTTAATATTTTGGGCGCATATGTTGCCATCTACCTATCGATCTATACATCGCGCTACCGTACTTCCGATATGTTCTCATTTACATGAACGACGAATTAGTAACAGTTACGCATTCATCGCATTCCTATTTCCACGGAATTCTCCATCGCGGCTTTTAGATGAATTAGTTATGTAAGTAAATGAATAAATAGATTAATACATAAAGGTCGATTCTTCCATACGGCATTATTCAGTCGACCGACATTGATCATTCCTCTCGTTGTATCATTCCATTGTATAATGGGATTCATTGTAACGGTAACCGGATATCGAAATGTTGGACATTATTGTAATGTCGTATCAAATTTCGGGAATTTCATTATTTAGAGGCGAATTCTATTGCGATAGATCCGGGATATTCAACTGTGGGGGTGGAATTAAAATTTGGTAGATTTCGGAATTTCGACTTTCGCCGATTTAATTATTTACGATTTGTTTAAAAATTCTTAAGGAATTTTTTATATTTTTTGAAATTAATCGAAAATTATCAATTTTTTTTTTTCAAAAAATCGATCTTTGAGATACATAAGTCCGAAAAAACTTTTGGTTGAGATTGTCGCGTAGTTTGTCCATTTTTTTATATTTTTTAAAATTAATCGAAAACCATCAATTTTTTTCGAAAAATCCATCTGTAAGATATATACGTCCGAGAAAACTTTTGGTTGAGATTTCCGCGTATTTTCTCGCTACGTTAATCGAAATTTTTCGGTGATAGGAAAAAAAATGAAAAAAAAAAAAAAAATGGTAAATGAGTGACGAATTTTTCGCTCGACGAAGACGAAAGTGTACCTTCAACTCGTTCAACTCGATACGTCGTTACGTGTCAATCATACGATAGTCGAAGATCTCGTCACGAAAAATCCCGAATCGACTATTTTCTACGGTACATCATCTAACGTTTCGAAATTCCCGAGAGATCGAGGAACGAGAGAGTTTCTCACTCGCGGCTTAGACGTTACCTCGTTGAGAGTAGTTTCTGGCCGGAGAACACCCCGAATCCAGAGTAGTCTCGTCGCAACCGAGGAAATTACGTGTCAGCCGCGCGTCAAGATTTCTGAAAGCTCGTCGTATAGAAGCATCGATTCACGGTAACCCCCCCCCCCCCCCCCCCCCCCCCCCCCCCCCCCTTCAGAGCGTTGCATCTAAACGGCTTTCTCTGCATGGCTTTTCGCTCGCTTACTCCCCGAAGCCGACAAAGTACAGTTGCATTCCATTCCCGCTTATTGCAATAAACTACAATAATACCGACAAACCGTGAAATCCCGATAAACTCCAGAAAGCTACGCAGCTTGCAACACATATCCAGAACATCTGTTCCTTTGCATCGTCATTTCCGAGTTTCATAGCATTGCCGGTTCGGCTGTTTCGGCATTTGCGTAAAATTGCTTTTTGATAAAATTATAATTCTGATAAAAATCAAAAAAATTCAAATTTTTTTTTTACTCGCGTCTCGGAAAAAAGTGTAATAAAGAAATCGTATTACTAAAAAAAAAAAAATAGAGATTTTTTTTTTTTTTTTTTTTTCAGTTGAGGTTTTTTTTTTATTTTGGCAGAATTACTTTTGCTTTTGTTTAAAAATTTCGATACGGTGAAACGTATTATTTGTTAAAGTTATTGACTCTATCGACTTGCGATCGATCCTAATAAACCGGAAAAAAAAAATCGCGATGGGAATAATGTGCGAAATTTTGTTAAAACATTTTCATTAATTCCGTAAAAAATCGAATATCAAAAATCTGAAATTTCAAAAATCGTAAAATTCCATACTATCGGTGAATTTTTTTTTTGAAAAATACACTTTTTGGTTGAGAAATTGCAAAAATCTCAATCAATTACACGAAAGTATAGAGTTAAAAATAGTCATAAAATTTGAACCACAAAAATGATTAGAATTTATTTCTCCGTCTTGCAAATGCAACTGTCCATTTTTTTTATCGAGCAGCGCTCGCGATCGCGTTAAAAAAAAGGTCTTAGAGAGATTTCCACGCGGAATTGTAGCTTTTGTCAAAAATTAATCCGAAACAAAATGTAATTAAATTCACCGCGTAATTTTCTGTACTCTCGTCGACCGTACTTCCGCGTGTTACATTTCTTGTCTTATAACGCTTTAGTGCGTTGGCCGTTTGTAAAAGAAAATATATACTGAACTGAGAAGAAACCGGTTGGTGGAGTTGCCGCGGTATAAAGCGTTAAGGGAAAACTCCATCAACCCTCTACGACGGTCTCATTAACGACTGCATTAATTAATCTTCCACCAGTGCTGCTGGGACTTTCCTTCACCTCTTTCTCATTCCCTTCTTTCCGCCTTTCCGGAAGCATTTCTCACTAATTATGCAAAAAATTCCGTCCGTTATATACGCCCTCCTCGTCCTCCGCCGTCCTCCCCTCCTTCGCCGCTATTCGCTTTATTAATCACTCTCTGTGGGCAATTTATTAATTCGTAGCTTCATATTCGACGATATTAACGCGGAGAACGCTTTTTTTTTTTCGGTACTAAGCAGCTTGTAGCGTGAGAGGCATTTTTCACGTTAGAAAGGGTTGAACAGAGTTGAACGAGACGCGGCGGAGGGTGGCGGACGCTTTTACGTTTCTGGCAGCTTAATTACAGCGTCGGGAACGTTCGAGTGTGAAATTGTCAATCGGGCGCGAGAGCTCCGGAAGAGATTGACGAGGAAAGTAATGAGAAAAATGGGGAACTCGTGCTTCTGTACTATCAGACAGAATTAATGGAGAGAACAGCGTAGAGCACGATTCCGATACTCGCGTATATATGTATACAAGGTGAGGCAATTACCACGCAGGAAGCATCATTTGTTGCGGCTATTTGGGAATCCGTTCCAGAAAAAAAAAAAAAAAAAAAAAAAAAAAAAAAAAAAAAAAAACGGAAGGTAACTCAATCCCTTTATCGTCGATTCGACTTAACAGTAAAAGCGCACAGTCACGCTGACTGTTAGATATTCATTCCGATATCTGTGTCAAATTTATAGGGGGAATAGTTGATTTTTTTTTAATTCCATGCATCGGACCCGAAAATTTAATAACGCGACGACACTGTTGATTAACTTTCGTGTCACATTTGACCCAAATTCCACGAGGCTTCGGAATAATTTAACATCTTTATTTTCCGATAGCGCCAAATAATAGGCTTTTCCTTGATGACGTTAGTTAACGGTTTACCCGTCATATCGATAGTCGCGTGTTCCGCGGAACTTCGCGGTTTTCTGCTCGCGCCGCGCAGTACAATAAAAACAAAATAGACGAGAGTGACGAATATAATTATAGATAACTGAATTAATAATATGAAAAAGTAAAAAAATTACGTAAGATAATATGTAAATTTAAATTTGGACAAAATTCATTAATCATCGAAACACTAAAAAATGTATTAAAAAAATAGGGAAAATTATGAAAAATTATAATTAAAATAATAATAATCACTTAAAATTTTTTATTTTGATTATTTATTAATTATAAAAAATTGAAAATTCGTAGTAGCGGAAATTATAAAAAATTATAATTAAAATAATAATAATCACTTAACAATTTTCCAATATGACAATAAATTTTTTTTTTGATGATTTATTAATTATAAAAAATAAAAAATTCGTACGATAAAATTTTTGAAATTTTCACGAAATTTTTTTTTATTTTCGCACTGAGGCAATGCAACAGTCGAATAAAAAAATTCCACTGTCAACAGAAGTAGAGAGCAGTCGATGGGATAATGTCGTCGTACTTCGGGTTATATTCGAATTTTTTATGCGAAGCTTGATGCTCCGACGATCATTCTCGCCCACGGGGTTGATATATATTGTGTATACAGATATAATAAATACGTGAGGACTTTATAGCTCCGTCGGATTCTCATAAGGAAATACCAGTACTAAGGTGACTCGCGGACAAGTCGCAAGGGGCGAGTGAGAGTACCGAGAGGATCGCGTAGAGTTGGTTGGCTCCGTCGAGCGGGAGCCACGGAGCCGCGAAGAGTTTTGTGTCGTGGAATATTGCTATTCGTGCCGTCCTTACAGATGTCTCGGCGCATACAGCATACTACGTGAAAGCTTTGCGCGGACAGACCATAGCTCTGCTTCTGAACACAACGTTGTCGACTTCCGGTCACGAAACTCCTTTTGCACTTTGCACGTTTCACAAAATATCTCTCCGCCTACTCCCCCCTCCTTTTCTCCCGAAAAGCTATCGATTATCGCGGAGTTCAACTATATTTCGTCGAAAGGTTTTCGTGTTCTTCGAATTTTTACAATACGAAAAAAAAAAAAAAAAAAATTGCAAATAGACGCTGAAACAAAATCTATTTACTTTACCAGCGATTTCCGAACCGCAAAACAATAAAACTATCAACCAAAAAAAAAAAAAAAAAAAAAGATCGAAGCAGACGCTAAAACGAAGCGTATTATTTAACGCCGATCATTGAGCGCTGAAACGGTAAAACGACGAAAAATAACCACTATTTCTACTTCTATGTATATACGCCGCCAATACAGTTCGGCAAATATACTTCGAATTAATGTGATTTTTTTCATGAAATTCGTAATATCGTGAGGTACAAATCGCTGAAACGAATTTCGCTTAATCATCAAAGAATTTCCGATGTATTCGTCGAATATATCGAACTTCGAGATATTTCGCACGGCATATAATAATCTCGGAGCGTTTCATCGAAATTCAAAGAGTTGATGAAAGAGAACGAAATGGAGAATTTGCAAAGCAGCGTTCCTAGCGTGCGATGCTTCCAATTATTGAGAGGAACCGATATTCTCAGATCGTTGGTAGCAGCAGCAGCAGCAGCAGTGACGCTGCTGCTGCTACCGGTCGGTTGGATGGTTTGCTGGCGTCATCAGCATCTCTCGAAGACTTCTCGAGGAAAGGGTATGGAAGGGCGGGCATCGATGTGGAAGAAGGCTTCTCTCGAGGATTATATACCGCGAGAGGTGGCAGTTAGCACCCGCTTATGACATTCTTGAACGATTGCCGAGCGCACGAAGAATTTCTGATGGAGGGCAACCTATTACGTCACTCCACCTGCTCTCCTTATCCGTGTCTCCGCGCTCTGCCAGAATTCATCCCCCTCGCCAACGGGGGTTGCCAGAGGGGTAGACTTCTTGTACATCTCACTTACCCTTCCTTTCTTCCCCCAACGAGTCTCGAAGTATTCCTCCACCCCTGCCAACCCCCTGCCGGCCTCTTAATCTCGTGTATTGCGCCCAACGATCTCTTCCCTTCGATAGCCGCTCTTCTTCCCTTCCCTTCCTTTCCCTTCCGCTTCTCGATATAACTCGGAATATCGTTGCACTCCGAAAGGTCACCAATAAATAAATCTCCCTTAATTCCGTCATAATTTTTAATATCGATGATCATTTAGAGGAGAATTGTCGATAATCTGTTAAACTCCGTTAACCCAAGAAGGTCACATATCGGTATTTATGTACGCGAGCCGTTTATTACGTTCGCGCGCGCGGCTTCCGCAATATATATGTATAATGGGTTCGCCGGATTCGTGGCTTATTTCCAACACGTTCGCGTACTAATGCCGCTCCCGTTATTAACGCGATTCCTGATACCGGGCTACGCGAACGTTTTGCTAATTATTTAATGAATCTCTTCATCGAATCTTCCGGTATTACGAAACCGATGAATGTTGAATACTCGATTGTAATACATTACTTTAAGACGAAATTTCTATGAATTTGCGAAATTTTTTTCAAATTTTAGTCTAATTGAAATTATAGTACAATTTTCAAAATAAATTTTTTCACCGGCGGGGTGTATGTTTTTTCGACCATATGCGGAGTTTACTTACGATAGTCGTCTTAAGACAATTTCGTACGAATTTGGTAAATTTTTTTTTTCCGATGTTCGGAAATAAAAAAAAAATCAGCGGGAATATTCTTCAAAAAAAAAAAAAAGGTTGTCTTTTCAAAAAAAAATCTGTGGATATTCATAAAAAAAAAAAATATTTCGACTTTCCGTAAAAAAAAAATATTTCGTCTCGAAATAAAAAAAAAAAAATGAAGTCGAAGTAGCAGACTGCAACTTCGTAACTACATAAATGATTTTTAACGCAATTTTTCCGCGTATTGTTGCTATGAAGACTGCAGTGGGCATTTATTCGCAGCGCACTTTATGCCTCAAAATGGCAATATTACGTTTAGTTGGAGAAACGGCTTAATTTGATATTTAATTGTTGACGAGTTCGGGTCAAAAGGGAAGGGGACTGAGACAAGGGGTTGAGGCACTCGCGAGTAATTAGATACGAGATACAGATATAGAATGAAATGAGACTTTGGAGAGAAGCCGAAGTGGAGACACGTACCCTGAGGTTCACTTCTCGAATAACTAAGACACTTGGAACGCGAAGCTGCTTAGTGTTTGAACTACTCGACAGCTGGGTGCTTTCACTTCCGTATCGTAGAAGCTTCGCCAGGTAGCTATTATGTAACGTCTACTTAGAATCGTTAGCGGCTTGAAGTACAAAAGGTTAGAGTATTACGGCAAAGTGAAGACTGCAAGCGAACGGCAGTGCAGATGCGTAATATCAACGCGGAACATTGTATCATAATGTCTTTGCATCGTATACTACGATGGAAGCTTCCGAAAAAAAAAAAAAAAAAAAAAAATTCCCCTATTTAGGGGTGAATTGGGGGTTAAATAGCCTGTAGACAATACCGGAATTTTTAAGATTTTACCGCCCGAAACCGGAACTATTTGATGAATAACCATCGAGAAAAAAAAAATTATATAAAAAATATTCGAAATTTTGCAATTTCGAAATTTCGCGATCTCATCAACGATTAGTCATTTATCGAAATAATCATTAGCTTATGAATAATTCGATGATATTTCGGCGAGTAAATCCAAAAAACATTACCCTTCGTACAAAAATCGTTATCTTGTTGTTATTTCGCTATCATCGATATCGATGCCATTGCGCAGTTTCACCGCGCAATTCGCGTAAAACTTTCGACCAAATTTGTCAACGAATCTGTGGAGTCCACCGTAATGTGGCTAACATGAAAGTTTGACCTTTTATCGCGACTGGTGGGGGAATATAATGTAATCACTGCTCGGAGTTCGATTTTACTTCGCGGCAAAAGTGCTCATCGTGCGTTCGTCGGTTCTCTACGATATTGGTCCAGTGGTGGAAGATGAGAGAGAAAAAAAAAGAAAAAAAAAAAAAATGACCCAAGTCCATCGCGATGTCCACCACACGCTATTACGGCGATCCCTCGGAAATGGCCCTCTCGAACTTTTCTCTATATACCCCCCAACCTGCGGGGGTTGTCTTCTCTCGAAAGGCCATCATCCAGTTACCGTCAGAGTCGTACCCTCGAGCGTTACTTCGATGGCGAAGCTTCGACTCGCACCAAGCTGCGAGAGGGGGCTTCTCTTTTTCGATTAAATTTATCGGGTTACGAACTTTTAATTGTCCATTAGTGTCTGCCTAATTAGCCGGGAGGCGCGGAGCGCTGGACAAGACGAGATATAGAGAAGCGACAGGGTGTATAGTTGAATGAGACTACGAGCGAAGAGTCTAAAACGGAAAATAAGAAAAACTCAAGAAAAAAAAAAAAAAAAAAAAATTAAAAAAATTTCCCTAACGAAAGTAGCGCTATATCGCATCATCGTTAAGTTCCGGAAGTAAAGAAGCGGCGTAGCCGAGCAGTATGGCTTTTTAATGGGAAATACGACTTTGTTAAAAAAAGTTTGCGAAACAAAAGAAAAATTAAAGGGAAGTCTTTTCATCTCGGCGTAAAGTCGATTAGCACTCCGAGTGCAGTGTTCGTTATATTGCGCATGCGCGTAACGCGGATTTTTCCTTAAGATCGCAAAAAACTAATGTTTACTTCGTTGCAAAAGAGTACAGAAAGGCGCGAGAGTTTAAATTATCCCGAATAAGTAGTTCTCGAGTCGGTGGGAGTAATTAAAAGAGTTTAACTCCAAGCGGCACCTCCCCATCGGTGTGCGCCGGGCGCATTCCCCCTTTGCCTTGGACGACGTTTAATTGTAACTCCGCGTGTATTTGCACGGAGTTTCGTAATAAATTTCGTATCCTGTTGGGCACTGGGATCACTCTAGTGGACTCACGAGACCGCAAACTCTGATGTTGATGCTTGCGGATATATATAATATATGTACTATCGTTATGTATACATATATATGTATATATATATTCAGTGTATGAATTCAATTCGGTGTGCGGTCGGGCGGTATACGTGGTGTACGTTGAGTACCTTCGTGCGCCGCCGACCTCTCGTTTGGACGTTGCATATATACCATCTGCAGTTTATTGCATCGATCAATATAATGCACTACGCTAAACGATGACCAAAAAAAAAAAAAAAAAAAAAAAATGAAAAAAATGAAAAAAAAAAACAACAACGCGAGTATAACAGCAATTGCTGCGAATGACACATTACTCTGCGTAGATCATAAAAACCGATTTCAGTTCCGAGAAATCCAAGGGTAGTATTATTTCCAAGAGTATAATAATGAACCTGCGCTACTATTGTCGAGTGCTTGGGAATTATAGCGAAGGAAAAACGAGAAAAAGGATTGATTAGAACTTACGATACGAGAGTTTAATCGACAATAAGCAATTCACTTCTTAACACGAAACTCTCGCGTTGTGAATTAATCGTTGCCGTTGTTAGCTTGGAAATAATTAACGATTGGTAGCGTGAAATGGAATTACGCAAAAAAAAAAAAATTAAAAAAAAAAGATTGCAGTAGTTTTTTGGGTCGTAAAAAAAATTGAGATAAAAAAAAAGTTTTACGGACGATTGCCTATACTCCGCTGGACTTTGGGTCGAAATTACCGTCGAATATACGAAAATACATCGAAATATGGAATCCCGGATTCTTTTTCGGATGCCTTCGATTTAATGGAAAAAAAATCTCGAGGATATTTTAAGGCTTTTTTTGTGTCACGAAAAAACGTTTTTGTAATTCCACTGAATTTGTTGGCGTAAAATACGATAAGCTTCCTGGATTTTCTATGATACCGTCGAAAAAACAGATCGGGGAGACTGGGGGTCAAAATGGATTGTTGGGGTAAAATGGACCACGCAAACGAGGCGACAATACGCGACGTAATCCGCTCCTCTAACAGACATTGTGGTAAAATGGACCGCGCAAACGAGAAGTCAAAACGGAGAAGAATCGGTTACCTTCAGAGCCATTGGGCGAAAATGGACCATTTCGCGTGTTCAGGAAGTTTCATTATCATAGCAGACATTTTTTGAAAAAAGGACCATTTTACCCCCAAACTGTACGGTTCTCTCAAAAACCCGAAATATTTGTTATGCATTCCACTTTTGTTTAATAATCAATCGATATATACCTCGAAATCATGACTGCGATTTATATTTCTCGGCGGTCCATTTTGCCCCGTTTTCCCTTATATGGCTGTTAATAAATACCAAAAATCACTACTTTTCCCGAAATATATCTCGAAACAAAATGTCGTCTCTCGTCATTTCACGAATATATCCTCTACCCTTTTTCTCGTCTTATCACGAATATGTCAATCATTTCGCTCCCAACTCAACAGTCGACATGAAAATCCGCTCCGGAAGCGGCGAGTGAAAAAAAAAAAAAGAATTATTTTTCGGTTCTACCATTTAAAAATCTTTATATACTCCTTCCGCGGTATATAGCCGACACCCCTATTTGATTCGGAAATTTTTTAGAGTTCACACGGAGTGAAGATGATTGACCCACAGCATCCGTTTTTTTTCCTGATATGTCACTGATATTCCCGAAAAAAAAAAAAAAAAAAAAAGAAAAAAATTACTTCGATACACAGCTATCTTTCGCATGTCGCATACAGCCCGTTCGCGTGGATAGATGCAATCAATGCGATCGTTGCAGAGCCCTCGATAGTGCGGACGTATCGGTTACAACGAAAGTAAAAGACACGTCCAACGGCAGAGTCACGTCTCCCTGTGTCTCTCACTCACTCTCGTGTCATATCGAGAATAAAATCCATCTCTCGAGCTCTCCAACCGTACAGTATATATACTTTTTTTTTTTTTTCTCCCTGATAGACGAAGTTTATATTAGGAAAGTTTTTATGTTTCCTTCGCTGGCGTCCAGCTGAAAACGCTTATCAGTGCTACCCTCACGTCGCTTCTCGCGCAAGCGAAAATCTTTCATGAGAGATATTTCTCCGCTTCTTCTTCTTCTTACTCCGCTACTTCTTTTTTCTTTTTCTTCATTCCCCTTCGCCTGCACCCCCGACCCTCAATCGAGGCACAAGTGGTGCTCCAACGAGCAGAAAACGTACAACTATATCATTCGTACGTCTTTCACGACGATTTTCCTTACAGTTTACCCGCAGACGCCTAATACGACGAAAATGGTTAGCGGTCGTAAATGACGATTCAGCGCCGCGAAAGAAAAGCTTAACGCGGTAACGATTACGAAAAAAATAACTATTTAGTGTAACTATAACGTCGCGATTTCTTTATCAGTGACTATCTGGTCGGATACTTAAAATAAAAAAAAAAAAAAAAATTTTTAAGCAATAAACATTAAGGTCTCTTAATGCAGTACAGAATTTCGTCGATAATTTAGAGAATTTTTTTTTTTTTTTTTTTTTCAAATTTCAATTTATTATCGAGTAGAAAGCAAAAAAATCCTAATAAATCATCAAAAAAATTTAATTTGTAGATTTGTAAAGCTTCTCTGAAATAAAAATCTAAGCGTGACGTCGCCAACGATCGATATATCGTTTTTAAAAAAAATTCCGATCAGCCAATTAAAAATTCAATGTTCATCGTCCTTCTGTTCTGTCTTCTCGAATGACCTTTACATCGGAGCGTCAAAATGGTATTTAATGGATGAAAATTGAAAGATTGAAGTTTTTAAAGTTTTAAGGGGCTCCCCTCGAATTCGTAGAACGTACACTATAGCTTAACGCGAGATGGTATCGCAAAGACGATTCTGTTCCGAAATGACGAGAACTTTTCTCATTAGTCGTTCTCTTGTAATCCAACGACAGTAGTAACACCCCTCAAGTGAAACCTTTTATACCATTTCCTTTTTCTACCCTACCGACCGACGGGATGATAATGAAAATACTATGCGGAGCTTTATTTCTCTCCAGCCAATTACGAATCTTGTAATTGGCTCTGTCGCGGTTGTAAAACGTTGCTGTTCATCCCTCTCTGACTCCTCGCTGTGCCCACTTTCCGTATCTCGCGTTTTAACTCGCGTCGGAGGCTATCATGTTATTTTCATCAGATAACGAGGAAGAGAGACACTCAAACATTTCCAGTTTCCACCGATGGTTTGTTTTGAGAGTTAAAAAATCGCGAAAAAAAATTATTCCCGTAGCGAAAACCCCGAAACCCCTATTCTCGTTTCTCCGTCATTACAACAGAATTGTTGACTTTTCGTATTATAAATACCGATTTCTTCGATTTCTTTCGTTGCGTTGATTCATTGACTAAAAATACTTTTTTCGGAGACAATATTAAAAAAAAATAATAATAACAATTAAAAAAAATATATGGGTACAGCGCCCTCTGTGGTGACGATGATTGTACGTAAAAACATCGTTAGTTTCATTTTTACGATCGATTTCGCGATTTTACAATAATTCATAGACGCGTATTCAACGGTCGCGAAATTCTGATTATTGTGAATCCCTTCGGAAGGGTAGTAACATTTTTTTAAGGGCGCCTTACATTTTTTTAATCAATTTCTAAGAGGATTCGCGATGTTTTTTCAAGATTCTGCTTTTTTTTAATTACATTCCCGAAACCCTCGTAATGCTTTTGAAAAACACTTTACATTTTTTACGCACTTTTCTGAGTTTTATATTTCGCTTTTTCAGGATTCATTGTTTTTTTTAATTTTTCGGGAGATGAACGGCAATGTTTTTTTAGGCAATTTTACACATTAGCCAAAGATGTTTTCACATTAAAAAAAAAAAAAAAAAATTCATCGCGTTTCCCTTAAACTCTCAAAAAAAAAAAAAAAAAACGGTCTTACGAGATACCTATACGCTCATCGCGATCATCCAGGGACTCGTCTATCCTTTCGGAAAATCCTGATTGATTGGAAAGATTCCCACTTAATTCCCCGAGCAACGCAACTCTCGGGCGCGAATTGTCCGAAAGAACGTAGCGATCGGCGTTTCTTAAGTTGATTAGCCACTCGGGAACGTCTCGGCGAAAAACTTTCAGCGCTTTTCGCAGATCCCGCGTATTTTTCGCGATTGCCAAACACACGTGAGAGATTCATTAAGCCACAGATGAGGCATTCTTCTGTAACCCTATCTCCGCCGTTCAATAAAAAATCAACCGAACCGCAATGAAACTTTCTTAACGACTTACATTCCTCGTCTTTTTTCTTACGAACCGAAAAAAAAAAAAAAAAAAAAAAAAAAACCCGAATGGTTATACGCTTTTCAGAATTTATAAGAAAATTACTAATTGGCTCTCCGGAAAGTATAGCTCTTCAGTTTGATTAATCGTCTCGAAGCCCCGTTATCTTCTTTTTTATCTCAATTTTTTCTCTTATCTTTTATATATCTTCGGGACATATATATATATATATTTCTTCTCCACCTATCATTGTACTGTTATTATCGTTATAGTTGTTTCAACAGCGTAAGAGATTTATTTATTTTCGGACAAACGACGTAATGGAGTTGATGGCTCGTGTCTGTAACGCGTCTGTTATTTTCGGAGACACGGCGAAAAGAAGAGAACGAGAGATACGAGTTTGAGGAGTAAAATTTATGACTACTCATTTATCGATCCGGATAAAGGATAAAGAACGAGTTTTTCCACTCGTTTCGGATTCTCCACCGCGAAACACGACAAGTTTTAAGCTTTTTCAACGTTACCGTCATCGGCGCTCGTGTGGCAAAGCGCGGCGTGGCAAACAGCGCTGAAATGACTCTATAGCACGCGAATCTCGTCACCCCGCTTCCGACGCTCGATAAGAGCGATCTTATCGAATTGTCGAAGTGATTCGAGTTTTTCTCTCGACACGTTTTCGCATTTGCCTCTAATTCTTACAACGCCGTTTGAAACAATGGCACCGGTTCCTCGGCACGTCTTTTTTTTATTTCGTTCGAAGTCGACGTAAAAAAAAAAAAAAAAAAAAAAAAACGTATCTCGATTCACGTGATACTATACCTCTCGCGTTTCGACAAATACTACACGAATTCCGACGGTGAAACATTCGAAAAAAAAAAAAAAATGCATAGTTGTGAATTCTTCTTCGGATTAACGATACGGGAATTTTTTCGGAATTAATGGAAGAAAATTATTTTCGAGAGATATTAACCCCTCAGATACGGGAGACTTTTTGCCGGACACTTACAACTTTAGTTTCTTTCGTTCGTAATAACGATTGGCAATTGCGTAAAAAAATTCTGTTTATATTATTAAAGAAACGACACTTTGAAATTAGTGTACAATTTTTTTTTTTTTTACGATATTTTATAGTTAATCGAGCAATTTGAAGGGAAATTACTGGTCGATAATCTCTGACGAAAATCTCGAATATCCATGTCACACGTACGCGAGGCGTTAATTCGAGTAAATTAACGGCTGAAGGCAAAAATATTTTTTCGTCGCGTATATATATCGCGAAATAAACGAAAAATCATAGATATTCTCTTCCATATCGGATGCTGTTTTAGCGGGCGACGCTTTTCACAAACATCTCTGTAGAGATGCCAATAAAATCGCTTCTATCGTTAGAAACTATTGTGTTTGTAATTTTTTTGGCCCGGCGATTGCCAGGCGCTTCAAAAATGATTTGTACCAAATCGATCCGTCACGTGACTTTACGGGACTTCGGGGGACTTCAGGGGAGGGCTACGGGACGTCGGGGGAGGGCTACGGGACGTCGGGGGAGGGCTACGGGACCACAGGGGAGGGCTATGGGACGACTTCGGGATTGGGGACTTCTCGGGATCGGGATTCTCAAACGGTACCAAACTTCTCTCGAGAGCAATGGAAACGCTCAACCAACCGGTAGCAGCGTCTTCCACGGGACCACAACGTCGAGAGCACAAGAGCGCAAAAACGCTGATCGGGATAAGGGATACGGTACCGATAAACGGTATCGATTTGGTACAAAAATAGTAGGTAATGCGAAAGTCCACTGTGATCCTTCTTATCCTGTTCCGCGATGCTAAACGCTCGCGAGTTCGCGACACTCGTATGTAGCCGCCTGTCGGCCGATTCCAGAACTACGCTTGGCGCGCTTCACGCGCGTGATACGTCACACAAGTAATATATGCATACAAACTCATGTCTCGACGAATCCGACATCGATATTTCGATGATCTTCGATCGAAAAAAATTCAAAAAAATTTCTCAAAAAAAAAAAAACAAAAAAACCAATTACAATCGTAAAAAATTGAAAAATTTCAAAAACTTGATACAGTAGTGCAAATAAAAAAAAAAAATTATGAATTTCATTTCGATCGCAAATCTATAGTTTTTCTTAATATTTCGATTCACGACGCGAATAATCAGTTCCCAACATCGAATTTTCATTGTATCCAAAAACAATCGAGAACCCATGAAATCCCAAAAATCCGAAATATCACAAATTTTCATCGAAAAAATAATAATTCATCAACTCGCATCTCCCGTGTCGTCATCTCTCCGACAACTTCCCGATCTCAATGAACACATTTAATGTAATTTCTATGCACCGATGTATTGTTTGCATTATATCGATCGATGAATCAAACTTTTTCGCGTACAAAGGAGTGGTGCGTTTGGGTCTAAAGAACTAAAAAGCAAACATTCAATGCTTCTGTCCAGTTATCCTGAAAGATCTCATTAACTCGAGGGAATTGCCGCAGCTTACCATTACCCAAGAAACGTTTCGAATTTCTTGAAAGCGAAAGAGAGAAGAAACTTAAATAGAAAGCGGAGAAACGAGGGTTGCAAGCACTGCTCATGCACTCCGCACTATATACACTCGAAGAAAAATAAAAATAAAAATAATAATGTTGCAGTGGGGTTCGTTCGGACTGTATACGTAATACGTATACGTATCCCACGTACGATCGTAAGGTAGATGACTGGTTGTATATATATGTATACCATATATAGTATATATATATATGTATATATAATACATATAAAAGCTGTGTACAGCACTGTGCCTCGGGAATTTTCAGTCTTAAAAGTTAATGGAGCGGGATTCGTGCGGTCGTTCCCGCTGCTGAAACTCCCTCCGGTTTCCTTCCCATACCGCTATTCCTTTCTGTAACCTTCTCTCGCTTCATCATTGGTCAGGTATACGCGGCGCTCTCTGTCGTCGCCAGCGTCGTCTTCGTCGTGGTGGACGCTGCGGGAAACGTTGCGTTATTGCGCAACGGGATAGAATCTTCGACACTGGCCAACGACGACGAGAACTCGCGCAACGTTATATTACAGGAAGAAAATTTATTTCCAACGATATCTGACGAAAAAAAAAAAAAAAAAAAAAAACGGAAATCGATTTCCCAAAGGTTTTTCTCGCACTTCTGAATATACATAGATACTATCTTTGATCACCTTTCCCACGAGGCATTCCCGACTTATTAAGCTCAACACTCCGTCGCGAGAGTACTTACGGTATACGGATAATCCGGAGGAATTTTTTTTCGTATTGCTATATCGATTGATGTTTTTTTTAAATTATTATTGCTGTTCTATAGATCGCAACTTTTCAGTGCACTTTAATTGAAGTTGAGTATTCGTTATGATACGTTATTCGATGAGATACGATAAGAATCGTTGGATACTTTATTTTTCAATAGATTCGAAGCTTCACGGTGCTCCCGTGCATTCCAGATGTTGTCGAAGAGCTTTCACTGATTTGTCGTGTCCTCGTAGCATCTACCCGAAGTATCTACCGTATTGGATTATCGATCCGAGTTATCGTCGGAGAGAAAAAAAAATTCATATTCTTTCATTGCCGCAGCACCGATGGAACAGATATATCATCGAAACATAGGGATATGAATTTTTTTTTCGTTGCTACGGGGATATTGGATCAAATATTTTGTATTGGGCATTCGATGTATTCATTTCACGAAAAACACGAAAAAAATTTGATGAAAGTTGTTTAACGACGATAACAATAATTCAGATGCACGAAGGAACTTTTATTTCTCCACGAAAATTGTTTCCGTAGTTCTTTTTTTTATTTTTCGTAAATACTTGATAAATTATCATTGGAAGGGAGGAAAGGGTCGTAAAGACTGTACAAGGAGCGGAGAATTATTTACTACGCGATGTTTTCACGGAGCGCACCGGGGCCTACTGTTTCACGAAATTCATAAGGTCAACAGCGGAGGTAAGCATCTCGTCCGCTCGCTCGGTAGTTTAACTGAACTGAATGCACGCGAGACGGAAATAAGCATCGACCGGAATGTCAACGTTATCGAACGAGTTTTCCTCGCGTTTGCCGAACGTCCCGTAGATACATCGGCACACGTTTGCGTACACTGTGCGCTGTCGTGTATCTCTAACCAATAATGCATTACCTCGTGCTATTTCGAGATTAAAAAAAAAAAAAAACTAAGTGCCAGCGAATGGAAGCTGATAATAAACATGTTAAATCTTTTATTGTCCGATGGAGATTTTTCTTTGACGCAACGATTTTTGTTATGAAAAAAAAAAAAAATTCGATAAATATCGAGTTTTCGACTAACCCGCGTTTTTTGCTCGAAGATATGTTCGATGTTTCTGTTGCTCAGTGGCGTCGTTGAATTATACGACACTTTTTTTTTCACCATCGAACCGTGTTGAAGAGATCGAGTAATTTCTACTGCACCGTCTAATTGTGAACGTTGTTTTTTTTCCAATTGTTGTATAGGCTGTGGCCTATAGATTATTTGCGACTTGAGCGGAGCGTCGATGTTTTTCGGTAATTACGCGACGGTGGAGGGGATGGAAAGGACTGATGCCCATACATCGTTACTAAACGCTTTTCGCGACGCGCGCATGCGCATCAATCAGTCGCGGAGCTCACACCGCGAGAGCAGTGTTGCGGGTTGCCGACGAATTGTTTTTACGATGACATCGAAGGTCAGATACAACCGCGCGTATTTCGGTAATAATAAAACGTTTCCTGGGGTTTCGTAGTGGCAATACACGTCTAGAAAATCGTAGAATAGAGTATCAATGCTGATAAATATAACAAAATGTACAGCAGCTTATCGATAACCGAAAATCACGCCATTTTCTTTTTTTGTTAATTAATTATGGCGGCTTTATTAGAGAGACAATAAACATTGACGTGTCGACGAGTCGGGTACCGGTTGTGAGTATTATGTATTATCCTCGAAGAAAAAAACTCTCTTGTAAATTCAATTGTTTTTCGCGACATTTGCGAATCTCATCGACTCTCGCGAGTGTTTTAACGGCAAAAAATTCGATTGCTCCCGATACCAAAAGAGCGACGAAACTAAATGAAAACGCGGAGACTCACATATTTTCCAATAACTGCGGGTTATTTGTTTTTCTTTTTTTTTCGTTCGTAATCAAGGATTCGACGATATTTTTTTAACATGTGCGCCATAACGAGCGATAGTGAGAGGGGAACGCGAAGCTGATTCTAGAAAATTTTCGGAACGCTCGCGGCATTATCGCACGTAAACTTTGACAAACAAACGAGATGCGTGTGTATTTCAGCGAAGTTATACGCATTTCGTAAGTAACGCGAGACTTTTCAGTGAAAAATTAATGTTTTTTCGTATAAAAATATTGATAGACATCAAAGTAGATATCAAAATTCTCATTAATACAAATGCCTTCGAGCTTTCGGGACAATAATATTCGCACGATACGATGTTACTACGACGCCCCCCCCCTCTCCGTTCCTGTCCCCCGAGCGACCAGCTACATTGTTCGTTCGCGCGTATACGAAAGTGTATTTCGGTGAATAATGAATAAATATTTCGATCGTTTTCGCGTTAATAATCGCGTTAATTCTACCTACGAGTGCCGTTTCTATTGTTTCTCTTTTAATAAATACATTGTCGTAAATATTCGCGTACCAATTACGTTTTAATAATTACGCGAAGTGAATAATAATATCGGCGGCAGTACGTGTGTTTTTTTAATTGTCTGTTTTATTTCGCGTAAATAGTCCGTATCGAGTTATGGTAAATAAAACAGTGAGTAAATATTGCAATCGACGGTTTCGCGTTAATAATCGAAGTGAAGTTGCGACGGGGGATTTGTTTTTTTCGTTGTCTCGCGTCGCGTAAAGGAAGTATCGGATTCCGGCGAATGAAAAGTTGATAAATATTGCAATCGGTTTCGCGTTTATAAGCGATTGAAGTTGCCACTCGGATATTTGTTTTTTTCGGTCGTTCGGTGCGCGTAAGCGGAGCATCGATTTTTGGTGTATGAAAAATAAATAAATATTGCCATCGGTTTCGTGTTAATAATACTGCGAAATTTATTTAGCTGAACGACGTTACGCTGCATCCTCGCATACGTGAATTAATTTTTTTTTCTTTCGACAATAATTTTTTTTTTGCACATCTGTTGATTCGGTTTTTGGGAAATAAATGAAAATTAATAATTTTTTCGGAAATATTTTTATTTGGTTTACGCGCAACATGCGACTTCCAGAAATCTTCACCTCGCCAACACCTCACATATTCTTCACTCGACATCCGATGAGTGTCTCTTTTGTTCGCTTATTTCATAGTAATAGCAAAAAATACACAGTGAGACAATTTTTTTTTTTTTTCGATTTTTTTTTTTTTTACGTATTAATAATTTTTTATTCATTCGATAATTTTCTCGCAAACCGCAAATTAAAAAAAAAAAAAAAATTGGCGACAATCAGCAAAACGTTTTTTTTTTACTATTAGCCTTATATTACATCGAAATATTTATCAAACTTTCGGAGAAACTAAATGCGTAAAAAAAAAAGGAAAAAAAAGAACTCCGTTTTTAAAATCGTTAAAATGCAAAAAAAAATTATTCCCGAATACGAAGAAATGTTTCCGTTTCGAATTATTCCCCAATTGTATTTTCCACATTTTTAATTTTTTTTTTTCCACTCGAAAATATCCTTAAACTCGGGAAACACGCAAAACGGTTATCACAATCCAATTTCATAACTCTTCGTGCAAATATAACGTCATATAGTCGGGAATTCAGTTTCTTCTTTCTGTTTACCTTGGCTACGATATCGCGTACCCCACCTATGTCCATTTCTTTATTGTCCAATGGAAATCGATTTTCTCGAGTGGGTATAAGGAGACTTTTCTTGGCGTCTTTTCCCGGGCGTTCGCTTGGCAGAGGATCAGCCACTTCCGGAAGCCGCCAGCGCAGCATCGCTGCTCTCATACGCTCCGCTCCATCCCTTAAAATTTTTTTTCCCCCGTTTTTTTTTTTTTTTTTTTTGCCTGCATTGTTTTTCGATCTCATCTCCAATTTGCGTAAGTGCAGGCGAAACGAAAGCGTCGCGGATGTATCGGGGGGTACAACCAGTAGGGAGTAACTACTTCGAGTAGCCGCGAGGGTAGCGCGCGAGAAGAACGTTGCGATCGATGTAATATATCTATATACGCGTATATATATCTATACATCGAGATATCTATGTAATACACACAGTATATCCGGAAAGTTTCGCACTCATTACTTAAGTAGCGAGAAACTGGAGGCGGTAGGAGCAAAAGCGGCGCGCGAACCGAGCGAACAACCCACCGGCGGCGAGGCAATTTACGATTGTCCTATGGCCCCCGCAAGTGGAGGATATCCAGCGCTGCGTTCAAGTGGCAGTCGCGATTTTCCGTGGATTACGTGTTTCTCGTTACTCCGGAGCAGCTGATGGCGATTCGGCTCCATAATGTACGTCATTTCCTCCCGAAAACCCCCCCGCAACCCCCGCAAGACCCGCAGTCCCTCCTTCCAGCGCCTCTCGTCGTCTCCTCTCGAAAGTTAGTCTCGTCGCACAAAACTCGTTAGACAAATTCCGAGACTATGCTTTGCGAAGGTTTGCGAAGGTTTGCGAAGGGTTGCGAAGGTTTGCGAAGGGTTGCGAAGGTTTGCGAAGGTTTGCGAAGGTTTGCGAAGGTTTGCGAAGGTTTGCGAAGGTTTGCGAAGGATTGCGAAGGGTTGCAAAGGTTTGCGAAGGTTTGCGAAGGGTTGCGAAGGGTTGCAAAGGTTTGCGAAGGTTTGCGAAGGTTTGCGAAGGTTTGCGGAGGGTTGCGAAGGTTTGCGAAGGTTTGCGAAGGTTTGCGAAGGGTTGCAAAGGTTTGCGAAGGTTTGCGAAGGGTTGCGAATGGTTGCGAAGGGTTGCGAAGGTTTGCGAAGGGTTGCAAAGGTTTGCGAAGGTTTGCGAAGGTTTGCGGAGGTTTGCGGAGCCCACGAATGCGATAGTGCGATGTGATATCACCGCAATGTTCGGTATCACATAACGCTATCTTTTCATTCGCTTACTAACATCGGCGCGCACCCCACACTGCCGTCGCGCTAAAGTTAAATTGAATCATTAACGAGAGATTCCTCGCGTTGAACGTGTAATTAATGAGCTAATTTCTGGGTAGCGTCGCTCATACGTTTATCGATATCGTGATAAAGCCACTCGGCGACTGCCACGCGAGCGTTATATTTCCTGCGCGGCTACAGTTTGCCGCTTCCATTCATTCGTTGTTTTAATACCGTCGGCGTTTCGCACCGTTGCTGATGGCGATGAGGGAAAATATTTTTGTTCACTCGATCGCCATTGATATCGATGTATTCTGCGAATTTTTTTTTTTTTAATATCTCTACATATAAAAAAATGAAAAAAAAAAAAAAAAAGGATTTGAAAAAATTACTTATTAACAATAAATACGTAATAATTAATAATATAATAATTATATTATTATTATTATTTGATATAATTTATATTATATACATTTTTTTTAGTTTAGACGATAATAATCAATTCGTCTAACAATAATAATAATAATAATAAAAAATTTGAAATTCTATCGCTATATTTCGAGGAAACGAAATTTTTTCAAAATATTTTTGAGAATCAAAGGCGTTTATAGAACGCGAACGATTTTATGAAACTTTGAGAATATTCTGAATTATTCCGAAAAACCGGATGTCGCTAAAATGTGGATTTTCGGGACGCGACAGTTGGTTAATTAACGAGTTAATTGAAAGGTTCATTAAAATCCATTTCCTGATAATATAACACAATTTTCACGAGCGTCGTCTCGGGGCATTTTATATTTACCGCTGAGATTCATATTGCGATTTATTATTATGTCTATCTATAGCCTTTAAGAATCGATAAATCCTGTAGTACCGCGGAACATGCATGCGGTACCCACACGAGACGATATCTCTTTCCGGGATTTTACGATCCCGAAAGGGGCGGAGGGGTTAAGGTGGACGGGAGGGTGAGGGGTGAGGGGTGGGGGAGGGGGAGGGGGTGGGAAGGCGGAGGAGGGGACTAAGATAAATTTTCAGGGGATAGTAGTATATAAGTCAATGTAGTGCACGTGAGACCTCCGATACGCTCGTCGTTCCGTGAAAAGACGAGAAATTGAGTGCCGCCGATGGTGCGGCTGCTGCTGTTACTCCTCCTGTATCTTCTTCCTTTCTCTATCATTATTTTCGTACCCCGGCGTTTCGCATGATTCTCGACTATCGATATTTTCGATACCCAATTCATTCGTGTAACGAATTACTCCTTTCCTCCCCTCCGCCGGGCCGCCCCCCCCCCCTCCCCCTCCCCCCGTCCGGCCACCCGCGATGTTTTATTTTTGCCGATACCACGTATGTGGCATCTCACAGATCTTTCGGAAAATCATTCGTTTTCGATGTGTCTATTCACGCAAATTGACAATCGATCTTTTTTTTTCGGCGATAAATATACGTCCCGTCGATTTTTATTAATTGGCCGATATATGCAAAGTAAGTTCAGCAGTTTAGTCGCCGATAAACATTACGATGTTTAGAGGATTTCACTGAAAAATTGCAGTGTTTCTGGAAATTTTTACGACTTTTATGGAAATTGCGCGAAATAATGTAATTGTCTTCATAAGCGTTAAAAATGTTAAAAATGTCTTCATAAGCGTTACAGTCCTTTTGAGAATTGAGTTAAAAGTCTAATGATTACTCAAAGAATACTACGGCTCTTCTGGAATACGTGTGAAGAAATGGAAAATGTATAAAAAATTCAAAGTACCGTGAGAAACCGTAGCGGCACTTTGAAAAATACGGTAAATAAAAGCGCAAAGTGTCCGCAAAAAGCGTTACGACTCTTTTGAAAAATAAGTAAAAAAATGTACCATCCTTTAAAAAAGCGTTACGGACCTTTTAAAAAATTAATAAAAAAATGCAAAGTGTCTTCAAAAAAGCGTTACGATCCTTTCGAAAAATTTGTAAAAAAATGCAAAGTGTCTTTAAAAAAGCGTTACGGCCATTTTGAAAAATTTAATTGAAAAACGCAAAAAAAAAAAACCCAAAGAATTTGAATTAAAAAATTATAAAACATTCGCAATTAACGTTACGACGATTTTGGAAATCGCGTAAATTATGAAAAAAATCCTAAAAAAAATTTACCGATCTTCTGTATTTATTTTTAAAAAATGCACTTTTCCCGAAAAGTGTTGCGTCTCTTCTGGAAAACGAATTAAAAAAATAAAAAAAAATTTAAAAATCCAAAATGTATTCAAAAAGCCTTACGATCCTTTTAGCAGCACTTAGAATAATCGGAACTTCTTGGACTCCGATTGCGCGTCTATGAATTATAATTAAATCGTAATTCCGATCCCCGAAGCTTAAAGTAATGAAGAGATTTTCGCGTGCAATTGTCACTCACTATTTTTTTTTTTTTTTTTTTTTTTTTTTTAAGCTTTACGAAGCACTCAACTTTGGTGATTAAATGAATTATGACTTTCATTATTATCGTCGGATTATTTCTGTCGGGCGATGTGCCGCACGCAGTCACTGTGTTATCCGCACGTTGTTAAATCTTATATAGCAATCGGGTTGAATGATAATCCAAACGCCAAATGCGCGCATGCAGATTCAGAAGTGACTGTACTCCTCGAACGTTGCGGTTCGTATATTACGTACGTTGATGCATTGCCGCAGAAACGACGAAGGTAAACTGAATTGTCATTATGGCCGCGCGGCGTCTTTCTCCCGCACGTTGAGTTCGTACGCTGAAGCAACACGCGATGGAATAATAAGCTTTGGTACCCGAGATACCTGGTGTGAGCGAACCGGTGCCGTAGAACACGGCATACGATGAAATTATGGGTCAGGAAACTTCGCGTACTATATACTCACGCGGCAACGAGTGAGCAAAGCATACGGAAACTCGAATGGTCATTTCTTCGAACGCAGTTGATATCTCGGTGAAAATTTACTCAGTCGGGTTAAAAAAAAAAAAAAAAAAAAATAGCCCTTTAAACGCAATGGATATCGGGATGAAAATTTCCTCGTCGGGTTAAAAAAAAAAAAAAAAAATGCTCTTTGAACGCAATGGATATCGGGATGAAAATTTCCACGTCGGGTTAAAAAAAAAAAAAAAAAAAAAAATTGCTTCTTGAACGCAATGGATATAGGGATGAAAATTTCCTCAGTCGAGTAAACAGAAAAATATATATATAAAAAATGTTCGCTATATACAACATTTTCAGGAAATTTGGTTTTTTACGACGCCGCGATGTATTCCAAAATATCAGAAATTCAATTAATATTTTTGTGTGTAAAGATATAACATATTTAACCAAAGAATTACCACCGTTACTGCGATATTTAATAGATATCCGGCGGTGACGTTTTCTCGGTTGCGAATATTTTTCTATGGAACTCGGAAATTCAATTCCCGAAGCACGATTCTTGGTGCAATGAAAATCGGAGCGAAAAGCCCTTTGAAATTTCTTCGATTCAATTCAAAGTTGAATCATCTTATCAGTGGATACTGCCGAGAAGATCTTTCGCTAATAATATTTGACCGGAATTCGTTCGAAATTTCTAAAAAAACAAAAGTATTAAATAGAAATTTGAGAGAAATTTTTCGGAGATCTTCGAGACTCCGAATGGTCGTTGACTTAATAATCTATCGTTCGTCTGCACTGAGAAAAGTGTTTATTTATCGTTATCGTCCTTAACATTTATTAATATTTAAAAAAATTTAATTGGCTCGATCGATATTTAGTAATAAAAAAAAAATTGTAAATTTTTTTTTTTTTTTTTACGAAATTTCAGGTGAAACAAATAAAATTTGTTCATTATTAATATTACTACGAAAATATAACTTTTACATTTATTAACCATAAATAAACGCTTTTCTCACAATGTGGTAAAAAAAAAAAAAAAAAAAAAAAACGAAAAAAAAACCAGTAGTCTTTCATATTTATAGCAATTTTAATAAACTTCGAAGCAACTCCATCATCCACAGTTATACATATCGACACTTTCCGTTTTGTTTCTTCAGCGACTATACACGAAGCTATATATCGTATCCAACAGTTTTATCATTATCTGTCGTGTGGACACTCCAGTGTCGCACACGTTATCGTGGTATCCGATGAACGAGACGGCATTGTATCGTATCTTCGTGATGAAATGATCCGCCGGACGACACGAGAACTCCATCGGCAGTTTCTCACTGAAACAAAAAAAAAAATAAAAAATAAATTACTGCTCGTCGGAATATTTGTGTGATGAATTTCGTTACTTAAACGGATTATCCTTGCGGACGAAAGCAGGAATAGCGGGGGACAGTCTTTTTTTTTTCGTCCTCTTTAAATTATTCGACACTTTTCACTCTCAGCTGCCGCGCAGTTCAACGACTGTGTTCTCTCGGTTTCTCTTTCTCTTCATCTATCCCTCTCCCTCTATGTATGTGTACTCTTGTGATTTAATTTTCTATGGAGGGTAGAACGCCGAAGGGTAGTTGGGTAAACGGAACGCGTGGCGAGATAGAGCTGCGGGGGGGTTGAAGGTGAAACGCGCGCAAACTCAACTGAGGTTCCGCGGAATTCAGCGGCGAGAGGCAACCCAAGAGGAACGCGCGTCATTACCTTCCGTGAAGTCTAACGAACCGAGAGATCCCCACCCCCGCCAACCCTCCGCGCCCCCTTCTTTTCCCTTTGGAGCGGTGGTTCGAAATGTCGCGAGCTGAGTTGAGAGATTGAGGGACGTGGAGGGCGGCGGGAGGGTGGGAGGGCGGAGAGAGGGGGTGGAAGAGAAAGGGGTGCGCCGGTGAGCTATAGAATGGAGCAGAGCGACCCGAGAATTTCGAAAAGGCATAGAACCCTTAGCTGGTACACTATCGTCGATTCTCTTCATGAATTCGACCGCTTCTAACCCCCTCCCGCCCTCTGTCTCGCTCCCCGAAATCAGACTCCTTGTTTTCCTTGGAAACTAACGACGAAGAATCAGCAGTACGTGATCTCTAATTCGTTGTTTACCCGAACGCGGGGGGGAGTCCGGCGGCAATGAAGCCAAACAAATCCGATTCTGCGGGTTCACTTGTGTGAACCGATGCACTCAGGATAAGTGCGGCTACCTATGAGAGGCGCGGCGTCTGACCGCACACGGAGCTGCACTACTTCCCGCGTGACTACTGGCGCATCTTAACTCTGTTCTTTAGCCACTCGGCAATTTTATTAGGCAATTATTTGTTCAATAATTTAACAACTATTATTTTTAATAATAGTTAATTGTTCAATAAATAAAAAAAATTTTGCGCGATTTTTTTTTAAATTGACGATAAATAGAATATTTTTGCAAAAAAAAAAAAAATTCGAAATAACAAAGAAATAAAGTTATTTTAAGAGAAAACTAAATTAAACGAAGAAAAAATGTTAAATATTTAACGATTACTATGATAAATAATTTTTTTTTAATTCGGCTAAATTAACTTAATTTTTTTTATTACTTAGCGGAGTTTTGTTCTTTTTGTTAAATTTTTGTTTATCTCTCATCAGTTTGAAACAAACGGCAAAATTAATAATTCACTATCGCGTAGATCTCGCGTAATGCAAAATGGTAGTTGTTATTCCGCAAAGCGTTGGAGATTTCTTGAATAAAAATAATAGAGTCAAATTATGTTTTCTCCTAAAATCTGTGTCCCGACAGAGATGACGGGGCGAGATAACTGGTTAATTAACTTAATTTCGTTGTGAAACTGGAACCCCATCTTGATAACTGCAATATACACCCGAACCCCGTTAACCCTTTTCTCGGCACATACGCCCTCTGTGTGCCCCGCGTATGCGAAATAAAAAATGAAATTCGCAACGGTAGTGTAACGGGTCGCGTAAAATATACGAGGTATGTATATACGTATATATATATACCTCTGTATATAATAATAACGAATATCGACCGATGCGAATAGTTGATGTCTGTTTATCATACATATTGTTCTCAGCATCTGTGTATTTTTGATACGTAATTCAGTGTTTGGCAATAGTACGAAAGAAAAACAAGATGTTTTCGGCGACCGAGGGGTGGTTGTGAGGTTTGTCTGACTCTACGAGGATTGCACTACTTTCGTCTTCGACTGCCTCCGCGACTCCTGTATATTCGCGTCTGATCGATCCTCGACTTTTACTACTGGCATATGCCACCGGCTGCCGTTTACCACGTTTTTCTTTTATTTCATATATTTTAGTACATCCCTTTTTTTCTCCCCCTTTATTTTTTTTTTTTGCATCTTTTAACCTTTGGCCTGTTACCGGAAAATAAAAGTACGATAGAAATTGCTTCTCGTTTCAGTAAATTTTGTGTAACCGCTCGTTCGATTTTTTTTTTTCTTTTTTTTTTTTTTTTTTTAGCCCTTAAGCCGTTACTGGAGGATAAAAATACGGTGGAAATTGCTTTTCGTTTCAGTAAATTTTTGCCGCGTCTCCATTGAATGCTGTAAATTTTACTGCCGCTTCTATTTCTATATACAATCATTTTTTTTTTTCTTTCTATAACCGGTTGGGGAAAAAAAGAAAATAAGCAGCGCAACACAAAAAATGTCCACTCCTTTCGCGGAAACAAAGCACAATTTACGGGATAATGAGCAGCAACTTCTGCCGTTTCTGTACTTTTCTTTTTTTTTCTGTCGTGTAACGAATCACAAAGCTTTTTATAACTCTTTCACGTACATTCGGCGAGCTTCGTTTTCGAAAATAAAAAAAATCTCGGGTACTCAGAAATTTCAGATTGACGATAAAAAAAAAACAAAAAAAAGTATCGAATTTGCATATTGCTTTCCCTCGTCTATTTTAATCGCTCGCGAAAGCTTCGTCCCGTTGCCACAAAATTTTACTCGATGTTTTATCTCGACAGCGATTCTCCTCGAACGTTCGAAAAATTCAGCAATAAATTTTGATTGCAACGTTTTTATTTACATTTTTTATTAACTATATTCAATTATGCTAAACGGGCATTGAAAACGTTTTGAAAAAATACCTGTATACTAACCGTATGAAAAAAAAAGTATTTTACATATGTAACTATAACTTTTAAACAATTTTATTATTTTAAAAAAATATATTAATAAAAAAATTATTATTTTTAAACAATAATAATAATAATTTCATTTATTATTAATAAAATTTGTTTAAATTAAAAAAAAAAAATTTCTTACGTAATTATTGTTCGAAGCAACGGATACATCGTACGATAATTTCTTATTTATTTACCGTGAACAATTCATCGATGAATAATTCATGAAGCCCCGTGTAGCATAGATCTCAAACACGATTACGAATTCCCCTCAGATTCTCGTACGAATGTCCTGATGCGAGTTTCTCGTTGATATACACGGTGCGCACAGTATAGCGAGTACGACACCCCCGCCGAGTAGTACGACCGCCGCCACGAGGAAGAACCACGCGGTACTAGTCGATCTCGACGGTACGATTTTTCTCACGATCGGTAGATCGGCAACTTCGTCCTCCGTTAATCCGAGACGTCGCGCTTTGCCAAACAGACACCGCAGGCGTCGCGACGCTTTTTCGCAAGACATGTCCTTAAGTTTTTTTTTTCACCAATTATCGGCAATTTTTTTTTTTTTTTTTTTTTTCACTATAAATCGTATTTTAAATTTTTATTTTTTTTTTGAAAAAAAAAAAAAAAAGTTTCGTGTTTCGTGAGATAGAAAAATTAAATTCTTTTTTTTTTTTAATTTTTTTTTTATATCATTCCCTCGACACTCGTTGTTCGTCCTTCTGGTAACACGACGTTTCTACGAATCCGTGCGATCGCGGTGATCCACGATAGCGGCAAAGTCGGTTTTGTGTCCGTAGCACTTTTATTTTCTCGTTTCTATTGATGTTTATCATTCTCGTGGGATCGAAGAGTTACGAGACGCCGGGTCGACTGCAGCCCTCGTTGCGATCATCCCCGCGTTTTGCGTTACCTTAACGCTGATCGATTTCGTAAACATTCCGCGATAAAATGAGAAATTTTTTTTTTTTTCCATTCGGCATTAAACGCCGATTGGCGATCGCCGAAATCGTTATGTTTGACTTTACTTTAACGATGAAAATTTTATCGCGATATATGTAAAAATAACAACAATAATAAATTAATGAATAAAACGTAAGGTGATTATTGGTTCAAGTGGCACATTAATTAACGTTTCGTCATATGGTCCCTCTGTTACACTTCATTGTTCGTTGATAATTATAAGCACAGTGATCCGTAGTAAATGCGGCGGTATATTATACTTTCGGCGGTGTGGAGAGTAATTTTTCTTACGATTTTCGTTACAATAATTTTTATTATTTTTCTTAATAACTATTTTTCGAGACTTTCTCGCGTTTAACGATTAAAATAACGAAAATTAGCGACGTTTTTTAAAAATCAACAAAAAATAAAAATCATTGCGTAATGTTCCATTTATCAAAACAATTATGTTTTTGGTTTGTATATCGTTTTTTTTTTAATTCAAAGGACTTCCGTATTTTTTTTACGTGTTTATTAAATTTTTTGATAAATTTTCGTGACACGAAAATTTCACTCTATTTTCGTTGTTATTCCATCTATTTCGGGTTTTTTGTGACGAAACTTTGCGAGATGAATTTTTTTTATTCGACTTTGTCACGAAGATTTGTAGCGTAGAAGGACAGAGTTAAGTTAGTAAAAAGTGCGACCACGTGGTCCAGTGGTGTAGGAGGCCACGCCGCAAGCAGCGCGGACATTCTCGACGGGCGTCGCGACGCTCACTGACTCGTCGTCGACCCTACAGCGTCGCTTTATGGCCTCTACTTCCACCCCCTACCCTCCCCGCTGCTGCCCTCCCACTGCTCAGCTTCTCGTCCTTCTCGTCGTCTCGCATGGACCCCGTGTGCATCGCTACGCATTCGAATGTCCTACGTGAGCCGGAAGCGCGACGCATCTGTCTCACTCTTCTCTCTCTCTCTTCCATCGTCTTCATCCTTCATTTTTCTTTTGTAACGTTTATTTTTTTTTTTCAATCTTTCCTTTTTTTCCATTCCCTTTACCATTTATTTTGCTCGTATTTTGTATTTATTGCGCGGCAGTTTGAAGCGCGGGGAACCTCACGTTAGAAAATGGAAAATCTAAGGATACGCGCGCCGGGAGTTTTCATGGATTTCCTGGATTGGATTTCTTTTTTTTTGGTTTTGTTCCGAGATATCGATGAGAAAGTTAAGGCGTAGATGTTCGATGAATATTCATCTATTTTTCGATACACAGTTTTTTTTTCTTATTTTCGTTACGATTTATCGCGATATTGAGAAATCTTTAAAAATATAATAATAATAAATAAATGAGATTTTTTTTTTTTTAAGTAAAATACGAATTTGTCGGCTGATTACAGTTTGCAATACTTTTATTGCAAAATTTTTAAATGAAACGATTATTTGCGAAAATTTATTGACGATAAGTTAATTTTTTTTTTCGCTGATCATTTAACTTTTTCGATACGAATTTTATATCTCGTTTATTCGCGTTTATATCGCGAAATTTTTTGTAATATCCGTTTTCGTTATTGAAGTTCATAAATATCGTAATTGATCCGATAATGAGATTTTAATTTATTCATTCGACGCGTACATTATAGGATCAGTAACACGATATTTAGTTTATATTTTAACAATTGTTGATAGACCTGTCGTTTTCGCGTCATAATTGGATAGCAATTTTGAAGGGGAAGTGGGATTCGCGAATTTTTTATTTTAAGCAAAAAATTTCTTTTTTTAAAGGTAAAAAAAATCGTATCACTAATTCGATTGTTTATTGATAATACTGTTAAAATTGTGAGAAAAAAAAACATAAAAATTGAATATTAAAAATATGTCGAAATTTTTTTTTTTTTTTTTTTTTTAAGAAAAATTAAAAAAAATTTGTCTCCTTTTACAAGTCAATATTTATTCGTTCAGACGATATTTTATCGGATTATTTTTACCAATAAAAAAATACCGTTTAATTATGTACTTTCACATTCGCGATATAAATAAATAATAAAAATTCCGAAGCTAAATGCGACTCCGATAGATTATTAATATATATTATTTAACCGCGAATATTCGCAGTGAAAAAACACAAACGGGTTGAATCGACAAAATCAGTGCTTGCGGCTGGTAAAACAAACATTTCGTTCAATAAAAGAAATTATGGTTAATCGTACTAAATATTCGTTAAATTTCCCGGATATTTATTTGCCTTTTACCTTCTTTTTTTTATTTTTTTTTGCTGTCGTCAATAATTAATCTATATAAATCACCACATCTGTGCGATACTCCGTCGAAAGGTCAATGAACTGTATGTATTCCGCACGGCAATTTTTATACACATATTAGTCTGTTTATTTTATTTGTCTGCTTTTTTTCCAATATCATTGATAATGAAACCCCCAAAAAAAAAAATCATAATATTTCGATGAAATTTGTAATTATATAAATTATCGGTAAAACCAATAAAATCTCATTTTTATCATTGAAAAAAAATATTCTTTCACAATATTGCAGTATGACGACGAAGCGATAATTTCGTACGTCGACTACATTTTCACGACTTCATTCTCGGCGTCCCCTCCATCTGTATGCATTATGTTGAAAATCATTCGATTATAACGTAACTTCTCGACATTTGGTGGCTACGGCTCGCCATAGTGCGCAATAACGCGGTGGTTGATAAGGGATGTGAAAATTACCGGAGTGATGAGTAGCTACTTAAACAGCTTCGGTATCTCTCGCGTCTCTCCCCGGCGCTGGTGATGCTTCACAAGACTTTTGGTAGCGATTTTACGTGGTATTATGTGGTATCAGAGATCGGTATAACGAGTTAGCGGGGCGGGAGGGTAGTAGGGGGCGCTGATGGTGTTGGATTGAAGACGATAATTGCCCAACGGTAATTATTACAGTACGAAAGTCGGTACGCCGGGAGCGATTAATCGCTCGTCGTCGTGTCGAACTCGTAAAGCTGAAACTCTAGTCGTCCGAAACCGTGTGCAACAACGTCAAGAGAAGTGCAAAACTGTCTCCACGACGACGTCGACGTCGACGTCGACGTAGTCGTCGTCGTCGTCGACGAATACAAATACGACGGCACGGCGCGTTACAGGGATAGAGAGATATCGCAGCGTAGATGTATCTGTATGCAGGACCTACACGTACAGTACAAGCGAAGCCGGAAGTGGCGGGATTATCGGCTGGCGAACGCTCGAGCTATAGACCCCTCTCTCGCCAGTTATACTTGTGCTCACGAGGAGTTTACAGCGAGTGTAAATCCGGCTTTAACGAGACCAGACGCCGTGCCCCGAGAGAGGGACTACCGTCTCTCCGCGAAAGGATCGAGAGTTTCATCCCCCTCTTCCCCACCCTCATCCACCCCCTCGACGTTATAAAGCACTATACATAGAAGCAGCGTGCAGCCTCTTGTTGAAGGTACTAACACGTTTTACGAAGCTTTAAAAAAATTAGAAACAACTTTAAAAGTTCGACAGGAACAGCGGTGGTGCCTGCGCTTCGGTAGTATAAGCACCGACCGGGGCTATAGGTGGGATCGATAAATCATCGTTCCGGGGTATCGGCAAAATATGGGGTAAAGCGGATCAACGGATAATCAACTTTATTAGCAACAAAAAGTTATGGACACGGAACCCTCTACTGTAACTCTTCTAAACATCGAAGAAAAGTAATTAATCGTTATTTCATTTTTGCACTTTGCGGGGTAATATTTTTATGAAAAGGGATGTTTTTGTTCAAGAAATAGTCTAATAATAATTATTATTATCATTATTAAATAAAATAATAAAAATAATAATAATAATAATTGATAACGAGACGAATCCTTTTTAGGGGTGAGTTGCACCCCTAAATACCATCCATTACGCAACGCATTCACATTTGTCAGAAAAAATACTCGTATTCTCGTTTATACGATAATCTTACGGTTCTCCATTCGATTTTATCTTCAATTTTCATTAAAAACACTTATATCATTACGATTTTGTTTAAAGAATATAACGATGAAAAATCGTTCGACGATTTTTCATAGTCGAATTGCGTGTTTCGCCTGAGTTTATAAAGATTATGAAAGAACTTGGAAACTTTGGTTTAAGATGAGAACAGGTGCCGCTTCCCGAAGCGGAAGGACCGTAAGCATACTACTTATGCCGATCGATAAATCGCACTTTTGCGGTATACTATACGATAGGAATAGGAAAGGAGGAGAGCGCCTCTTGTATGCGAGTCTCTTGTCACGTTGCACACCGGGCGTCCACTTTACGTAGATAACTGAAGTATCGTACGAGTGACACTCGAATACTAGCTGCGTCTCCTTGTCTGCAAGGGGATGAAAAGACTCAGCTGAAAAATAAGAAAAGATCGCGCGCGCGTATCCCACTTCGCGCGGTGAATAAGCTTCGAGGACATTTTTTTTTTTTTTCAAGAACCTCGAGAACTTTTTTTTTTTCGTCGTACGGAGATGTCGATAACTCGAAATTTGCGAAAAATAAAGGGGATGATAATTTTAGACACCGAAAATTACGATGATAAAAATTTTGATAAGCCGCCGAAATCGCTATTATGGTAATTCTCGCGACATAGTTTATTGGGTACAAACGTTTCGAAATTTTTTTATATACGTTTTAAATGAAAAAATCGCGGAAAACAAGGCGAATACGAGTTAAAAACTGCTACTTTACGAAAAAAAAAAAATTCCGATAAATTGAGAGCAAATTATCGTAATTTATGATTCGTTCGTAAAAATTAAATTTTCTCTATTTTTCCACGCGATCGACTTGGGCTAAAAATTACATCGGAATACTTAGCTGCAATGGTAAATTTTACCTTTGGAGCGAAAAAAAAAAATAAAAAATAAAAAAAATTTCGGATCAAAATATTTCCGATGAGAAAGAAAAATGTAGCCGTACGTTGGATTTCATCCCGCGCGCGAGACTCTCGATTGACGATGGAAGCGACGAGTAAATTCGCCGGGATATGAGAGATAGCGGACGGGTGAAGAGGTTAGGAAAAGAATGATGAACGAAAGGACACGAAGGTTTATTATAGTGTGGGAAAAAGTCCTGCAGAAAACGGCTGTCCGCAGGACGCAGGGCCTTGAGAACCGGCGGATGAGTGACGTGAAGTATGTATCGTACGTACGAGTACACGAGTATAGATATAGGACGATGCAAGATATAAGTTATAGAGCATAAAGTAGAATGGTGTGAGTAGTGGAGGATGCGAAAACGAGGTGAGAGGATGGAGCACACAGCCAGCCGTTTTGTTCTGACGTACTATGTCAGAGACACCATACAGCGACCGCACTCTATCAGGAATACACAAAGACGATTGGGTCGGAGGGAAGACCGGGAGGTCGAAAGCAAAACGACGGGAATGAGTAAAAAAAAAAATAAAAAAAAAAAAGAAAAAGCAATCTGATGTCGCCGGTTCTTTCACGAGATCGAGAACATTGGTACAACGCTCGAGTGCGACGATGTGATCGAAAAATCGATCTTTCGAAACCTCGATAAATGCTCCGACGACGACAGGGACTTTCGCGAAGCGGAACACCAATCTTAATTATTTGCATCGAAATCGCGCAGGTCGATCTTTCTAAAAATAAAACTTGAAAAAAAAAAAAAACGAGACTCGACGACAACTCGATTCGATCTCTCGACGACTTTTAACGCGCATAATGGCGAAAGTAAAACGAAAAGAAAAATCAGCTGAAAGCTCTTTACATCGAAATAAAAAATACGAATATTAGTTTTTATTGTTTCGAAGTATTTTTTTTTTTTTTTTTGGAGTAACAATTTTCAAGAATTTGGAGCAATTGCTTGGCGATTTTAAAAATTTTAAAAGTACGCAGCGGCATCGTAAATACATCGAATGCCCAGTTATGTTTTCGAATTTTTATTTTTATCAATCACATATTTCGTTTGCCACCTCCGACGGCCTACAGGCGAACGAAAAGCAATTATATATCGTGTGGATCCGATAGATCGTCGTACAATTCGCGCGGAAGATTGACGCGAACACAGCGAAGATAGGATAGGAGTATTTTTCCATTGAGATTCAGCAGTGAAGCGTAAAGGACAGGTGTGATTCTGTCTCGTGAAGGAAACTTTATTGTGATAGTGCCGCGCGACGGGAGATTGTCGATCGGTCGAGCGAACAATAAACGTTCCCCGATTACGATTGGCCGTTGGCATGGTTCTCGCTTTTGACTGTAACGAGAGTTTTCGCCCTCAAGCGGCATGTTAAAAGGTACGATGCTATGTACTATATGTACACCGTTAGTACATATTATTGTGCATTGTGTATTTTCCCGTTCGTGAAATTCCTATCGTTGTTTCGCCGGCGCATTTACGACGGCAGCTTCGGTGTGACGATTTGTCAGCTCGACGTATAACTACGTCTGTATACTACATATATGTATATATATATACATCGTCGGTGATATTACGAAATCGAGGGATCGGTTATTATCGAGAAGATATCGATGTCATATTCGGCTTCATAGGCAAACAGTCGAATAAAACGTATACTATTCCCGTTATTATTTTCGATGCTGTAAAATGGCACAGTAATCGAAATTGTATATACGTAGAGAATCAGTTTCCATAAAAAAAGTAATGTCCGAATTTTATTTTTTTTTTTATTTTTTTTTTTTTAAAGAGGCGTCAAATTGTATTGACAAGTATTGTATTTTTCGTTTAAATATTTTTATGAAAAAAAAAAAAATCTCGTTCAGGATAAATGCAATAAAATAAGAGAAATTACCATTTTTTAAAAGAAATATACAGCAAATTGTATTGAAAAATATCGAAATCGAAGAATTTTTTTTTTTTCACGAAAAAAAAAATGGTGTAAAAAATTTACCGTCATTTTAGAGTAAAAATAAAAAAAAAAATTAACGTTTTCGAAAAGCATAAAAACGTCCGTATCTTTGAGATGCGTGCAATCATATAATACTCCGATATTCTTTGTTACAACGTCGAATGATATATTATGCCCACTTACCGTCATTTACCGTTATTTTCGCGTAATAAGCTCTATCTCGTCGCATCTGCAAATTGGTTCACCATTGTAATAGAGTTGACCCCGATTTATCCTGCATGCACTGAGATGAAAAAAAAAAAAAAAAAAAAAATAGAAAAAATAATGAATGGATGGTGCGAAAAGAGGTATATTAAAGACGGATGGGGCATAAAAAAGGGGAAAAAAATGGCAAAAAACGTATAGGAAGGAAAATGAGAGGAGAAGGATGGAGTTTTCAGAAAGGGCAGAGCGAATTAGCGTCAAAGGAAGAAAGAAAATAAGAGAGAAATAAAGCTGAAGATAGAGTAGCGTAGAAAGAGTTCGTGGAAGCGGCGGAGTTACGCGGAAGACGAATCACCGGTATTTCAAGCACGTTTCTGAATCACATTATTTAATTAAAACTGTACGAGTGCCGAGAAGGAGAAGAGAAAGAAGGGGTGGAAAGAGGGGTGGGTGGCGCGTGAAGGGCAGGTGGTGCAAACGTAACGTACGTCATCAGAGGATGAAAAGCGAAATGGAGTAGTGAGAGAATAGTTGGCCGAAGGCGCAGCTACGGCAATGAGGGACGAATCTGGCAAAAGTAGAAAAAAAAAAAACTTACATAGAAGAAAACGCAAAAGAAGCAACTGGATACGCGACGCCGGTGAGGAAGATATAGAAAGTAATGAACGCTGGACGGCGAGTAAAAGTGTCGGAAGAACGTGGAAAGAAGTGTAGAAGAAACGGCGATGTGGGAAAGAACAGCAGCGGAAGAAGAAGAAGAAGATGAAGAAGAGAAAGAAAGAAAGAGAAGAGAAAGCGGTGAGACACCGGGCCTCGGAGTCTACAATCCAAAAGTTATAAAAGAAGTTCTTTCTGCTACTTAGAGAAGAATAAGGGGTGGAGGTTGAGGGAAGCGATGAGAATTGCAGGGTCTGTAATATACTGACCGAGTCCTCGGGTTGTGCAGCGTGTAGAGCGGTGGACAGAGCGACACGCTCTGCTCAAGATCCGCTGGTGAATGGTCAATCCCCCTGTCGAGAATCGGAATCGTCGGGAAGGAAACAAAAAAAAAACAAAAGAAGAAAAAAAAACGTGGAAAAAGAGGGTAAAAGTGGAGAGACACCCTGGAGATTTTTCGAAGGGTCATCAGCCAATGGCTATCCACCTTCGTCCAGTCGAAACACTGCGCTCACTTGTTATTGGATGACGTGGGAGGGGAAGGGGGTCGCACCCCTCGCAGACTTAGGTTACAAAACAAAACGAAAGTTTCGCAATTTGCCAAACTTTCGCATGAGACATGCCTTACGAGAAATCCTTACATGTGTACTTCGTCTGACTACTCTTATTGCGAAGCATCTAAAAGTGACGCTCACATGAAACTTGCGTCAATTTTTCAGAAATACCAAAACAAAGTCATTTTTATGTCTCTCACATAGTTTTTTTTGAGGAGATGATAATATCCAGCGATTTTTTGAAATGTATGAAGTGTATTGCCAGTTGCGGAATAATTTCACAATTCGTTTTCAATAACCGATTGAACAGGAGGAGTGTTACTTATGCGTTTACATTGCTGTGAAATTATCCTTTTCGTCTCCGTAATTTTCGACTATTTGGGGTCGAAATCGGACAAAATCTATGCAGTCGTTCCGAATTCACGCCATTTTGAATTTTTTGAAAAATTGATAGTGGCGCTTTAATTGCCAAATTTTTTTAGATATCGGAGTAAAACTTGGTGCCGAGGTGGACTGTTATAAAACGATGATCGCTATTGAATTTGGGCAAAATCTATGGAGTTCTTCAGTTTTCACGCCATTTTGAATTTTTTGAAAAATTGATGGTGGCGCTCCAACTGCCACATTTTTTGAGATATCGGACTAAAACTTGGTACAAATTTGAACTGTTATAAAATAATGATCAGTATTGAATTTGGGCAAAATCTATCGAATTGGTCATTTTTCACGCCATATTGAATTTTTCAAAAAATTGATAGAGGCGCTCTAACTGCAACATTTTTTGAGATATCGGACTAAAACTTGGTAAAAAGTTGGACTGTTATAAATAAATGATCGGTATTGAATTTGCGCAAAATCTCTCTAATCGGTCATTTTTCACGCCATATTGAATTTTTCAAAAAATTGATAGTGGCGCTCTAACTGCCACATTTTTTGAGATACCGGGCTAAAATTTTGTACAAACGTATATTTTTTTAATGAACAAGGTTTAGGATACTATTTCGATGTTGGTTATGATTTGAAAAAAAGTTTCTCACGCGAGGAGGTTTAACTTGACTCCCGAGACCACTCCGGGACGTAACACAGAAGCCAAAAGTGTTAAACATACTTTCCTGCAACCAGAGCTGTGTACTGTACGCTGTTAAAAGAAAGAAAGGAAGCAATATGCCGATGTAATTGATTTTTTTTGCCTTTTCTCTTCATTTGCTTAATAGTTCTTTTATCAAATTATTGCTGAAGTGATTATTTAAATATATAAATATTGATCGATAATCATTTATTTACATGTCTTCATATTTCTCTGCGTGTATCTCTAAGGATCCGTGTAGATTAACAAAAAGAAAGCAAGAAAAACAAACATCTTTCCGATAAATAAATTCATATTTATTATATCAGATAGAATGTTCGTCCCATCGGCGCTATACAACATCTGCTATCGGGGATGTGGGGTTCTGTTGCATAAACTATACTTATAGGAAACCGATCAGTTTCACGTGGCGAACCGGATGCATACACATGTTCGATCCATGTATTAGATACACGTATACACCGTCGACGTCGTTTACCGTAACTCCCCCGACGAGCGTCGAGTCCTGTGAGACCCTTCTCTATATTGCGGTTGGTCAAGGAAGACAATATCTTCGTCGAAACCCATTCTGTAAGCGTTAAACGAGTTACGTGAGTAGTTGCCGCGCGTATAAGAAAAGTTCGTAGGATCCTGTTGCCCGTCAATAAGGTGGACAAATTTATCTCGCGACCCATGTGGCACCCCCTTTATACCCTTTTTGCGGAGCCGTTTTTCTCCGTGAATAGCTATCATTCGCGAGTAGATTTATCCTTCGTACTTCGTGCTGTACGTCTATTATTGAAGCTCGGTGTGCATCAGCCTCGCGATACAATAAGCAGTCATAACAAAAGTGATATAAACGTTCAAGAATAAGTAAGACGCGTTATGAAAGAAAATTTCTTCATCCGTCGACGATATTATAGGTAACTACGCCGCATTTATTCCATTCAACAACGACAATTTCAGAAATTGCCGGTAAGCGAGAGAGAGAGAAAGCGTAACCCGTGGCAACCGAATCTGTTCATTAGCATTTCGCAGTTAACGGCGCTTCAAAACGACGCCGGGCGGTAGGCGGTCGCTCGGCAATTAATTACGAAGGCAGTGATATAGCGTAATCTAATATCATAAATAATAGGGAGTGAGTCTCTGTGCTACTGGTTGTGTGCTCCTCCCTCGCGCTCTCTCTCTCTCCCTCTCTCTCCCTCCCTTTCTCTCACTCCTCGCAGCCAAGTCATTATTTATTCGACGCGAATTTATCCCCATACTGGTTTACCTCACTCTCCCTCTGTGTTACGTTCTACTCTCCGTTGTCTCTCTGTCGCAGAGAGTAACCGATTTAATTCGGGTCAACTTTATTAATAAACAAAGGATTGCGAAGAGATATGGAGATAAGATTTTGATCAACTTATCGCGGAGATAGTGGGATTTTGCGATTAAACGTTAGTTTACCGTTGTATGCGTTTCGGAATATATTTGAGAAGCAAATACCATTTTAAGGGGTTGTAAAGGGGAGAAAAATGAGGTTAGGGATCGCTATTCAAAAGTGTTTTTTTATTGATCATTTATTTTGATCATTTTCGGCGTACAGTGCGATAGCTATGTCGACCTTCCGTCAAAATATTATTTTACGTATAAAGTTTCAAATTTCGTAATAAATTTTTTCAAATTATGTATATTTTTTTGTTTATTGATTTTTGGCATTAATTTTTTTGAATTCCAATTCATTTTGCATTTTTCACTATTAAATTCGGCCGAAATCGGCGGAGACTCGAAAATTATGAAAATTTCAACTTTTTTTTTTTTTTAATACCGCAATACCTTAAAAGGTTTAGCTTGGCATGAGATTTTACAGATTCAAAAAAATTCTGAAAATTGTATTACTTCCCATCGTTTTTTTCGTCCGTTTTTTTTTTATTTCCAAATTTTCCTCTATGAGGAAATAAAAAAAATATAAACAAATTTTCTCTCACAGTAGAAGCTTTTTGTGGTTAAAAAATGTATGAGGGAGCAATGTAAAAATTTTACAATTTTCAGGGTTTCATTTAAAAAAATACAGAAATTGTCGCGTAGGTGACCCGCGTTCCGTTCTTTAGTCCTTTGAACGAACCGCATGCAATTTGCATTCCACATTCAAAACCTCGGAGATCGTATTAACGCACTTCGACGCCATATAAAGAATACCACGTACACGTAATTTCGCGCAAACGGAGAGCAAAGGGATGAGTCAGTATTGTACGTTTCTATTTTACACTGTTTCTCAGAGGTGAAATTATATGACACGAAACTAAATCACTGTTACGAATGTAAATTGTCGGTGAACAGTCTTTGTTTCAACGACTGCCGGTGCAAACTTTTCACCGGTCTGACGCTGTGTTAGAAATAAAAGGGTTAAAAAAAAAAATAAAAGTGGTAGGAAGAGAAACAAGTGGAGCAAAGAAGCGAGAGAGAGACGAAACCGCGACGCGGAGGGAGAGAACGTTATTTATTGCTTTCACGGTGCACAAGTCCCTTTCATTTATTACTTCTCCGGTAATTCCCGTACAACAATATATATACATATAATATATATACGCACAATACTACGAGATACATATATATATACAATAAATAATGCAATTTTCGCAGTTATCAAAGTTTCAAGAATTAATCCAATTAAATTGTATGGCATTGCAAACGAGGCGTGAATCGCCGGAGCTATTGTTTCCTACAGACGTTTAATTTTTGATTATATACACATCTATATATACATAAATTATTTTTTTGGAATTTTCGCAATGTTCCCTTTCGTATTATTCCTCGAAGCGACGCATTTTCCGGGGTTTCGTAATTATCCAGAAATTATTAACGAGCCCGAGGCTCGGTCCGCGCTGCCGACACGATGGTAGGGTCCTAACGATCATCACCATAGTTTTCATATAGTATACAGGCGTTCCGCGAACGATGTATACGCGTGAAATGCACGGGGTGCAACTTTGTCCAGCTGTATTGTGCGCCGCACCAGAGGGAATGGGTAATCGAATATTTTCCCAATTTTCAACGCGCCCGCTACCGCGCTAATGGCTATCGGGGCTCTGGGTAACGCTGCTGCACATCTCTTCGATGCATGCGGTTTCAATCGGGTTTTCGGCGACCCAATGCCGCCACCGCTGTAACAGCCTCACTTGCCCTCCCGGCCGATTTATTTTCCATCAAATTACTGTGGGCGCCTACCAATTATGTAAACGGACGCGTAATTCTGTACACCCGTTAAAACGGGACCGAGAGATCGCCAACTCTCCCCTCCCATACATACGCGCGCATTCGCAACTGTATTGACAAAATTACACGATTTTTGTTGCACGTGCGGAATTCTGTGTTTGCATTATTCGCTGATGATAAAACAGACCGAAAGTTACAATGGAGTAAAGATTATCAGAATATAAAAAATATATATTTTTTTTTTTCAATTGATCGATGGAGTTCATTGCCTCGTAATTCCAGTAATACGATTACTTTTAGATCAATTTAAATATAAAAAAGTTTGATGCATAATAAAACTGCCCTTCGGACCATTTTTTTATACAATTATAAAAATACATTTTACGAAAAAAAAATTATGAATTTCATGGATTATAAATTCGAGAAAAGCGATTATTTTTTAGTTAACTTAAATTTGAAAAATTCGGAAAAAGATTTTAAAAATGTAATTATGAATTTAATAAAATTTAGTGCATTTCTTTTATCCATTTTTGTATTTCATTACAATTCTACAATTTTTCGTAAAATGAAAAAAAAAAAAAAAATTCTTATCTTTTTTCGTCACGTGACTGCAGTTTTATTTTCTCTTGTTACGTTTCGCAACATTGTAAGGAAATTACGGGGGTTGGACAAGACGATTTTAAAAGTAACATCCGAAAGACGCGCTCGGCTCGAGTTTCTCCACCAATTTCGGTCAGTTGGTGATGAATCACTGGGCTGATCCACCCCTTCATAGTTCTCTCACTGGATCACAGGGTGTACCTTGGCTCCCGCACGTGTCTCCCGACGTAAGTGCGCCACCGCTGATTTGCATACTGAAACCAGTGGATTTACCTTCGCGTACTCTCGATCCTGAATATACAGGGAGCAGTAGTGACGACCCTCGCGAACTCCATTCGTTGATTCGATTTGCTTGCAATTATGTGCCCGAAGGGTTAATTACAGTATAGCAGTGATGAAACCTGAAGCAGATATCTCCGGCGTATCGCATAATGATGGACATATATAGACGGTAAACTCGGGCGCCTCAACGTCACAGAGTGAATTCACAAGACAAAGAACAGAGATTTCAATAAAGTTTCCTTTCGAGCGCATCAACCGGGGCCACTGTTGTGTCGCTGCTGCTGCTGCTGGTTTCTTGTTCAACGAGTATAACAGAACACAGCAGAAGCAGCAGCGGCAGTAGAGAGAAACTTCTGCACAAAGTCGTGGCGTCAACGCAATGGAAAGTGTGGAATGTTTAGCAAAGCAAGAGACTCTGTCATCGGACGCAAGTTGAATTCTCCTTGGCAACAGCAACAAGAAACTATACGATAAAAAAAAAAAATCCCCGTTTTCTAACTGAAATAGTATAAAGGAAAAAAAATGGCCAAAACGACGTTTAATATTGCGCTCCTTCACTATTTCCGGCGAAACTTAAAAAAAAAAAAATGCGTTCGATAAAATATTTTTTAAATATGAAAATAGCAATTTTTTTAATTGGTTTTTATTGCTAATTATGAAAAATGACGAAAATATATGATTGACCATTATTTTTATTATATATAATTAATTACGAAAAAAAAAAAAATTACTCGTATTTTTTTTTTTTTTACTATTTGAATGGAAAACATCGTGAATTTCGAATAAAGAAGAAAATTAGTAAAACGGATAAAATTGCAAGACACTACGAGTGCACAGTATCACCGGTGCGAAAAGAGAGGTGGACGTGAAAGCAAACGGAGAAAGTCCTCCTTGTGCGCGGCAAAGTTATTCCCAGTGCTGCTGGTCCACGAGATCGTAAATTTCTTTGACAACGGCCTGCGCGAGTCCTTTCACCCCTGTTACGTACCTTATCCCGCGCTCCACCTCCCCCCGTAGCACCGACGTTACACTTCGCTAATGAAACGAGGTAAGCGACGAGAGGTATCCCTCGACAGCCTAATGAAAATTACTGTGGCGTCCGGTGCGAGTTACGACATAAATGACATAACAGCTTAGGAAAAATTGCTCAGATTTCAAATCCTTACGAGTTTTGATTCTATTACGTCACAATGGCTAATCGTTTTCATGGTAAAAAAATTAAACGAGACTTTCGAGAAGATTAAAGACATACGACGTTGAAATTACGCATAAAGAAGAAGAGTGGCGATTACCGGGTAGTTTTCCCTTAAATTACTAGAATTCACTCACTTTCGCCTCCTTTCGAAACAATTCGAACCTTTTTTCTGCGATTCTAAAATGCGTAAATTTTTTTTTTTTTTTTCACCCTTTTTTCAATTATTCATTTTTCGCTCCGATATATACGAAAAATCATTAAAAAAATGTTATCGGCGCGATATAAATGAAGTTCCGGTTATAAATGAGAAACGATCGATCTCCGGGTTCGTACTTCGCGCAGATCGTTGGCACGGCGGAGGACTCTCGAAAATTGTTGAATATTTCTTATTTCAGTAGTTTATTCGCGCAGTGGGGGTTTCGCTTTACCGTGACGTACGAGATGAATCTTCTTTCAGTCTTGAATATTCGGTCGACACGCGTATACATCGCTCCATCGTTTCTTTTTCCGCGTATATTGTACGTAATGGTATTATACAGCTGTAGATTGGTTCAACGAATGGTACGCACGATACTTCTGATGCCCAGTCGCTTTTTTTTCTCACTGCACACACCGACGTACACGCGTTTCGTTTTGAATTGCTTCCGCGGGGGTGTAGGTGCGAGAGAAATGAGTACACTGCGCGTTCACTGTCTGCGCCTTAAATATATGTGGTATACGCGTTGCTTATAGCAGAAGTTCGTATATACGCGTGAGAGAGGAATATAGGCGAAGGAAATAAAGGGAACGAGAGTGCTGCGAAGTTCTTCGCACTGTTCCCTCGGAAAATGATAAATTTTTCTGTCCACCGTGAATTGCAAGCTCGTTGCCGAGTACAGGCCGCACATATACGAACATTTCTACCGCCCGATGGACCATTCTTCATAAACTACGAACTTAGTATAAACTCGAATCTCACGGCTGAAACAATATTTGTAGGGGAATATGTGTTTCAATGTAAATCTATGTTATTTGAATGCGTTTTCCGTTTTTTTTTACGAAAAAAAAAAAAAAAAAAAATACCTCTGAATTTTTACGATGTGCTATGAATTTATTAAAAAAATCGTATTTCACAGCTTTCGATGATAATCGAAGAAATGTATAGAATTTCGTGCAGAATACGAATCTGATGCTGGATTTTGTCCAGAGACAAGAGGGAACCTCCTACGACCGTAAAACCGCGATTTTGATGGAGGACAAAGGTGTGAAAAACTACCCATCAGAAAAACGGAAAAATCTTGGTTTTCCGAGCGTTATACAATCTAAATGAGGTGCCTATCGTGTTGTACGGAAAAAAATACACAAAATAGGGTGTCCAGCAAATGGCCGAAGCGTCTATAGAAGCCGTGATCCGATGGGAAAGAATCCAAAACTTTAAACGCGTTTTTAAGCCGTTTCCCGATCGAATTCGACGTTTTGAGCACTTTTTTTTGGTCAAAATCTAAAGTCTCTAGGAAACTTTTGCCCACATCATATTTCACGTATTTTTTCGTGCAGAATACGAATCTGATGCTAGATTTTGTCCAGAGAAAAGAGGGAACTTCCTACGACCGTAAAACCGCGATTTTGATGGAGGATAAAGGTGTGAAAAAGTACCCATCAGACAAACGGAAAAATCTTGGTTTTCCGAGCGTTATACAAGAAATTCAATAGAAATTCAATATTTTTTAAATCAACGAGCGTCCATTGTGCAATAAATTAACATCCATAGATTCCCATGAATTTTCATCGATATTCAATTATGATTTTTATGAGAATATTCCTTGCGATGTCTGTTCCAAGAAAAAAAAAAAAAAAAGACCGCGATCGAGATTGCCTCTGCTGCGTACATTACGAGGCGTTCTGACGTTAGTGCAAAGGACGGCTTGTCGTAACGAAGAAGATATTTCCTCCATCACTGTTTTTATATTACATACCATATATATAGCGCACAGGAGTAGTCATCTGCCGCTATAGCACGAACCTCAGTTACAGGTCGCGCGGCTTTTCTTACCACACAACTTTCAACGAACGCGAACTTTCGTTGAATTTCCATTTCGGTTGGGCGCGCGATATCGTCACAATACGTATGTGCATAACGTATGCGAAGTGCGGAACTGAAAATTCAGTCCGCCGCCTCCCCCTCCCCCCCACCCCCACCCTTCATAACTCGAGTTAAAATTTTTCTTTCCGCATTTTCGAAACGCACGACGTTATCAGTATACTCCAGTGGCTTGACTTGGGCTCAGCGTGTGAAAAAATTTAAATTTCACCAAATTCTATGTACATAAACACGTTTTGTATTTATTTTATTTTTGGCTTAAACGATAAAAAAAAATTGATAAAAATAAAATTTTATTTTTATTATTATTAATAAAAAAAAAAAATAACTTAGCGGAATATTTCTTTTCCGCATTTTCGATACCGTCGGCGTTATCAGTGTACTCCAGTGACTTTCCTTTGGCTCAGCGTCGGTAAAAATGTATTTTTCATACAATTCGATGCGCAGTAAATTTTGTTTTTACTTCACTTCTATCTCACCATTCCATATGAAAATTCGCGGCGGAAGCGAAATAAAAAAAAAAAATTTCGTTTACCATTTGCGAGACGTATCGGAACGGCGGAGGGTGTTGGTAGGTTAAGTAATAACCAGTAAACTAGTATAGGCGTGAAACTGAGGGTCGAAATACATCCCTCTCCGATTCTCGCCTATGTACGGGGGGTGCAAACTGCACATAGCGAGACGCATATATATACCTATTGCGAATATATAACGTGTGTATGCAGATACGCGATATAGAGCGACGAATGGTATAGAACGACTCTCGAGAGGTACGTGTAAATAATCTTAAACTGTCAAATGCACTTGGCACCGAGAACGAAACTCGACGGGTTATGCTCGCGTTTATACATAAATATATATACGTAACAAAATTGTTCCGTATAAAACGTGTCGTACACGTCGCGAGGCGCTCTCGGGGCGATGCTGCTTGTTGGCTCGAGTCTCGAGATAATCCGGATTCAGATGTGTTGCAGACGAGTGCTATTATAAAAGTTATGAGACGATTATAAAGGCTTGGATCGTCGTCGCACAACACGAAGTTAAAGTGAATCCGTCATGTTGAACGCGGCTGACAGAGGCGCGAGGCTGAGGATTCAATCAGATTTTTTGCCAATATCTATGGTAATCAGTCTCTCGTAGAGCGTATATTGTACGCAGACATATACACGTTGATATATATGTATATATATATATTGTATATATATATTCTATATACACATATATATCGATAGGATAGAATTGGAACACGTTTTGAAGTTTGACGAGAGTTTATTTCGCGCTCGCGTGGTCTAATTATCTCGTCTCGAGGGGTGGTTTGGGGTGCTTTTGGCTTTGGCAGGTGAAAGCTCCGGATTCTCTCTCTCGTTCTCCGATCCCGTCGTTGGCCCCATCGTCCCTCACGCCTATTTAATTGGCCTTCAGTAATTGGCTACGTTCGAACGCTGTATCCGTTCGAGAGTCCGCAGTCTCTTCGCGTATATCGTTAATCATATATGGTCCGGTATTCGATAAATAAACGTCCAATATCTCGTTCTATCTCTGGCCAGTTAGTGTCTGAGGGTGTGAGCTTTCCGGAGGGGGATGAAAACTCTGGAACGCTCGCATACCTGTCTATTTCTCTATTCTCTTCTGGCTTACGCCCGAATGCGCTTTTACGGAAAACGAGTACATATACGATTTATCGTATCGATAGGTGAACGACGTCTAACTCAATCGTTCCGCTGCGGATGCGATCGCAGAGCGGCCTCTCTATCCCTATCGGTTTCGATTCGAATTCTCGTCTGATCGTTATCGGAACAATGTCGACGATGCGGATTTTACCTCGACACGTGAGAGCACTCGATCACACGATGTAATCAGGGACTGTTTGTAAGGGGGGAACGGTCGTTCGAGGTATTAGAACTAAACGATTAACGTACGGATGAAGTAAACATGACGTATATGGCATTTTTCTAATTGGTCATCAATTTGATTGCGAATCAGACGCTTAAACACAAATGCTGTCCTTCAAAAACGGTAAAATTGGCAAAAATGAAAAAAAAAAAAAAAAAATCGCGGCAATTGAAATCGCAACCTTGCTTCCTTTGTTGTGTTTTTAGTTACAAATACCATCATCCGAATTTTTTAAAAAACTGTGAGAATTCGAGCGAAAACAAGCGTTTTTCAAAAAATTCGAAATGCAATAAAATTTTTATTTCTCAACGGAATTACGCCAAATTCAATCCCAAATCTTGTCCGATCATAGTCTACTTGTAAACCAATTTTCAGCAAGATATCTGCAAATCTGTAGAAATTAGAGCAAAATCAAAATTTTTTCAAAAAACTCAAAATGCCATAAAATTTGAACCTCTTAACCGACATATTTCGTATTGAATCTCAAGAATGGTTCAATGATAATCTACATGTGATCAAAATTTGAGTCCGATATCTTCAAATTTGCGAGCGCTATCGTGCTAACAAGATATGGTTACATCCACACACACACACAAACACATACATACATCCAGAAATGTAAAAATCACTTTTCTCGACGTTTTAGAACATTCTGAACATCCTGGTATAAAAATCTGGACATTTTTTTCATTTCCCCCAAAACAAAGCTTCCTTTATGAGGAAGCAAAATAAGATCGATGCAATTAAGAAAAAGTGCCATTTCGACTGATCGGCAGGAGATAACAATTTAAATGGGAGGGGATTCGCAAGAAAAAAAAAGACGTGAAGTTAGGTGAAGTTCGATTTCTACTGGAATTCACTGATTGCATTTCCTCGTTCAATATGTCGATAGCAAGGAGTGATCTAGGTTTGCGTACAATTAGTCAATCGATATGCTTGACTGGAGGAGTTGCCGTTCGCTCGAAATGACCAGTCTAATTGGTACGGGGTTAATCGTATGCGGTACACGAACCCATTCAGGTATATTCGCCCACCAATGTCGTCCAATGTACCCGATCGTCACGGGATGCTCTCGTGCCAGTGACACTCTAACGACCGGTTGATCTTATTAACGTTTCTATTGTCGTTGCGATATGTTGCTGGAATCGACGTGGTGCATCTCATACGGTACGAAAACAAGCTTTCATCGGTATGATCAGAGTAAACGGGGTTGTAGGTTCTCCCGACTAAATCCACAAGCTCCCCGGCTGCTAATACTAGGAACCAGCGATGCATCATCGATGCAGCGGCTTCTCTGTTTCCAATAAACTGTACTCAGCAGCCGCTTCTGCCACGTCGTTAATCATCTGCGCAACCATGCATCTTGCCCTGATGGGCGACAGCAACATGGAAAGGGGGTGGTCCTTGATTCGATACTACTCGACTTTGGATACCGCTTGGATATGGCTTGATTCACAGTATCGAATTTCCATATTTAGCCGTTTCAAAACAGTTCAGTTTCTTAGACTTCTATAAAGGGCACCTAAAAATAGCAGGAATAGCGATCCATATTCATTGTTTGTACCCCAATGCCGCCGTCAGAGGGTCGAACGACCTAAAAAGTCACGAAATATCACGAAAATGGGCAGAGTAATCTAACCTCTTTAAATGCTTGCAATAATTACCAAGATCGGTAATTCGGTTGCTGCCAGATAGATATAAAAAAGTAAGGGATGAAATGTTGCATCTGAAAACGGCTAAAATGTCACAGAATTTGAAGTCCTCTCACAGTTTGCTTGTTTTGCCTCTTGGGTACTAAGGGTTCTACTAGGGATCAAAAGATCAATTACGCGTCTGAAAACTCGTTGCCTTTTTTCGAAACACCACCCTCCGCAATATTTCTGTTGATTATGACATAATCCAAAACCTGATTAACTATGTTCGACGTTGTTTGTTACGGTCGTTCAATCATTAGACACTATAGAGGATTAAATCAAACAACTCGAAGTTGGTTTACTAATTTGTCTGATCAAGATGAACGACGGTCGGTGCCATTACAATATATAGATATGCACCCTGATCGGATTGCGCGCAGCAACCTGCTGGTGTTCCGGTGTTCAAGCTTCTGTGAATCAAGTGGCATTGGGCTCTGTGCAGAGAAACGCGCACGTGACACGTGATCCTCACCACGGGCTTTAATTGGTGGAATCGAGACGGGCTGGGAGGGCACATTAGCTACGGGATATTGGGAACCTCGTAGAGAGGAGGACAAGCCCCCGTTCATCTCAGTAAATGATAGCCCAGAGCATCCTCCTGTTCTCAGAGACTCTCTTGTCCGATGCCGAGACCTCCGTAGTGACCATCTACAGTCTGAACCCTTGCAACTGACTCCAATCCCAATGAAATCAATTCCAGCAAACGGCAATGGACGCCAACCTGGTCATTCCCGACAATGGCTATAGTTGGGAGTTCGTTAGTTACGCGAGTTTCTACTGTACACAAATTGTAGAACGTTCTCCATGGCCGATATACTCTAAAGCCCGCAGGAAATTGATTGGCTACCAGCAGAGTTCGGCGCCCATACATACGACCGAGATGGAAGTCCATGTGGTAGGATTTCACGGTGAGAAGTTAATATAGAAACGACCACGTGAGTACCGTGAGGTCGATCCCTTACGCTAGCAGTACAGCTTCCTCCCTTTGCATGGGACGGTGCTTAATTGATTTCCACGCAAGGATTCGCCGATCCTCCTGAATCCTCTCAGGTCGATGTAACTTCGTGGTTAATTAACACAATGTATACGTACTTCCTATCGAAGTGGCCAATGAATTATTTACGGGCCGAGAGAGGGGAAACTGTAAATATTACAGTTCCCAAAACTCGTGGCGCATCCACGAACGTAGGGGTAACTTCGGAAAGAGGGACTACACACCTGATAGAGATAGCATCGACCGTGCGTGAAGTTTGGGAAAATTGGCACAGGAAGCGAGAGCTTCGAACTGTGGGATAGTGAGTCATAACAAAAAATTAAGGGCTTTTCTTCGCTTTTACGATCTCCAAAACTGGAGGGACGATCTTTTTCAAACGGTTCATCCAATTCCAAAAGAACATTCGATTCTTCACTATTTCCATGGAAAATAGAATTTTCATTAGAAAAATGTGAAAATGTTATTCTCCGTTCTTTCCATTGCGATTGTAGCCACCGAAGCTACTCGTCTTCGAAGCTCATCCACTTCTCGTTGTCCTTTCATGTTAATCGCGCAAGATATTCCTCGAACTTTCTCGTATCAGTTTCTTTTTTCTCTATTAAACATTCTAGTTGATTCAGTTATCCAAACTTTGACGGTTCATTAGCCACGTGCAATGAACATTGGTCGCCAACGAACGCAGTTCTACTCAGTACAACTTCTACTCTATCTGCATTACAAAATTACAACAGACCGCATACAGCGATCGACCGTCTCGTTGCGTTTCTTCGTTGATTCAACTTTTAGACATCTTTGGACTCGTCTAAGAGTCCACTGATGATTCATTCTCTCGAAAGCACCGATCGAATTTCAATGATATCAATTGTGGCTGCGTATACGTCTGTGTCGGATCAGCGCTTTCATGCGGAGGATATTCATCGATTAACTTGTGCAGAACTTCAAAACACCCTTAATTTGCAATAATTATGTTTATCCTACGGGTCCTTAGCCGGTATAAACGTATTGTTGTAATTTAACACGAAAAAATCGATGCGAAAACCGGTGGTCCATATTCATCTCATTGCTGCGTATGCATCTGTGTCGGATCAGCGCTTTCATGCGGCGGATATTGATCGATTAAGTTGTACAGAACTTCAAAACACCCTTAATTCTGAATAATTATGTTGATCCTACGGGTCCTTAACCGGTATACATGTATTGTTGTAACTTAATACGAAAAAATCGATGCAAAAACCGGTGGTCCATATTCATCTCATTCACCCTACGGGTACACCGTGTGTGGGCGATTTTCGCTTGGATAAGGATCAAAGGGTGTCGATACAGAACTCGGCGCTGACCGAACCTCGGGCATTCGCGAGGGAATGGGGAAAAGAGCCTCCAGCAGCTGCCAGTTGCTGCGCCCGTGTGGGTGTTGCGCGATACAAAACTTGGAAGGACCATACAGATATACACATTATATGCTGTTAACGAGTGGACGTCTGTGAGCCGAGGTTGAAAGAGGCCTTGGGATGAATAGAGGGAGAGTGCAATTGCAACAGAGAGTTGGCGAGCAAACGGGTCGAAAAGGCGAAGAGTAACAGGAGGTGAGGGGACGCCAAGCTGAAGGGTGGTTCCTGTCCGGGCCGCAGACTCATTGACACGGTGACGTCTGACGTGTAATTTCCTAGAGGCACCACAGGCCCTCCCTCGCGTCTACCGTCGAACCAACACCACCGACCAACCCTTACACTTACACATACCCCTACATGCCTGCAGCCTGGTATCAGAAACAAACACGCACGAGGTGGCCGCCCGCTCGCGACGGGACGTGCTGACCTGAACCGACCACGGACCATATATAGCTATCACGAAAATAACGAGATGCCTCCAGGCAGCACAGCGCGTTGTGGTGTCTACACTTATAAAAAAAAATGTTTGCAACTCTGTTCACCGCACTTTTTACATGTGATCGTAACAGAATTTATCCAACTGGGTTTCGTTTACCTGACGGTCGATTTCGCATCCCCGACAGCTTACGGACCCTCTAAACTGATTCAGCTAAAAAACAGCATCCCGTTGTTTTCCGGCCGTTTTTTACAGACATGTGGGGCTCGAATTGTTGTCTGTTTATTAGGTTTCTTTGGAATATTACTGAACGTGGCATTCTTTAGAAAAATCTGATCTTCAGCTAAATCACGAGAGTTTAGATAATGAATTTAAAAAGATTTACAAACCCAGTTGAGTAAACATTTTCCCCGACATCGGAATTGATTTAAAGGGTAATAGTCCCGAGCAGAGGTTAACAGACCGAGATCTCTAAACTTGCGAGAATGTTGCGCCGCCGAGTTCCGACTGTAGCAGTCGGCAAAGAAAGGGGTGTTTTTTTTTTTATTTTTCTCTTGCAAACGCGAGATCCGCGCTCAGCTCTGTAAATGTTTTCTCATTGTTCTCTCGGAATTGCAACGGGGTAACAACAGCGAGGAGGGCTTCCTCGGTAAACTTTTGCCTCGCTATATGCAACACCGGCCGTTGTTATGCCGGCGGTAAATATAAAAGGATCAACATTAGCGGCCGAGCCGGACCTCGGAATGTGCCGCATCGTACGAATTATACAAATCCTCGCTGCAAGCCGCGTTGGTCTGCTCATGGCAATGTTGGAATTATCTGTTCTTTGCCACTGCCATTATTCATGCTGAATGGTTATTTATACAAAAAAAAATAGCGAATATGCATAATTAAGCATATGACTGAGGTTTTGCGACACACACTCTTATCATAGTACGATAGCTTCTGCAAAAGATCGCGATTGTATTTCGGATAGCGTAAAAAAGCTGTAAACATTACCAACTTTCTTTTGTTTTTGTCAATATTTTCTTTAAATTATTATTAGTACATCAACAAAAAATTCGCGAGTATGCGTAATTAAGCATATGGCTGCAGTATTGCGAGTCATACATGAAATTGTATGGCAAAGCTACAAATATTAACAATTTAGATCATCAGTTTCTGTCAATATGTTCTTTGCGAGAATGGCCGTTCAATTTTTTTTCCATCAAAGTATCCGTACAATAGACTGATCTTTTCAATCGAACAGTTCATTAAGCTCGGGGCGTATTTCAATATAATCAATAACACACAGCATCGTCCGGCGATGTTTACACGAAACAAAACAAAAAAATGTTTTATCCCACCGAGTGCTGTGTTAATGATCAAGACTATTGGTGTGTAGTTCGATCGATTAAACATCGAGATTCCGTTCGAGTAGACATCGTCATCGAGGCAACGAACGCGTTCGACATTGGGTATGGGAAACGTTGTATACTAATGTAGCGACGGCCGCGTAGACCGAACCCCGGACAGTGCAAACATTCCCGCGAAACTCGATTTGCGAGCTGTTTAATTTCCCACCGGTTATTCATTAGCCGGTTACCAACTCGTTATTACGGACCGTTGAATTATTACGCTCGTGGCGAAGCTCCTCCAATATTACTAATACTATGTCGCTGATGCTGCGGCTCACAGAATTCCGCGACACGATTCGACCGTGTTATCGCATCGCATAGTTTTCATATACGCCACAGCCGCTACATTGTCGGCTCGAACTGTCTGGTTTTTCTGTATGTATTTTTTTTAATCTATAAGTTAAATTTTGGTTGTCGCCGATTGACGTGACGCGGAGATACGCAATTCCGACGTCAGAACTATTTGCATGAAATCTATATGTGGATGTAAAAATCTAAATCGACTAACGGTTTCAATCGCAATGATAAAAGTGATTAGTCAGGACAACTAACAGTTAGTCCGGACAACTAACAGTTAGTCGGGACAATTAACAGTTAGTCCGGACAACTAACAGTTAGTCCGGACAACTAACAGTTAGTCCGGACAACTAACAGTTAGTCCGGACAACTAACAGTTAGTCCGGACAACTAACAGTTAGTCCGGACAACTAACAGTTAGTCCGGACAACTAACAGTTAGTCCGGACAACTAACAGTTAGTCCGGACAACTAACAGTTAGTCCGGACAACTAACAGTTAGTCCGGACAACTAACAGTTAGTCCGGACAACTAACAGTTAGTCCGGACAACTAACAGTTAGTCCGGACAACTAACAGTTAGTCCGGACAACTAACAGTTAGTCGGGACAAGTAACAGTTAGTCCGGACAACTAACAGTTAGTCGGGACAACTAACAGTTAGTCGGGACAAGTAACAGTTAGTCGGGACAAGTAACAGTTAGTCGGGACAAGTAACAGTTAGTTGTGACAACTAACAGTGAGTCGGTACAACTAACAGTGAGTCGGTACAACAAACAGTTAGTCGGGACATCTAACAATTAGTCGGGACAACTAACAGTTAGTCGGGACAACTAACAGTTAGTCGGGACATCTAACAGTTAGTCGGGACAACTAACAGTTAGTCGGGACAACTAACAGTTAGGCGGGGCAACTAACAGTTAGGCAAGGCAACTAACAGTTAGTTGAGACAACTAACAGTTAGTCGAGACGGCTAATAGTTAGTCGAAATAATTAGAATGACTTTTCAAGGGAAAAATTGATTCCCTCAATTAATTACTTCTTACATTTCGATTTTATAACAGTATAGTACAGTAATCGATGATGTGTAATGTTCATTACTTTTTTTAAAAATATCTGTTTCGGTCAAATTTACCAAGCAGTCAGTGTACAAAGCTGTCCATAGCTTTTGGTGTCGTACACCACGTGCGGTTTATTTTATGTAACTCCACAATCCGTATTATCAGACCGTCCGGTGATTCGAACGTAATTAACCATTCGCTCAGTGGTCTGGAACAATGGGAGATTGGCAGCTAGCATTTCCCATTTCTACACGCTTTTGGTATTCATTGCAGTCCGTGTAACATTCGCGATACCATTACCCAAAAAATAACGTTATTATGAATATAATGTATCAGATACGAACAGTTATGACTGCATGAATGTCTGCAAAATTGGCACCTGCTAAATACAGAAATCGCATAATGCAAGTCGATATCGAAACATTCATACGAAGTTGATAATGTTTTTCTGCTCGTAATTTAATGCACAAATGAATTCGATACTCGGTGCAATAATATGAATCGGAATAATTCGTCCATGAAGAGTAAACCCGAAGAATAACCAAATTCGAAATTTACCAGGAAATTCCATTTTACCGAAAGAATTAGGATATCAACCGAGATTTCCAGCACGTGCAGTCTTCTGGACAGTTAAGCCTATCATGTTATATATCCTTTTGATACATACATATATATACTAGAGTTTCCCCGGGCTCGCGCGCTACGCGCGCTCGCATTTCTTTTATCAACATTATAATAATGTTTAATCACCGCCGCAACTTTTCACCAATACAGGTCGCCGCCGCTTTTTTTTGTATTTTTACTTAATCAGTCCCCTTGAAGGGACTTAGAATATTTCCCCCCCCCCCCCCCCCCCCCATTCGCCATTACTCTTTCGACCAAAAATATTCTAAGTCCCCCCTTGAAGGACTTAGAATATTTTGGCTTTCTCCTCCCACGACCCCCCCCCCCCTTCAGAAAAATATTCTAAGTCCCTCGAAGGGGATTCCCCCCGCCCCCTTCGACCGAAAATATTCTAAGTCCCCCTTAGAGGAACTTAGAATATTTTTCTTTTCCTCCTTAGAGGGACTTAGAATATTTTTTTCCTCTTTAGAGGGACTTAGAATATTTTTCTTTTCCTCTTTAGAGGGACTTAGAATATTTTTCTTTTCCTCTTTAGAGGGACTTAGAATATTTTTCTTTTCCTCTTTAGAGGGACTTAGAATATTTTTGCCCTCCCCTCGATTCCTGACACGGCGGCGGCGGCGGCGACGGCGGCGGCGGCGACAGCGGCGGAAACTTTATATATATAGAGAGATATATACATAAAAATAAAAATAAAAATAATTGCAAGCGCAACGAAAGAAAGATGTGCAGTTGTAGCCTGAGAAAGACGAAGCTATAAATTACGAGTAGAGCTGGTGCGGCGGGCACGTGAATTTAATCCGAGTTACAAATGGAGTGTCCGTTCTCGACCGATGCCGGGACTGGCGAAGCGACCAACCGGGAACGGTAGAGAGAGAGAAGAGCTTTTACTTGTCTGACCACGCGCTCGTGTCAAGTGGCGGCATCCTACTACCGACCAAGCGAAACCATCAGGGATGAGAGGGGGGGGGAGGGTTGACTTGACAGTACACGAAGGGAGAATACATATACCACGGTAACGCAACCTCCTTCAACGTGCGGCTCTGCACATATTACTGAGACGTGTGCACTGCCCGCCAGACCGGAAGACCAACAGCAGGATTCGGATCGCTTCCTTCGCTTCACGGAACAAATTAGTACATATATACAATATATCTATATAATATTTCTATGTATACATATAATACGTATGAGGAACGTTTGGAAGGAAATGGAAGGTCTGATTACTTGCAGCTGAATGAGAAGCTTCAATTTATCTCATCAATATTCCTTTCCCTTTAAGCCTCCATTTTGTCCGTATGAAAGCATATGTATCAATATCCGAATACAGTAGAAGCCCCGTACTCTTAATTCGACGGAACTGAACACGCTCCCGTTTCTGCATTTCCCCCATTGTCCCTACTTCCGGTCAGTTGCTGCGAGTAAGGGTAATGAGGGGTATAGGCGTCCGTAGATACCGCTTGGAGTGGGGAGAGCGGACTCAGGGGAAACACAGTTAAGGGAAATCGTTGCCGTGGTAACGAGTTAAGATAAGTAAATGATTAAGTTAAGAGGAGTTAAGAATACGGAGCTTGGACTGACCTTCCAGTGCTTTGCCCACTGGTCGGTATGGTGGTTTGTCCGTTTGTCCGTACAAACTGATGGTTTGTCCGTAAATACCGCTTGGAGTGGGCAGAGCGGATTCAGGGGAAACCCAGTTAAGGGAAATCGTTGCCATGGTAAAGAGTTAAAATAAGCGAACGGTTAAGTTAAGAGGAGTTAAGAATACGGAGTCTGGACTATGCATTTTTTGAAGATTCATGACATTGCTTGATTTCGAGATATGGTTTCATGATGACCTAACCTTCCAGTGGTTTGCCGGTTAGTGGCAATCGTCCTCGAGACTTCAGAAAGACTTTTCTGCTCTCTTTCGCAAATGTACATTCTTGAGTTGTTTAAATTATTCAATACGGCCACTGCATGCGGATGATAGTTGAGGGAAGAATCACCTGGTTTGCATCCTCGTGAAATATAGATAAGGGGAATAAACTTCGCTTAGAAAGTTTTGCATTCATGCTGCAGGTATTACGCTAACTTTGTGCAGTCTTTCGACTATTTCTCTTTGGAAAAGTTCTCTGATTCCAAATTGAATTTTTTAATGAAGTCTTTTGACATTGCATCGTCGTGTGCGTGAGATCACTTCGTTTGTTTGATTATTATTTATTTATTTATTTTATATTATCGCGCTAATTGGCTCCGGTGATTTCGTTGCGAGCGATAATCGTTCCGCAATACATGAACGTTCTTCGCACAAATAAATATGATTAAGTAATCTTGGAGTCCGTTTCTATGTTCGATCGGAGAGCATGCAACGCAAGTATTCTTCTTAGTTTGATCATTTTTTACATCGAAAGTGCCATTTAGAATGAAAGAAGAAAATATAACAATGACGAAATGATAGATCGATAATATTTACATAATTCGTTGTTCTTTATCATATAATGTACACCGTTGTTTGTGGGTTCATTCAAGTGCTTCTAAGCTAAGGATAAACCTTCGCGCTGATTGGAAACGTGAGCAAATTGGACGACAAAACCATTAGCAGTTGTGTGCCATCTGAAGCCATGTGTAAACGCGCGGATAATCCCGAACTCAGCAAACAGAAATCATGACGTACCTCATCGATATATTGTATGGATACGTATTGCATGAATTGTTATACTGATATAGAGGGATAAACTACAATCCTAAAGCATCTTATCGATTTCGAGTGTTCGGGATTAACGGCTTTGCTTGAGGATAGTTTCATTTGTCGATAAGAAGATAGATGCGCAACATCGTCGATGATGCGGTCCGTATGCGTGATCTCAGCTCGGGATGCGCCATCGAAAATAAATTGAACAAATAAACCGCTGACAATTGATTCGCGCCCCGGCGTTAATATGGAAACACAATCATCTGTTTAAATAAAGCGGAATGTTTGTTTATAACAGAACACAGCAAACTAGAAATCCAATCGCAATTACAACGTCGAGACAAAACAGGACGGACTTCGACACGCAATTCGATTCAATTCTAATTTTCGTTTCAATGTGCACAAGGAGAAGCGCGCAAAATTGTGTTGATGTAATTGATAAAATGCGGGAAACTGTAGTCTGCTGTATCTGCATCCCAAAAATGATCTCCAACGCCGATTCTACTGTTTAAAAATAAATGGTCATTTATACCACTGTTTTCCTGGATACAAGATTAGAATTCAGTATAATCGTGTTATCAGTCAAACGGTTATTAAACTGCATCCGGACAGACATCTGTGGGTTCAATAATAAATATATTGAGTCGTCCAGATGCATCTCAACTGCTGGAAACATTGATTAGGGACATGTGGCACAGCAACGAGAGATGCTCCGATGGTAACTACTCGCCTTACCTATTTTCTCCGAAACGGTTTCTCTAATGTCTAAATTCAAATGAGGTTTTCATACATTTATCTACTGGCTACGAAAACCTAATTTGCTTTTAGTCGTCAAAGCAATCATTTGAAATAATAGGGAAGGTGACTTTGTTACCGACTGACTCTGTGCCTCGTGTGCTTCATGTCTCATGTCTGTGCAACAGATGCTGATGGCAAATTTGACAAATTTCCAAAATTCTATCTCGGTCGGTAACTGACCCTTGCCGCGTATCGGAGGTTTCCCCATACACATGCGTAGGTTTCTTGCGACGTTACCGATCGTTGGACTGCTACTTACCGACCGTTCAGTCTCTACTCAGTCGGTACGCAATACATTTCTACACCAGCGTCATCTTCAGGAGGGTAGTGCGTGAAGATTGCAAGTACCTTCCGTTGGGTGGCGCTACTGGTTTAATTCTTATTCCTTAATGAATCTGCGCTATGAAGGGACTATCATTCCACTGAAAGCTCTGGATTCAAAGCTTTCCACCCATTGTACTCCAATGATGAATTTCTCGCAATAGCCACGGAGTTATTACGAAGCTTAGAACTTCGTGACTGTTTGATTCATCGTTCGATAGTTTAGATCGCACATAGTTCAGCATTCCTATTGTACATAGAGCTCTACATCCACCGAAATTGTCTTTCCATCTCTCTCGTTGCGAAAACTACTTTAAATCTTTTTGAATTACAGATTCCTTTATTGAATCTGTAATTTAAAGAAGAATCTGCGTAATCTTTAGACATATAGGTAACATTTGGTTGAACTTTTTCGGCATAAAATTCAAAATTTATCAAGTGGATAACCCAAGATGAAATCAGGGAAACTCCGCGTAATTGGCTTTGGTATTACGGATACTAATCCTGCGAATGCGAGGGAGGAGTTTTGATGGTTGAATCGATGCATCGGTACATGAGAATTTTGAGACACCAAAAGTGGAGCAGAAGCATTTCACGAACTTGGAATGGATTCGTTATGCCACGGTGGAAGGGGAGCTAAGCTTGTTACCTGTTGGGATAACGCTCTCGTCGGTACGGGCCATCGGGAAGTTTCATGAATAGCTCGAGTGTAATATTAGGGGCACTTTGAAGGGTGAAGTTACACCAATAACAGAACCGGGTCGGGGCGGTAGTGACGGTGGCGTTGCTCGAAGGCTCTCGCGATAGAATATGCAAATTGGTCGTCTAATGGCCGGGTAAGCGTTCCTTCCAGGGTGCGGATCTCATCGCAACCTACCCGGAGCATCCCGATCGCTGCCTACGTTGGACCTCCGTTGGCTCTTCGACTCTCGAAAGTGGCCTGGGAGCTTTCTATCCTTTGCGTCTATCTATGCCTTGTCTTTCTCTACGCTTTCATCGCCGTTTCCGAGCATTATACAGCTTGTTTCACCAGTATTCGCCTCCGCTACGGCTGCGTATGCGCGAGTGTAATTTTCATCAAGAAATGCCCGGTTCGAAGCTTACTTCCGGTTTTCAGTATCATAAAAATAACTTTTTATCTTAAAAGCAACGTTTCCAAAAGAAAGAGAACGAAAAAAAAAAAAAAAAAAAAAAGATGGGCGTTGGTAAAGAAGCCGAGTGGTGCTATGAAACTTCGTTTCTACGAGCACTTGTACACTCTACCGAATGTCTTGTATTCACTTGGTAGAATGGCGCCCGTATCTTTATATTACCTATGTAACACCAGCAGAACCTTCCTTACCTCGTGTTGGATAATCTGCACAAGTATCTTGAAAAGAAACCGAATTTTTACAGCGATCCGAATAACAGGTCCGAATAGGTTAGGACTCGTATATACGACGTAAGTTTTACTTAAATTCGCAACAACTCGTTTCGCTTCTGCTCTTTCAAGTTAGGTTTTCATTCCATCGTCGTCTATGGACTCGCGTGCTTTTAGGTGTAAATTAAGGACTTCCTTTTTCACTTTTTATTCCGTATTTCCGTCGTGACGGTTCGAGATAAAAAGTACCGCCTTTACTTTTCATCAAAGTCGTCGTCGCCTTTGCGAGTCTAATTCTGACTTACAGCAGAAAAGGACGATTCTAATTGGATGCGAATACTGATCTGTTGGTTTCGATGTTATCGAAATTTATATATATTGGAGTTTCTGCCGTTAAAAGTAAACAAAAGATCATTTTTTAGCCATAAATCGTGCAGATATATCGCCCGAAAAATGATAGTTTGATACAAGAGGATCGAACTTTTCGCATATTCGGCATTCTTTAGTGGTAAGAGAACTCGCGACTTTTGAAACTCTGTTGAAGGAGTAAAAAGTAAAAATATACATATACCGTTGCAATATAAAAGTTGAGGATAGTCCAGAGAAGAGCCCGTGAAGAATTCTCCTCGATCCATAAATGCATCCCACTGCGATGCCGCTATACGTGTGGTTCCCGCGAATATTCCGTCTTTCACTGTACACGGATACAGTACTCGGGTTCTGGTACGCAATTCGTCGGGAATTCTCAGCTTCGTTCACGGTGCGAGAGCTTTTCTCTCCAGTCAAAACTCGGTTAGCCGGCGAATGCCGTTCCGTGGATGCGAAATTCTCGAGTTTTAACTCACCGAGGCGCTTCAGGACTGTCGGTACAGTTATACTTCGAGTATAACAGCGGTAGCGCACCGGCAACACTCTGACGGTGACTACCTAACCGCGTTAAACTAAAAGACGAACTCGAAAGGCGAGAGACTACGCGGGCTAATCGGCCTTCCATCCTTATTATTCATTTAGTAAAACTTCATCGCGGATGCGGGGTCCGTCCCACCGAAATAATGAAAATAACACAAAAATGTATATTTCATTGTTGCACCGAGTTAATTAGGGGGAAAAAGCGTTAAACATCCCACTTTGCTGGACATTTTTTTTTTTTTTGGGCGTTAGGTACGAACCTCTAAAAGGTCCTTAAATTGTTATATTTTAAAAAATAAAAAGAAATAAATAATTTTTTTTGCGTTGTTACGTACGAACCTCTAAAAGGTCCTTAAATTATTATATTTAAAAAAAAATTTTTTAAAAAATAAACAATTTTTTTTTTTTTTTCGTAATTTTTGTTTTACAAATTTAAAATGGACGGCATCCTGTTTATGCATGTCACGCAAACTTCCCTCGTCTATGGTGACTTCCTACATATTCTAATTTCTCAACGAAACGCGCTTACCGCGGATTCCAAATAATCGAAGGCATAAGTTATACACCCGACGGCGGGAAAGTAAAGTTTTAGGGATTACAGGATTAAGGATAAATATTTCGCGAGTTTTCTCGATGGGATCGAGACGTCGAGGGCGGAAGAACAAAGTGAATTTGCAGGAAGTGCAAAGAAGTTTTGTACCCACTTCGCGTTCGCGAAGCAACTATGTCCGCGAAAGACGTGCAGCAAGCTTCGCTTCCGGTCGCGTGAGGCGAAGAGATCTCAATGCAAAACGGTACAGATCCCCGATGCAGATAGCGAAAACGAGAGGAACTTTAAGGCAGCCGACCAGTCGAAGCTAATAAATATTTTACTATCTTATCGCTTCGTTGAACTTTTTTTTTTTTGTTTTTTTGCCCTTTTTTTTCTTTATTCGCTGTACGGTTTTGTTTTCGCGTTTCGTTGATCCGCTTTTCTCGATACTGAATGGTAAGACCCCGCGGAGGCGGGCGAGAAGATCAGCATAGGCAATCGGAAAATCCGATACACGGCTTCGGTATGTTCGAACGGAAATTGAAAAAAGTTCTTTCCAGTTTAGACGATTTTTATTTCGGAAACACTTGTACATTTTCGATCCCTCTGAAGTTGATGCTATTTTTCGCGCACGTGATATCGATACTTTGTATATTCGTTCGAAAAGATGTTGTACAATTTTCGAAGTATCGAAATCGAATTATAAAAGTATTGCTTTATTATTATTATTATTATTATTATTTTTTTTCAATTTTTATTTCATCGCACTTTCGTTTCGAAGATTTCGTTTTTTGAAGAAATTTTCATTTTAAGGAACGAGATATTGTCATGTATACCGCATTCGAAAAAAAAAAAAAATCTTATTTTTACTATTCAACGAATTAGGAGAACTAATAGGTAATTATTGCAATACATTTTTTATTCTAAAGTCTTCTAAACTCATTTTTTCACCTCTCAACAGCCACCGAGAAAAAGACGGGAGTTTTGTGTTTCGAAATGACGAAAAAAAAATTTAATAAAATTTAACACTACGATTCGTAACGTGGCGACTTTTTTTGGGTTTTAGTACAATTGCGTGAATAGATAGAGATAAAGATTTCAAATAATAATGAAAATTTGAATATTTTGAAATTTCGATGATATATGCTGCGATTACGTTTTTTGCGGCGTTGCCGCATTTTCACTATAAAAGGAACGAAGAAAAAATAATTTTCCAAAAACTTAAAAACTTTTCACTGAAAAAGTCGCGTAATAAAAAAATTCTCCACATTAACAGCAAAGAGAGAAATATTAAATAATTATTCGCAAATTATAGTCAAGAGATTTCAAGTGTCGACTGAATCAGATTTATTCCTCAGTGAGTCTTACAGTCATAAAAAAAAAAAAAAAAATTGTGTAAATTAATAAAAATTTTAAAAGCGTAAAATAATTCTTTAGAATTTCACCCTCTTTTGTGAATAAACTTTCTCTATTATATTTCTTTTTCCGTATAGAATTTTTTTATTTTTCCAGTTTCCAGAATTTTTTCATTAACTATACATTATCTACTGCGCTGCAGTAAATTTTTCCATTATCTTCGCGATATCCATTATTTATCGTACATTTCGAATACAATATGATGCGATATCAAAGATCGCATTGAACGGTTGACAATCGAAAACGTCGTTTTCTTTGATCAAAGAGGAGACATAGCCGGTGTTAAGGGAATATTCACACTTAACTCCCCGGTCTCATCTTTTTCGCAGTCGTACCGTTAGGATAGACGAGTCTCGTAGATGGGAGAAACGGGCTTTGCGGACAAAGCGACTTCCTGAGACTCGACGATAAGGGACTTTAATGTCTCTTCGTGTGCAATGAAGTAAAATGCACAGCTTTATTGCGTTCCGGGATTTCAATCTTGCAACGGCTACGTACCGTTCTATGTATACATATAGAAGAAGTATATATGCCGCAGCGTGCTGCGGACAGCACCGGTAACTCTCCGGCAAAGCCTCACGGAAATAATATCGTCATAAAAGACAAGAAAATCTTGTTAATACCTCATCGCAAAAACATCTTGAGAACTATTCGCGTCGGCATTGCGCGGCGTTATATATATTCTTCCGGGATGAAGATGCGAGCAATTGTAAAATGGATGCTGCGAAGAAATGCATCGTAAAAGATTCGACGAACTGAAACATACAGAGACCTCAGCGAGAAGTTGTTGCGGCAGTGACGAGTTTCATTACTTCGTCTCCGCATTAAATGCCGCAGCAACGAGATGAGACGATATACTGTTTCGTCGGATTTTGATAGACTCACGAGAATAATTTAGAGATTTTTATCACAATAAGCCGTTAATTGGGGACGAAATATAAAAAAAAAAAAACAATGACATAATTTTGTTTATCGAATTACAGAATCAAATTTTGTGAACGCGGTGCGATTAAAATTTATTTTTTTTTTATCAACCGGCAATAACCACGTCTGCCCTCTATAATTTGACATTACCATATCTCCTTCGGTACGCAAGAATTTAGCAAATTAACGGAAAGACTAATGGGCAATGCGTGATTTATGTGTTCGAAAATTTATCAGTTTCATCGCTATATCCCGGTACCTCTTAATTGAATTACTTCCTTCGGTGATAATTATACTTCGCGCAACGCCGACGCGGACGGGCAGCGTAGTCGTTTTATGCGACTTTCCAGAAATTTCGTAACTTACATTTCGCAATCTCATTTCTCTCGTTGATCGAAGATTCACACAATTTTCCGAAGCTCGACAATTAGAGATCGTAGATAAAAATATCTCGTTAGCGCGCGGTAAAACTTGGCTCTTGCGTCCCCCCCCCCCCCCCCCCTCCCGCTCCTTCTCTCCCACCTTCCGCCGACCTCGACTTTGTTCGCGTGATATCGATAAAGTTTTTAGATGAGCTATCGGGTAGAAGTGATCGTTACCCTGGCGATCTCGGAAAATCGAAAACTCGGGAGACATTGCGAGATTCGGCCTTCAGAAGGTAACAACGGTGGAGTTTTCCCCTCGAAGAATATTGAAATGAAAAAATATTGATTTGGATTAAATCCTTTCGTCAGTCATTGAACAAAATTAATTTCTTTTTAATTAATTGATCGACATGCATTTATTGCCTTAAAAAAAAATTATTGTGTTGAAAAAAGAAAAAAAAAAAAAATTCGTATGGAAAATCGTAAGATTGGCAGAAATGTGAGATTCGCCCCTTATAAAGGTCACAATTATAGTCCCTTTAATAAATATTAAAGTGCTAAAAAAACCCGATCTCGAGGAAACTCTTCCGTCAATTATTCAACACGCTGTACATGTATTGGCAAAAAAAATTTGAATCGAAAAAAAAAATGGTTTTTCATCTGTAATTCGGTCCGAAAGTTCGTGCAATGAATTGTTTTTTTTTTTTTTTTTTTTTTTTTTTTTCGATACAAATTTTCCTCCTCGTTGGACGTGACTACTGCACAGGAATCCTCCTCGAGAGCGCTTGACGTAGGGAAATTCTCGTTGAACACGAATTCGGACTACGCGATTGAACGTAAAACCAGTCGAAAGCTCGCCAGGGAGAACTCCGTGCACTGGCGCCGCAGGGTTACCCGTCCCGAATGCTTCCGACCGTTTTTCTTCTCGCTCGCATTTCCGGTCCATTAAACCCCCTCCTCGTATCGGGCGCGATCTTTTCATTCCGGTGAAAAATCTATTAGCGAAATAACGCCGCTCCTGCCAGTTATTTCCGCCTCGGTCTGCTGGCCGTTCTGTACCGTGAGTACATATACTGTACGAAATTGCATGTACCGCGTGTAACCGTACGTATACCCCTCTTCGCTATTCTAGTTTTGCTTCGGCCATTGGATACTTTTTCGTCTCTGACCCAGTTAACCCTATAGCTCCGAACATTTTCCCGATGACTCTATGCTCTCTCGCGTATTCTTCCATGTTTATCCGACTCTGCTGTAACTTCCGGTGTACCGATGAAATCGAACGCAATCGATTCGTTGCGGAACAAAAATCCTTCAACGGCTTATCGGCGTTATTTTCGTTTTTTTTTTTTTTTTCATCACCTTCGAGATATATATATTTTTCCTTCGCGTCAAATGCAGCTGTATATTCCGCACGTGTACGACGGGACGGTAGTTTTATCCTTCGAGTACTCCAACGGAGAGCACGCCGCCTAATCGTTTACACTCCAATAAACCACCGATATGACTTCTTCGATCTCTAAACGAGCGGAAAATTTCGCTCGATGGATTTTTACCGCTATCCGGCAATCGCGTATTTTCAATTACTATGATTTCATTTATACCGGCTAACCATTGCTGGCGCACACGATTCAGTAGTCGCAATACAACTTTCAAATCGTTTCGAAATAAGGAATGCAATTTGCGAACTTTTTTTTCCTCAAAATTCCGTGTGACAGTGAAAAAAAAATGATCCTAATTGCTACTAATGCTAACAGATTACGACAGCAATGGATGCTCAGTCGGTGTATCGCTCCGTCGATCACCTACGTCAAGCACTATCGTCCGCGGCCAGTACTTGGATGGGTGACCGCTTAGCCAAGCACTGGCCGGCGCATCAATCGTTGAGCGGGAGGTCAGTTTTTCTGAGACTTCGTTGTTCATACTTAAGAGGATGAGGTACAGACTCAGTCGGTAACAAAATCGCCTTCCCTGTTGTCTCCAAAATGGTTGCTCTGATGACGACAATCAAATCCGGTTTTTGTAGTCATAAGATAGGCGTATGAAAACCTAATTTGCTTTTGGTCGTCAGCGCAACCATTTCGGAGAAAATAGGGAAGACGATTTGTTACCGACTGAGTCTGTACCTCATCCTCTTAAGTGCACTGCAAGTATTCTTAACTTCCCTTAACTTAATTGCGCCCTTATTTTAAATCGTTATCATGGCAACGATTTCCCTTAACTGTATTTCCCCTGAGTCCGTTCTCCCCACTCCAAGTAGTATCTACGGACGCGTATACCCCTCATTACGCGTAAACCCCCTATTCGCTGCAATTGACCGGAAGTATGGACGATAGGGGAAATGCAGAAACGGAAGCGTCTCCGGTCCCGGCATGGATCTATCTATCCATATTTTTCGATCTATTCATTTTAAATTCATCGACGTGAAACGGCGCCACGGCCCATCCACCCCTTTGATAATCATATTTTCGCGTAATGTTTTTCACAAAAAACATTCGCCGTCTGACAGTACCGGAAGTTCTCTTCCTTAGCTCCGACAAGTGGCTCCGTTTTAGCCGGAAAAGATTGCTAAAAGATAAAGGGATAAACAGAGACTTCGCGAAATAGCTATACGCATAAAACGAGAGAGAAAGAGAGGGTCGGTATACGACGAAATGTTTGGGGGAAGAGAGAGGGCTGTTTCTCGCTCAGGCGTGAAGAACATAATGCAATAATTGACTGCGCACCGTTGGTGGCACAAAGGGAGTGCCTCTCTTGCTCTCTCTCTATCTCTTTGGCGAGGTTGGCGTAGCCGCGGACAGGAATGGCTCTCGGTAACGGGAACGAAAGCGCGCGTGGTATACAGCGGCCGGAGAAAGCTGAAAGTGGAAGTTCCCTTTTGGATTCGCCGTCGTCGGGCCGGACGAGAGAATAAAACTGGAAATGAAGAAGGTGAAAGAGGTTGTACGGGAGAGAGAGCTCAAGCCGCGCGACGTTGGACAAAGGTGAGCCGAGTTTGCGAGAGAGCGAGAAAAAGGGGGTATAAGTTAGTCGGGAAAAAGGGGGATGGCTTTGGCTTGGAAGAGCGGTATGCGTGCCATGGAAAGCAAGGAAAGTCGAGAAGGGAAAAGCAGGAAGAAAGGGCCGCGGGGAGGGGGGAGGGAGGGGGCAGAGTTGAAGTAGAGGGTGCGGAGGGCTGTGTGGTGCACACGAAAGGGGAGGAAAAGAGGTGAAACGAAGAAGAACGAAGAAACCATCTCCGCCATCCAGAGATCTGCGGAGCTAACTCGAGCGCAGGCAGCAACAACTCGAGATGTAAATCAATGGGTGATAAGGGTGGTTCTTCTGTCCCATTGCTCGAGGCTGTGGCGGAGGGGGAGGAAGAGAGAGTTTTCTGCAGACAGCAGAATCCACTTGGTTCTCGTTTCGGAATGAAAGGAGAATAAGAGAGGAACAAGAATAAAAAATAAAAAATAAAAAAAAAGAACGCTGAGATAGATATGAGTACAAAGGAAGGGAGGATAATCAGAAAACGAAGATGAAGAAAATTTGGTTTGCGTGTGGGTTGTCTATATATATATGTATGTGTGTGGGGGGGTGTATGGCCGCCGGTGAGACGAGTGAAAAACAACCAATGGCTTCAAAGATAGATGCTACGGAGAATAGTAGGAGGGGCGGTACAGTAGGACAGAGGGGGCGAGGAAGATAACCAGAGAAAGAATAAACGAGTACTACGGAAAGGTGGGTCGACCGCCAACGAATTATTTATTTACCTCACTTTCGCAAAATTTTTGCCTTTAAGTCTGAAGAAGCGTACATATACACGTATAGGACACACGCATACATAGGGGTCGCTAACCGTTCTCCCGGGGACAACAAGAATGTGCTTCCGGGAGGCGCGTTCGTTGAATCGCATCTCTTCCGATGCTGCCGCGTTTGCTTCTCTTTTTCCTCTTTTTCAACCTCGTGGGCCGTTTAAATTATTAACCATCGATTCTACACTTCCTTTCAACTATTTAGAACCGCGCCGCCGAGCGTCGTAGGGGATGTCGAACGAAACCGACCTAAACGGCATTTCTTTCTGTTTCTCGCAAACTCCGAACTGACCTTCGGGAATTTTTTTTTTCTCAATTTCGTAAATAGATTTTTTTGGTTCTGCATGCGGATTCCTACGATGAAAAAGCTTCTCCGCATATTTTTACGATAAAATGCCCGAAATTGTTCAGGTGGCCTTTTTGGAGTCCGATGCACCGGCACTGAGTTTAATGGATAGTATTTCGACATCTAATTAAGCATTGAAAAGGATTCATCTCATTACCAAGTAGAATTGTTGTTATTACTAAGGGTTCGTAGGGCTCCGCGCTTTTGCGGCCGTCAAACGATAGCAACGGAACCGTTACCAGGTTAACCGTTGCAATAGCAACGAGTCCGTGACATTAGCCACTCCGTCATTGTAACCCCGCCGTGATTTTAATCTTCTCGTAACCATCAGCCATTCCGTCATTTTAACCGCTCCGTAAGTTTAGCCACGCCGTGTCGTTAGCGTATTGTCTAATCTCCCGGCGACGGTATCTTTTTATGTATATAAAGAGACTATTACTATGATTATTATTTATTTTTGGTCAAAATTGAAAACATTGTCTCGATTTAGCCTGGCATCAGGAATTCCGTCATTTTAACCGCTCCGTGAGTTTAGCCACGGTGTGGCTTTAGCGTATTGTCTAATTTTCCGGCGACGGAATCTTTTTATGTATATATAGAGACTATTATTATGGTTATCATTTATTTTTAGTCGAAATTGAAAACATTATCTCGATTTATTCAGTAAAAAATCAATTCGGCAGCTTTGCTTAGCTTTGTAGAAATGTAAAGTACGAATTTAATTGGCAACGGTTCATTTGTCGAATGGCTATCGGGTGTTTTTTTTATCGACCCCTTTTTGTCGCGAATTGATCTCCGTACGAGCCGATACGGGGGTTACGACTGCATCCACGAGAAATTCTCTGGTGCAGTTCTCTCGTTGTGTGTTCTCTCGTTCGGAGGTAAACGTATGGGGGTATATACGAGGGTTCACTCGGTCCAGAGCCCGGAATTTCGAAAAACCGGCGAGAAGGCATCGGTTCGCCAGAGTTTCAGAGATAGCGCGAGCTACACAGAGAGAAACGTACGCCTCGCGTATCCCGTGGTACGCTAGATAAAACGCAAAACATCGCAGCTGACACGCAATTAGCGCCAGCGCCGGACTGCAAATCGTCGGGAACGGCCGTGACGCGCGAGCACACCGACCTCGGCACCGTACGATTTACTGCGTCGTGATTCTTTTACACCGTTTTTTTCCAACCCTCTCTTTCCCTACACACCCCTTGTCGCTCTCGTTTCCCCGCAACCCGCAAGCCGTCGCGTTTTCCTCTCGAGTACCTTTTTTTTATTTTTTTTCCCCCGTCGCAGTATCTTCTTTTTCATTTAAATGGTCGGACGCTCCTTCGTCGCCATCGGGTCTTTGCCCTTTGCCTCAGTCACCACCACGTCGTTTCGTTTGGGAGATGTGCGGAAGTAAAAAAATAAGAAGGGGAAGAAAAAAAAATCAACATGTGTAAACTTCCCGACTCTACCGCCCCGTTAAGGACGAAGTTACGTTCGGATTACTTCCCTGGAAAATCCATGCGCATCCATACCAATGTATTACTGAACTTTGCTGAAATTCATATCTCTATTATCATTTATCGGTTCTGCAATCGTTGATATTAACATTTTCTTCGATATAAAATAAAAAAAATTGGAAAAAAAAAATTCGTTTTTAACTTCTTTTGGGGGATTTGCGGAAGAAAAAAAAAGTACCAAAAAAAATATCAATGTCTGTAAACTTCCGGACTTCACCGCCGCGTAAGCGACGAAGTTACGTCTAAATTATTCCCAAAAAAAAAAAAAAAAATGCATTACCGAACTTTGCCGAAATTCGTAGTCCTATTGCCATTTATTGCTTCTGCAATCGTCGACATTAACATTTTTACGATATGAAATGAAGAAAATGAAAAAAAGAAAAAAAAAATCGTCTTGAATTATTAGCTTTGGCAATTGAATATAATAAATACGTTTCCCTATCTCCTTTGTCATTTACTTCGTCTCATCCCTATCGCGGTGGGGTTTTCCTCTTCGATGCCTTTTTCTTCACCCATATCTCCCGGGGGGTCTTTCCGAGTTTGAAACTAATATTCCAATCCACGGAATGGTAATCCTCGCGTCTCTTTCAGTGTTTCATTCGACGCGATCAATTTCCACTAATGACTCAACTTTCGAACGAACACAACCATCACCCGCGTGTATATAAGGCATTACCGAGCGGATACTACCGAACGAACACATCACAGCGTCATTCTACTTCGCGTCCTATTCCTTATCTGTCTTCCAAACCCTCCCTTCGCAACTCCCTCCGTCTCTTCCACCTCCGCACAACCCTCCAGTGCAGTGGCACTTCGACGGGTCTCTACTGTGCGCCTCCAGAGTTTAGTCGCGCGCCTCATACCACCCGATTACATCCCTCTTTCCTTTCCTCTCATCTCAACCTCCGCGCCTCGGGCCTCAACAGTGAGAATAGTTTGCGGCGCGTTTGAATCATTGTTTCTCCTACCCACTGCCGCGCTATTCAATTAAGACTGGAATTATCGCGCTTTCATCGTTTCTCTTCGTGCAGCGCACCCCGGGCCACTGGTGGTGTATAACACTGCTTCCGCGATCCGTGTAACCGGCACGTGAAAGGGACGACGAGGAAACTCACACAAATGTTATACTTCTACTTTTCCAAGATAAATTATTATTAAATCGCATTAATGCTTTTGCAAAATGACTTTCGCAGAAATTTATCGCGAGTTGCGTGTCCTCCGGAGTCTATTGTTTAACTTGTTACTTATTTAATTAAGTATCTGTATGCTTTGTTTTCTTCCGATGAATAGCGCATTATTTTCTATTCCTACAATATTTCGTTCGTTGAAAAGAAACGAGAAAATGTAAAGTTATACGTTTAAACTGCAATCGATCGTTCCTTCGGAAATTGTATTTACAAAAAAAAATTAAAAAAATAAAAAAAAAAATTTACAAAAAAAAATTAAATAACAAACAATTATTCGCATATTATAGCCCGGCGATTAATTTTTTTTTAATGCACCGTTTTTTGGTAACAATTTTTTTTACACTCATTTTTCTGCCGGCAATTTTGAATTTTTCATAAAATTATTTTAAAAAATTTTTTTGAGTAAAAATTACGAAAAGGTAAAAAAAAAATTGAATAAAAAAAAATTCCGCCGCTACCTTTTCGAAAAAACAGCCTTTTGAATTATTGAATGAAATATTGAATATAACGAAAAAACGAAAAAAAAAAAAAAAATACGGCGAATTTAGGTAAGAGAGTGGCAATCTGGCAATAGACGCCGCATTTGCGATACACAGGTGGTCGTTCACCGAACACTTCGCACGGTAATTCGAATTTTACCCGAGAGTAAGACAGAAAAGGCGGTAAAGAAAGAAGACAAAAGGAGAGTACGTTCCGAAAAAAAAAAAAAAAAAAAAAAAAAAACGGATGAAAAAAAAAAAGCTATCGTGCTTTCGCCAGTTCTCTTACCGTCGACTCTCGCGCGCGTAAAGGTGGGTCCGAGTCGGGGCAGAGAGCGTGCGATTTTCTTTACAGCCACTATTTCTTGTAGGAGGTCTGGGAGTGAGCACTTGTGCTATGCTTCGGGTACTGTCGGGGCGGGTTGGTCTCTCCGGTGTGAAAGAAAGGGATATATCCAAAGAGAAAGCAGCAAATGAGAAAGAGAGACGGGTGTAGATAGAAAGCCTTGCGAAGGTGCCTTCGGCACACGCCCTCCACTTCCCACGGTAATTAAATCAATCCTCGCGGCGCCGAGAGAGGCGAACGAGGCTCACGAGCGCGAGCTTTTCCCTCGCGTCTGCAGGGGGAAATACTTCAACGGCCGTTCGCTCACTCGCTCGTGAAATCGATGCGATCCTTCTTAGCGCACTGGCGTCTAGTTTTCCTCGCGAAAGCAAGCGGAAACATAAGGAAGTGCGTATTATCACGAGAAGAATATTAATCGTCATCGCAAGAACAACTGCAAGTTCGCGCGGATCGATGAGGCTTAGTATTGTATTGCTGAAGTTTTTCACTGTATCGCTTCGAGAGTCTTTTTGAAGTCTGTACGCCTCGACAACTACCCGGAAAAAAATAGAATAATTTTTTCAAATTTTTTTCAAAAGTTAAAATTCGAAACTCGAAACTTCGAATTTGAATTCGGAACTTTCCGATTTTTTTTTTTTTTTTCAAAAATAAAATTTCCTTAACTTTTCGATTTTTTTTTTTTTCAAAAATAAAATTTCCTTAACTTTTCGATTTTTTTTTTTCAAAAATAAAAATTTCCTTAACTTTTCGATTTTTTTTTTTTCAAAAATAAAAATTTCCTTAACTTTTCGATTTTTTTTTGAAAATTGAAAATTCGATGAATTTTTTCAAATTTTTTCGATCTTCTGCGATCGAATCAAAATTTTTCGATGGGACAATTTGATCGTAGATGACGCGACACGTATCCACAGTTAAAAAAGGGTTTAAAGATATTTTTATCCACAATATTTGTCTCGGCAGAGCGCGCGCGACGCTGGGACGCTATGCTATGTATGGGTGCGTTAAGCTAATCGGCTTATCGCACTGCAGTTTCGAGCGCGAATGCCAAAGCTCTTCGGTAACATTCGCGAATTTACTGAACGGTCATGTATACGTGCATTCGCAGACGAGTGTCCGCTTTCGCAATCGTGATACGCGCGGGTGTTCGTGCGTAGCGCGAGAACTAAAAACCAAACTCGTTTATTTTTCTTTCTTTGCTTTTTTTTTTTCGTTCGATACCACACGCAGTATCAGTCGCAGGCGTGAGTTCTTCTGCACGAAAGCGCGCAACGTCAGCGACAATTTTGTTATCGCTTCGAGACTCGTCGTTATAGTTGTGGATAACAGTTTTTCTGGAATAGTAGACAATTTTATACGTCGTAATCGACACACGCGACTTTTTCATTTTCGAAACTATAGAGTAGTGCTGACTTTGCTGGGAGAATGATCGCTCGAACGCTCGCCTCGTACTGAAGGTATTTCATTGTGTTATTTTCTATTTCACACCGGTTATAGTTCGTATATATCGGAGATTATTCGCTATTCGCTGGGAGACGGATGTTTTTCATGTTAGATAAAGTGGTTTTTTTTTTTTTTTTTTTCGATAAATTTTTTGACTTTTTTTTTTTTATTTTTGTTGAGGTTTTTCCGATGCCTCCGTTTTCGCGCTTCGCACGTTGCCTCCATACCACTGCGAAATAGTTCGCTTCTATTAATGCAATTTTTTTGCATCGTAATCAACGTGTGATTAATCAATCCGCTCGGACACCGCAGAAATATCTACGACATTTTTTTCTAAATTAACCATTCGGATCGCGTAACAACAACGGAAAAACGCGGAGCTTCAACTTGCAAGCGCTGCAAATATTTTATGCTGCAACGCGCGTACGCGTTTCTGTCTCATTTATTATCGCTTCACCTTGATGATAGATGGAACACTATGTTTTTACGGGGTGAGACGGGATGGCCGTTCGTAACATCGCGAAACATCGCCCGTCACATTGTGTTGCTGAAAGCAATTTTTTTTTTAAGTTTCTTCTTTCAAGAAAATCCATATAAGACGATGAAAAAAAAATAGAAAGAGATTTCAGATTTTTCAAATTTTATTATAAATTTTCGAAAATTTTTACGGCGATCATAAATATTGCAATGGTGTCGTATGCACGAGAATATGGTACACCGCAACTTTGCGATAAAATTTACTATTTAATTTTTTTTTTCGTTTCGATATATTTTCAAATTTTTTTTTGGAAATTCTCTATGCCTATCGCTGTCGGTAAAACAGATGAATTTCATTTTCCTTCAAAATTTTTGAGAATAACAAAATAAAAAATTCGTTTTGATCACCAGATGGACGTTTCCCTTCGATATCGAACTTTATTAAAAAAAAAAAAAAAAATAGATACATCGCTAATGTACGAACAACAAATACACAGAGCTCCGGGATCTCCGCGATTTGAGATGAAATGAGAATGAGTATCGATCGAATTGGATTTGGTGACCGGATATCCTTGCTATTGACCGATAGAGACTAACTTCGCAAAAAAAAAGTCTAACTTCGCATCGACGAATAAATAAATTGGTCCAGTCGCGTTGAAAAAGATCAAGTGTCCCTCTCTCCCTCGCGGTGTATCCGAATCGGCGGCGCAAAACTTTTACGAGTTTTATCTCGACATACGGCGTTATCGGGGACCGGCTGTGAGAGTTTTCCCTCTTTCTCTCCCAGCGAACCGGTGTGTGGGAAATCGGACAGTCCTGCAGCCGCTACTATATTTTTCGGGTTTTCCCGTGGAAATGAAAAATTCATTGGAACTTTCGAATCGCCCCGGTGGTCACGAGACGTTCCCTGCGATCGAACGATCGCTGGCGGACCACGAGCTATTAAACCTCAGTATCGGTATTGTTCGTGTGTCGTAAAAAAAAAAGAAAAAAAAACAAATTCGGAACTATAGGGCGCTCACGCAACACGGCGGAAACGATACCTATCGTATAATGACTCGGGTCTCGTTAGCCATTTCTCGTTACGTGGCAGACAAATTTCATAGACACGTCGAAGGGTAAACCGGCGCTATCGCGGCCGGTTGATAATAGGTTCATTCGTGTTATGGAAAAAAAAATTCACATGAAAAAAAAAAAAAAAAAAAAAAAAATTGGCAGAATATATTGGATTATCCAATAAATTATCGTCGAAAAATTATTACCGATATATTACCGATATTTATTAGAAATTAAAAATTTAATATATTTATTATATAAAAACCTCGGATTTCACATATTTCTAATATATATCCATATAAATAAATAAAAAAATTGACATTGGTATTTTAAAAAAAAATTATTTTGAATTAAAATTTTTTTTTTTATTACGAATGGCGACTCACGTGGTGCCTTTTTCAGCTGTTTTAGATACGTTAACGACAATGTCATCGAATACAATAGAAAACGAACCCGAAAGTTCCATTGGGCTTGAAACGCGTCACTTGGAAACCTCAAACGCCAAAATCAGCGGAATTATCGCGACGATAAAGTATTACTACGATAGATTAAGAAATTTTCGATTTTATTACGGCGATATGATCGACGAATTTGCGGCCGATGTTTGCATGAAAATTATGTCTTTTTACTTGGATCACGGCGAGTATCAGAATAATGGTGCGATCGCCGAACAATAATAATAATAATAATAATAATAATAATAATAATTTTTTCGCACGTTTTTTATTTTTATATTTATTTGCACCGTCACTTAGTCGAATCGAAATATTTTGTTTCTCAACAGCTTTTCGACTTCACTTTTTTCGTCTACGATTTCCTTCATTTTTTTCCCGAAACTTTGCACTTCGTGGATTCGAGTACTCGCGCCCTATCCTTTGCCGTCCGCCCTTTTCACCGCTACAGCATTTTGTACTCCATTTTCCCCGCCAAGTTGCTCTCGAAAACTAAGTACGAAAAACGTTCCACGTGGGGTGAAACTTTTTTCGATGCGGCAGCTGGCCGCGTGTATTCCTCATTCTGAGATATTCATGAGTCGATCGTAAAAAATGCAGTCCAATCTTCAGAAGCGATACGTCTAGTAGCGAAGTACGGGGCGTTTTCATGATCGAAATTTTCGCGTATGTGTACCGATCGTGCCTTCGATCTTTCCGTCGTATCTTTTTTGTAACTTACCGTAGTCCTTTGCCAGCTGAGAATAGAATAGCGCATATTTCGTATTACGCTTATGCATCGATGCACATCGCGCGCAACAACGCAGCACGTGCATCCCGTGCTGTTTTACATTTTCTGAGACTCTTTAGACGCTAAAAATAATCTTTAACGGTGAGATTTCAAATTTTCTCGAAAGGTAAAAAAATGAAAAAAAAAAAAGAAAAAAAAAATTTAATTTCCGGAAAAATAACTTTTGCGTCAATACATCGCGCAGATCGAAAAATTTAAGAGGATGCATATGGTTCCCGCGAGCGTCGGGCGCGGCGCATTTGAACTCTGACTGCTGCTATGCAGTATTGTACTTTATCTCGTATTCACTGTTACGGAGTAAATCTATTCACTCTTCGCGTCTACCGTTGTCACCCGAATGATTCCGTTGTGGAGGTAAAAAAATCCACAGAAAATTAGATAGCGCAGTTTCGATGACCCGAAAGCGTGTCAAGTAAGCCGTCCCTACAGAGTTCGAATGCGATGAAAGGAGTACGAGAGATCGGTAGTGATAGCGGAGATAGAGATAGCGGAGGTGGAGAAAAATTTCTCGAGCCGCCAAGAATCGACCCGAAGTCCCTTTCACCGTATCCAATCGTTGGGAGGCTTCTCTTCGCCTCTTTCACATTTTCTTCTTGTGAAACGTACACTCCCTGCAGCTGATATCAATGCATTATACTTCGTATTTGGGGCATACAGTGCTCGTTCTACACGCTACGATAATCCAAGAAGTACAACTCAGTTATTTTTCTACGATTCTGTGAATCTGATTAGAAAAATTGCTCGGTAAATTATTCCCATATTCACATTTCCCGAAATGTCGACTCGTGAAAATGCAAAATATGTAATTAATTATTAAATTGATTACAATTGAAAAAAATCGTTTTAAGCGAATTGTAAAACGAAAAACAAAATCGCGTAGATTTTGATTTTTCATAGAGGAGCTTTTGTTTTCGCGATGTTTTTTTTTTCTTTTTTCATTAAAAATTTTTTATGTGATCAATATTTTTTTTCGATTGAGTAGAAGGGTTAATTTTGATTGCTTTTTTTAAATTTTTGTGGAAATGCTTACAATTATTGAAACTTTGCAATTTTTTTGAATGCGGAGCCAAAAATGTATACAAAAGTGGGATTTTTCAACGAACGGCGCTGAATTTTTCGAGAATTGATCGAGTCGTTAAAATTTTATGAAATTCTGATTTTTTTTTTTTTTTCAAAAATGGTTGTTAACGCCATAACTCTTATAATTGTAGAGTAAACTAGAAAAATTCCACGTATTTTGAAAAAAAAAAAAAAAAACTATGCAAATTAGGTTTCCTCAGCATCGTGTTATTTTTTTTTAACGTCGTTTTTCAAGCGGTTTTAATGGAAAGTATACGTATTCATTACCGTCACTTTAGTCCGATAAGAGCCCTTAGAATGAAATTGTCACATTATTCCGAAAAAATCGTTTTACCCCCAACAAAGGGTTGAAGGATATCTTTCACGAGAAATGATGAATGCGAAACTGTTAATATTTTCGCGTCTCGCCGACAACGCGTATTGTCGAGAAATTTTTTGATTGGCGCGCGATATAACGCTGCGCTCTCCTCGTTTCAACGTTGATAGTCATTAAGCTTTATTACCTTTTCTTTCTTTTTATCACACATTTTTTTTTCTTCTTTCTTTTGCTTATCGCGTCTGCGGGAATATTGCAGAAGAGCCGCGACACGGTTCTGGCCGCTGCTCGATGGAGAACTCTCGAGTGTTTGCCAGACACGATCGCGAGCCTTCGAAATCGGGACGAGAGCCTCGGGCTCTCGCTTCGCTCACACGAGTTATCATTTATCAGGATCATGACTGCGCAACAAACGCTGAAGCGAGAGCCCAGGGAAGCTGAAAATCCGCTAATTATTCGCTTCGATAAATTGCGTCCAACGAAATTGTTTCAATCCCCGCGCGATATCCCCTTCCCTCCCCCTTCCCATCTCAACCGCAGCATTGTGAACGTTCCTTTTTAGAGTATTCGGAACAAAAAACAGTACGTCAACAGTTTTTTTTTTTCTTTTTCAATAGAATAATTTACATTAATTGAGTGCCGTATATTTCGGATAAAAAAAAAAGGCAAATGGAAAGAATCAGAATGTTGGTATCGATTCATTTTTTATAACGAAGTTTCGGTTGGTTAACGATTTGTCGTTTAAATATTTAAAGTCACATCTCGTCCTGACTTTTTATTTCGTTCCACTATCGCGATCGGTAATATATTGAAACGCCATTTTCCGATTGGAATGTATCGTTATGGGAATTCAGCTTTTTTTCTTCCGAAATAAAAAGTATGACAACAATTTTTTTTCGTCATTTAGAATTTACCTCAATACATAAAATACCGAATTATTTGGATTCTAAAAAAAAATGGAAAGAATCCAAATGGTACCATAAATCGGTATTTTATCGCGAAGTTTCAGTTGGTTCGCCATTTTCCTTGAATACATTTGAAATTTCCATTCTATCGTAACTTTTTCTTAATCCCATTATCGGGATCGGTAACATATTAAAACGCGATTTTGCGATTCGAATATACCGATATGAGAAAACTAGGCGCGTCGCCAATTGCCTCAGCGATCTTTCTATGAATCTCTACCGGGCGCAGAGCTTTATCGTGGGTTTCGGCTTTGTATGCGTGTATTTGTGAATATAAATCTACTGCATTGGCATTGGCGCAGCGGAACAGAAACCAATCCCAGCGTCGACTGAAGAAGGGGAGGGGAAAGTTGGCCTATAGCTTTGTGTTTATCGGCCCACATTATCATTGGGATAATGCGGTCTCTGCTGTGATTGCTGATGTCGCACACCGTCGCGTCGCCGCCTCTCTGCTGCTGTCGCATTTACGATTCATGGTCTCTACCCAAGTTAGCGCAACATTACGATCGACGAATGCATACGCGTTCACACATACATATGACCCTTTAACCTCCCCGCAACTCTATTCTCCATTTGTTAATTAAGGGATAGTGAAATACCCGCGAGAATCGCTTCGTAACAAAGATATAACATTATTTCGAGTTCGTCATTGTTAGTGACTCCTTTACGAGTCAAACGATCGTATTTACAATTAGTGCAATCGGAAAACCGGAAACGTCCCAAAAATGGTACTTTTCCCATTTTTTCGTCAACTTTTTCCATCATTAAGACATTTTTTTCTTTTGGAAAGAATGGCAGTCAAGTTTTGTACAAATTAAAAAAAAATGGCACTCGTAAAAAAAATCGTTCTTATACGATAATTGGTGTACTGTGAGGTCCTTTCCCATTTTTTCATTGATTTTTTCCATCATTAAGACATTTTTTTCTTTTAGAAAGAATGGCAGTCAATTTTGTACAAATTAAAAAAAAAAAATGGCACTTCGTAAAAAAAAAAAAATGGTCTTATATGATGATTGGTGTACCGTGAGGTAAATCCAGGAGCGTTCACTCGCAACCGCTAATGTATCCTTAGCGTGAGAAAAGGCAACAGATATATAAATTGGTCATATAAATTCCGAAATGGTCCAAAGAACAAGTGAGTTTTTGTGTCCGGTTTCAGTCTCGTCTCTCGGTTACTTTCCAGAATCACGGAAAGCGAACGGTGTATAGAGTGGTCAGTATTAACGTTGCGCTGTAAGAGTAGATGTAGTTGGTTTTTACGTAACGACGGAAACGGCACGTACCTTCTCAAGGGTCCGAGGGAGTTAAGACCGCGATTTTCTTCTCGTTTTACTTCTCCTGCGCTCGACGCTCGTGAGACACGGAGACAAAACTTCGCGCACGAGAAACAGTGTCACGAGAGACGTAAGGGATAGTCGGTGCTTCCGAAGCGACGAGAAAAGGCGACCAAATAAAGATCGCGCGTCATTGTTCACGCGTGAAATGACCGTATTGCATCATAGAGCTTCGAGACTCGCGGTTGTTTGTCGCAAGAAAATGTTACGGTAAAAGGGGAAAAAAGGACGAGGGATGAGACGTGTGTAGTGAGCTACTGGCGCGCTCTCTGGGAGGCTGCGATATCCTCTCAGTGGTGGACAACGACCCTATAAAAGGTTAGGCGTGTTTAGGAAAAGCTAACGAGTCCGGGGATCAAATAACGAAAAGCTGAAGAAAGAATGTCTCATATGAGACTCGATACGGTTGTCCTTTTCATTACTTACGCTTTTTATCGTAAAAGCATTTGAATACAAATGCCATTCGCTGGATAAGAAGGGATGAAGTACTCTGCATTCGCGATCGTTGTTCGATTTTTCGTAAACTTCGAGATATCGATATATAAGGGTGCAAGTGTCTTTTTTGCGCAAACGGGAAGCGGAAAACGTGAGACCAAAGCCGGCAGCGGAAAAAACTTGAAGCTGAACAGCGGTATTTCAATTTATGTTTTTTCTTGTTACGCCGGAAGTTCGGGAATCTTTACGGTATCTTTTCGCGGTAAAAGAAACTTTGGAAACTTATGTTTGTCTATAAATACCGAAAACTTTAACGAGCAGCGGATGTAAAAACGGTATCGGTGACTCGAGTTCAAAGAAATGTTGTCTTTTAAAATTTTACTTAACTGAAAGTTTAAAAGTTCTTTGACACCTGTTGGATCAACGCGGCCGCCTTTAAGTAGCCTCTTTGAAACTTCAATGAAGTTAGAATAAATATACCGTTTTTCATCGTTAACTTTGACGATGACTTCGATAAAAAAGTTTTCAAGTTAAATGTCCAACGATAATAAAGTATCGAATTTGCGATCGACCTTATCGACATTTTTTAACCTATAAAAATGCAATAAATTCACCAAGAATACACAGTTTATTATCGAAACTTTTCTAATAATCGCGTACATAAAATTGAAGTTTTCTTCCTTTTCTCCCGCGCGGTATATCGCTAAAGAACTCGGAGTACGAAATGCAATTTTACAAAAATTAAAAAATTTACGACTAAAAAACAAGCGGAATAATAAAAAAATTAAATAAAAAAAAAATCGCGAAATAAAAAGTAATTATTTGGTTTTAAAAAATCGCGAAATTTATTCGTCACTGAGTTTCGGATCTCCCGACCTTAACGCGCGAACAATAATTCGTTATTTTTTAAAATTTCGAATTTTTTTTTATTTCGTCTTTTTTTTTCAGAACAAAATCTTCTCAATAATAATAAACATTTAAAATCATTATAAAATGACTGTCGTGAAAAAATAACGGAAACTTCAATTCGAAATATCCGAAACAGGTATCGATTTTTTTTTTCCAAATTTCTTCATTTCTGCGATTTTATGCATAATATTCATAATTTATCGTCGGAAACAGAAATTTTATGACTAACAGAATTTATGTTAAGACGCGTTAAGCCATTTCGGCAAAACTGCATAATCACGAAATTGGGAAAAATCACGAAACCTCAGTGGTAAAATGCGTAACTTCCGTCTTTTTCTCTCGCGAGCGGTCCGAAGTTAAAGGTATTGCATTCAAAACTCGAGAAAATTTTTCCATACATCGAAATCACGACAAGCGGAAACTACAGATAGCGAAACTCCGGTCAATTCCGGTCAGTACGGTATTAGTTCACATAAGTTTGCAGTGTAGATAGTACGAAGCGGACAATTGGATAGTATCGGTTCTTGGATATTGGCCAATCCATGGGTCAGTCTTCTCGCCATTTCGACTTGATCCTTCGCTCGATTCACCGTGCGACGGTCTGCGGTCGATCCAATTAACTTCTCAATCTCGAAGAACTTTCCGCAGATGGAAAACCAAGGAAGGTGCACGAGCCAAGGGACTTTCGTTAGGCTATCGAATTGTCCATTGGGAAATGAAAAAAAAAAAGGGTTGTATGTAACGTAAGAAGAAAACGCGAATACAGTCGATGAATCCCATCTCCGGGTATACCTCGCCGCGACACATTTCCCTTTTTTTTTTTTTTTTTTCTTGGAGTTCTTTCTCGCTGAGTCATCTCATCCTGACATTTTTGCGTATACCTCGCGGAAACACGAAGTGGCAGCGAGAACAGCTCAGGTGGGACGCGTTGTATATTTCGCAACGAAAAGGAATTACAGGCGTCGTCGTCGTTGTCCCGAGAGCATCATTTTTCACAGCGATCTTTCCAACAACGACGACAGCAAGATGGTGTTACTTGGTTAGGCGGGGAGGAGAAATGTTGGCTGCTCCGGCACACGGTAACCATCTTTTATCGCATCCCAATTTCGTCTCGAACCCCTCTTTTTCCGCACACTATCGCATACATCGCTTCTTTGATGCCGTTTTTTTTTTTTTTTTTTTTTTTTTTTTTATAAACAAAAATAAAGTAACAACGACGAGCTTTGGCGTCTTCTTTATAATGCGGAGGATTGCCTTCTGTCTCGACATCCCTGTTTACGCGTTCATACCCTATAGCTGCGGGTGGAATTCCCGGGGGACGTAATTACATTATTCATGATGACTGCGCGGGATACACGCGGCGACGTATTTACTACTCCCCGAAGATCGGGGCTTTGACGACAAATCTACGCAGTTCCCATGATTATTTTGTCACGGTTTCCGCTACACGTGTTTACGACTATATAGTGTCCAAATGCATGTATCGCGCGGACAAATGTTTACGATCTGTAACGGTCAGTAGGTACATCAAGATCGCTGCGCGTTAAATAAAATAAATCGTAAAATTCGCGTACGGATTTCGATTGATCGGCAACAATTCCGTACCGATTTCGGTGCATATTTCGGCAGTGAAAAAATATTAATTAAATTCGAATGGCAAAAAAAGTATATGCAAAAAAATTATTTTAATCAATAGGTTATATATTTAATTAATATATCAATCACATAAATCGTCATATTTTTGGAGTCAATATTACGATATATTTTCGTAATATACAATTTTTTGACAAAAAAATATTTGATACATCGCAGATATATTTTTCGATATAATTTTTTTTTATTTTCGGAATTATGTATTCTGAAGCGTGAAATTACGATATGATGAATAATTGTGATTTGCACTATCGTCTGTTAAGGTAAGTGAAACTTTGGAGTTCCACAGCGTGGAGAATTATCCGTATTTTCGATATTTCGTCTTATTTTACATCAAATTATTATAAATTTTGTATTTTTTCGTCTCGCTTCACCCTTTACGTATAATTCGATAAAAAAGTGAAAAAATTGCCGGATAAATAGCATATGGATATTTTTTTTTTTTTTTATAGTCGAATAGCATATTTTGCGATTTCCAAGGTTCCGACATACGCGGGTATCGCTCGAAGGGATTTTTTTTTTACGATGAAAAACCAATAATTGCATCGCTCGAACTATTCCTTTGACGACTTGGAATGATCTCTCTTACGCACAAATCCAGTGACTCGCAGGGCGCTTTACCTCGGCGTCCCGTTGCTTCGGGCGCCCTGCGCGCTGCATGCGAAAAGCTTGACTCTCTGTCGTGGCAATCGTGATTACGTTCCGAAGCACGCTGAGGGCACCTATCGTATCTGGCTTTTCAAAAGAATGCTATCCTATACTATATATATACGAAATGCTCACGCAAACACACCAACGCGCGTTGCATTGCTCCGGGAATTTTCGATTTATCGTCAAACGCGATGGAACGCCTTGGGATCGATCGTTAATTCGCGGAACGCGATAGCGGTAGATTTAACCGTCCGATTGGAATTTAATGATTCTTCGTGCTCAATTTATTTTCTCTTTACGAATCACGTGCACTCGCTAATCATTAATGCGGAACGAGTTTTCATTATATTATATATCGAAGAAACATTCGAGAAATAATGGCTAATGGAAACTGTTCGACGGTAAAAAAAAGGAGAGAAATCTTCGATTATACATTTTTCTCGTTAAAAAAAAAAAAAAGTAAGGCACTATTTCTGAAAAGAAATTAATAAAAAAAAAATTCGGGAAGATTTTTAAATATTTAAAAATAAAAAAAATGGTAATTGGACCCAATGACGAAAAAGGCAAAAACCATTTCGAGATAATTGCGCCTTTTTCTCCGCTGCAATTAAGCCGATGAATGATTCTCACGAGACATTTAAAATTGAGCGGTCAGCAATTTCATTTGATCGGCGTGAGCGAACTTCAACTGCTAGCTTCACATACATATATATACCGCGCGTATAGGATTCGAGGGTCGAAGTAGAATTAGTCACTAGCCGATGGACAGTACGCGGCACCACCGCAAAAGCGATTGCAAGTGGAATAGAGTATAGAGTAATTGACTCTATCAGGTTTCCGCGAGCGACATGCATTTTTTTCGGTGTGTTACTGACGCTATCGCATGTCGGAAAGTCGGATTCGCTTCGACAGAGGGCGCGCGTTCAGCGTGGACGAGAAGACAGGAGGTGAGCTCCCAAAATCCGGGATTTTGGCGGCTTGGTATCCGCAGGAAACAAAAAATAAAAATAAAAGTGTCCGTCTGCACGGGGGGATGTAAAAAAAAAAAAAACAGTCACTCACACACACGTACACACATCGTTGTGCGAAAACCCTCTATCTTTCGTTCGCGATGAAAACGAGCGAAACGTTTTCACCGAACCCTCGGGCTCCGGCGGAGAATTGGGATGGGATTACTGGAGGCCCCCAATTAAATTTTGTTACCGAATGCTGCCTGCTGGTGCTCGGTGCCGATTTCAAATCGATAACTCTTTTCTTTTCTATCTATTGCCGCGCCTCACGCTGTTACTATAGTAGTTGCAGACTATTGCAGTCAATTCAGTAGGGTTGCATCGGCGCATTGATAATTTCGTCAAAAGCTTTTACTCCCCACTTTCGTTTTTCGCACCCCGAAAGAATAGACGACGAATCGAAAAAATTGTCGAATAACGAACGGTTCCGTATTGAGTTCAATCCCAGTTTTTGTCTTCTTTTTTTTTTTTTTTTTTTTTACAGTGATACTATTCTTGAATTTCAAAAAGGAAAAGTAGAATCTGATTTATAAATGAAACAAAGTTTGATTTTTGAAATACAAAGCTTCGATCATTCGCAACTTTGACTCAGTTTGCCTGATCTCATTATGCGAAATTCCGTGGTGCACCATAACTTGTATCAAGTAATGTTGCAGTAGGGTTGCATATCTACGCATAAATAATTTCGTCAAAAGCTTTTACCCCCCCCCCCCCCCCTGTCGTTTTTTGCACTCCGAACGAATCGACGACGAATCGAAAAAATTGTCGAATAATGAACGGTTCCGTATTGAGTTCAATCCCAGTTTTTGTCTTGTTTTTTTTTTTTTTTTTACAGTGATACTATTCTTGAATTTCAAAAAGAAAAAGTAAAATCTGATTTATAAATGAAAAAAAAGTTTGATTTTTGCAATACAAAGCTTCGATCACACGCAACTTTGACTCAGTTTGCCTGATCTCATTATGCGAAATTCCGCGGTGCGCCATAACTTGTATCAACGCTCACGGAAGTAATTGAGTTCTTCCGAAATAGCAATTTCAAGAATCCGGATGAAAGGGGATGGGTAGTGTAGCAAAGGTAGGAGATTGCCACGGTGTAGCAATCGCGTAGATGAGAATGCGCGTCGGCAAAAACGGAGAGTATTATATGCGCCTTCGTGGAGTTGCAGGCGGATAGATGTTGCCTGTTGGCGTATAAAGGGGTCAGTCCCGTCCACCCATCTCGGTTTACCTCCACCCAAAACGGATTTAACCTGCAATGCTATGTTATTTGGTAAGTTATTCGGGAGGAGGGCGCCAGTTGAAAACGATTTACCGTAATGCCGAACAAAAAGTCGTTAGGAGTCTCGCAAACGTGTTAATTATCGAATAATCGAGTTTCACGCCGATTCGATATGAGATTAGAGGAAAACTCGAATAATATTTTTCTCATCTCTCACGACCTACTTTTGCGGCACGAATACCCAGCTTTCCCTTAGACCCTGTGGCGATGGCTTTGCGTCGAGGGGTCGCAGAAAAAAAGGGCGACAGACGAGCTAATCGGTCGACCAGAACGTCTGCTACCCGAGGACGATTTTTTTTATCCCGACGCGCTTCGTTCACCCCTCGATGTCGCGCCCTCATAAATCTGATCTATTACGAAGAGACATGTCGAAATAATTGGAGGGAATGTGCCATTTTGCTGACGTCTGGCGAATTATTATTATTATTTTTTTTGTACAATTAGCCAATATTCCCTACCGAAATATATTCGGAGCTCTGATGTACACATATAAATATAAAAAAAATATATACGATATTTTTATATACGGTGTATGTAATACATAAAGTATGAGATGTTTGCGAAAATATCACCTCGAAAAGACCCTTTTGACATCGAAAGTAATGATCGAAGTATTGGTTTTTTGCGGCCATGCGCTAAACCACGTTTTTTCGCCTTTGCGCAGTTTTCGGAAAAAAAAAGTGCGCTTATCTTAAATTAAAGATCCATAAATTTTTTTTTTTATTTTTTCGAGTGGAATGTGTAAACCAAAAAAAAGGAATATTTCATATATACACATTGTAAAAAGAGTATCGTATACGATTTTAATTCACAAGCGCGAACCGTGCGGAAAACCTCTCTTTCCACACCGCGGTGAAGTAAAATATTTTATTACGGAGGACGTCCATTTCGGACACAGGTTGCATATTCCGTTTCGGTTTTTGCACCGAGTTGTTGGTGTTGAAACGGCATTTACGATGGTGACGTAAAAATTCGAGAGATTCAGATTGACGAGAAATCAACGTAACGCGCCATTCATCATTTTTCTGTCGATGTGTTCCTTTTTTTTTTTTTTTTCGTTTTTTCCTATTATTTCGTAACACTTTTATGCGAAGTCACATCGCTATTGAAGTACCGGGAGTTACCTCGGTTCGAATCCGATATTGATGAAAAGCATTTAACGGCTTTAAATGGAACGAAAAACTAGCTATCGAAAATGCCGATAGTTCTCGTCACACGAGGCGCCGGATGTGCCACCTATTTCGTTGGCAGAACTGTATGCCTATGGCTGTTGTCTACTCCGATGCTTGATACGGTACGTACGGTAATCGGAGCTAAAACGTTTCGAATCGCGCGCGGTACCGGTTTAGCGCATTCGAAGCGTTAATCCTTGTGACAAAGGGTTTCCGGTCTCATAGAAATAAAAAACGATTCTTTTTTTTTTGTTTTTACGGCCTCGCCGTTCGACACCGAAGCGATCGCGCGTATGTAGAATTTCGGATCGAAACGACCGATGCGAATGAATTTTGGATGAAACCAGTCTTTAGCCGATCTTTCGATGGTTATCCGTCAAAATTTGAGGTTCGATTGATCACACGTATTGTTTGAAGGGAGCGATCGATTGGTTGCAATGTCCAAACTGACATTTTCAACGGTCTGCAGACCGTGTGGATACGGTGATGAATTTCTGCCCGGAAATAGAGTCGAAGATCGATTTTCAGATTTCCGTATGTACGATCATTTTTTAGGAACGATTTTGTCTCGAAACTTTACGATTCAATTTCGTCAATAATATTTGCCGATCAAAACGAAAAAAATGAATAAAGAATCAAAGACCCGTCTTTAAAAAAAACAAACACGCAAATTTCTGCGACTCGAATTTAGTAATATTTTCAAAATCTCTGTACCGATCCCCCTTTCGTGCGATTTTCCGATATCCGTATAAGAGAGCTTAATCCAAATTGAAGAATAATAACTGAGGCTAATCCCGTGGCAAGCGGGCACAGGAGTAGGAGCAGCAGGAGCAGCTCATCGTTGTGCCGGTAGAGTGAACGGGGTACCATTTGAATATTCCGAATGAAAGGTCGTGCGGAAAAAGGTTTCGTATAGAAAGGATTCGGTAAAGCTAGCGCGGCGCATTAGACTATAGCCGATAGGCAAATTTTGTTCTCCGTCTCTTTTCTCACTTATTTCCTTAATCCTCTCGGCGAACTCTCATCATCTTTATCACACCCGGATATGCATAGGCGTCCTTGAACTTTTTGCACCGCAAGATAATTGTCCATTTAGCAGTACTTGCGCCGAAATCGTTATCGTAAACGCGAATAGTGTGAACATTCTTCCATTGCCGATGCATTAAAAAAAAATTATTAGTCGGGACAACTATTTTTTCAGATAAAATCGGTCGCCTCATCTAACTATTAATTGAGGAAACTAACAGTTAATTGGACCTTCAATTTTTCAAAAGAAAATCGGTTGCTCTAACTAATTATTACTTCGAACAACGAATGTAGAGAAAAAAATCGGTTAGCCAAACTAAAGGTTAATTGGGAGAACTATTAGTTACTTAGAAAAACTGTTCTTGAAGAAAAATCGGTAGTGCCAACTTACTATTAATTGAGAGTATCGGTAGTCGATTGTGGAATCTGCTTGAAAAAAAAAAAAATCGGTCGGGGGAACAACACTTTGTTGAAAAAACTAAAAATTATTCAGAACAACAAGTTCAATTAGAAAAATCGGTTGTGCCGTCTATTGATTCTCTCAATGAATTGTTAGTTCCCCAACCGATTTTTTTGATTGCATCAAAAAAAACGGTATGAAGAGAAAGCGATGACTTTTCCTTCCAACGCGCGGTCAGACACCCCGCCAGACACGGGGTGAAAAATCGGTAATGCCAACTTCGATTAATTGAAAGCATCGGTAGACGATTGTGGGATCTTACAACAAAAATCGGTTGGGAGATTAGCAATTTGTTGAAAAAACTAAAAATTATTCAGAACAACGATTTTTCAATTTAAAAAATCGGTTGTAGTGTCTGACTATTGATTCTCTGAATGAATTGTTAGTTCCCCCAACCGATTTTTTTGATCGTATCGACAAAATCGGTATGAAGAGAAAGCAATGACTCTTCCTTTCAATGCGCGGTCAGACACCCCGCCAGACACGGGGTATCGAGCACATCGCGATAGCACGAGACAGTTATCGGCTTCCATTGTTTTCGCGCGTATCAGTCTCTTTATAGTGATGAACGTCGGTTGATGCTACAAGACACGAAGAAAGGGACATGGTGTATGAGATGTAGGAGGCGGAGAACTGGTGCATCGGTTATGCGCCGGTGAGACAAGTTGGGCGCATAGTTTGGTGAATCACCCTACAGCCGCCATCCCCAACGTGTTACAAACTTATTCCGGTGTGTTCACCATCCCTTGTAATGCTGCGACGCTGGCCACCAGCCACGTCGTCGCTTTAGCTATAAATTGTTTTCACGTGTCGCGCCTGTTAAAATGTACCGCACATAAAACTTACCGTGTTCTCTGACCTACTGCACAATTTACTGTAACCCCTTTTTGCCCTTTTTTAACACCCTCCCCAACTCCGGAGCATTTTCACCGCCGATTTTCATTACACGCGTTACAGCTGAATTCGCGTAGTTAATACAACCAAAGATCTGATCAATACCGTGCAGAACATTATTTTCCGAAATGAGAAAATCTGTTCCGGCGACATACACAGAGTTAAATTTCGTTGATGATTTTTTATTGCGATGTCGCAGCGTTTACGCTGTTACAGCTTCTATGTGGCGATTCACCCCGATACGTTGGGTTTAATACAAAACCCGTTCATGAAGCTCGCGGTCAATGACCAGATTAAAATTTTAACAAGGTCGGCTTGCCTCGTTTGCCCTCCTCCACCACACCATCCACCTCCACCCTCCACCCTCCACCCTCCACCCCTCCCCCTACACCTCTTTTGCCTTCGTTGCGAGATGCTAAATTAATTGCGGAATTGATCGAGAGAGAAAATCCTGTTAATATTAGGACCGCGGAAAATGGAGATCAAACACTGGATTGTGTGTTTGTAAAAGGAAAAATGAAAAAAAAAAAAAAAAAATCTCAAACCACCGCATAATTATGCACTGTAATGGTCGCTATTAACAGTTCCATTATGGCCACTTGCATATCGTGTTTTTACTGCATTATATTATAGCTGCAGTAAAGGCCCATTCGGACGTTTTTACGTTCGCGAATGGCTAAAAATCGTATTATCGTAACTCCATTGGATTTTCGAAATTTTTGGCAAAAATTTTGAGGCTTTTTTTTATTTTGTAAAAAATCGAAAAAAAAAAAAAAAAAAAAAATGCAATATAAATTATTCGGCTAAAATTTTGTTTCGGAGTCTGAACTCGATAACCGAAATTGTGGAATTCGTCATGATATATGATTTCGTGCGGAGACGCGGTGAGTTATATGTAGTACACGGGTCCTTTTAGTAAATAATTTACATCGTACCAAGTGCATCCCGGGAGTCTGCAATTTCATTCATCTACGAGGCAAATACATTCCCGTAGAAAATTTATCTCCGCAAGCGCACGAAGGTAGCAAGCACTGGGCGCCATGGAGACGAATGAGTTGAGAGTTCAGACGATGATAAGGTCGAGGTTGTTCGCTTGGGTTCGGAGCAGCGCTTCCCTCGCTTACTCGTAGAGTTTCTTGTAAGCCCCGTAATCTTCAGTAAGTAACAAAACATTTGCTCTACGCTGTTACCACTTCACTGCGCGCGATGTTCGAACGAAAACGACGATGAATTTCCAGCTTGATTATAATTAAGCAACACGCAACACGATAATTTACGTTTTATCGAAAATCGATTTACTCCCCTTAGTCCAATATTATTTTGTCAATTAACGATGAAAACATCGTTAACGAAAAAAAAAAAAAAAAAAAAAAAAAAAATACGTTCATTTAATTTCCGAAAATCACCTAATCCTTGATGAAGAAGAAAATGTCGCTATATGCCGTTTACGTCATTCCAATTTATCGCGACTAAACAAATACCATTAAACTAGTGAATAATCGAATGGCGAATTAACGAATTCGTCAGGGAAAATTTGCATGGGATACCGGGATAACGTTGGATATTAATTATATTCCGTATGAAACTTTCCCTCGTTTCGTGAAATAACGAAAAGCCAAATCCGTTGAAATTATCGTTATACGATAACGACGATCATCATATATAACGCGTTATGGTTTGGTATAGCGTGCGCTTTATAACAGAGAGAGAGAGAGAGAGAGAGAGAGCGGAGTGATGCGGAGTAAAGACATATATAGCATATGAAGGCATTACGTTGGAGGGGATGGCGTTACACACGGCGTTTCGTCGGTATAGAGTGATATCAGCGATGCTATTAGTATAATCATTATCGTCGTTATCGATCCATACGTACACATTGGTAACTACCCCCTCGTTTCATCCCTTAACTAACCTTCCATGCGGCTCTCGCACCACTTGCAATCTCTCTTCTCTCACCTGCGGTCCCAATGGCATTAGTTTACTCGTGAGAGAGGTGTTTGTCCGTTTGGTGAGATCAATAGCATCAGAGATTACCGGGCGTTTGATTCAATTCCAAACGCGAACTCCGTCCTCTCCGTACTCTCGAGTTCTCCGTTCAGCCTAATTTATCGCACGCTTGCGGATTCCGTAACTCCAACGTAACTGTATGTCATGTTGCGTACACATAACACCGGCAGAACCGGACTTTGCGTCCAACTGAAAGCGACACTTGGCCTTCGTACAGTACTCACCGATCGTCATCTCGCCCACTGGCCGTTCACGATGCCCTCACACTGCGAAATCGATTCCCACCGGTGCAGCATCGACACACATGCAACACCGGTTGATGGAAGTCACGCATACCGTCATCCAGAAACCATTTTATATGTAAAGCGAAGTTCTATACTCTCACTAATTTGAATATTTTGACGATCATAGTATAATCTACGAACGATCGTTGATTACATTTTTTATCATTTTTTTTTTTTCGCGAAGGTACTTTAGAATATTTATTTTATTTTCAGCATTTTGAGAATCTTGAAAAAATGTATGATACCCAACAGCAATCGAATTAATGCGAAGTACCTAACAATTTTTTGTAAGGCTTCGAGAGCAATTATGCCGAATTTGTCGTTGATTCGGTCTTTGTGGACTTTTCGTTGGTATATTTCATTGTTAATGGTCGTTATTGGATGTAAGTGATGTAGTCTGCTTAGTATATACATACATATATATGTATATAAACATATATATATGTGTGTAAGATGGTGTGAATTTGAATGTGAGAAGATAGAAGCACACCTCGGGAGTGAAATTCTTCGCTGTGCATCCCATCCTCCGGATCCCGCCTAAGTGTGTTGCCAGAAGCATAGTAGAAACTACTCATGGAGGCAGCAAGAGGGAGCTCAGGGTTGACGCGAAGTCGTTGCAATTAACACGAACGTTTAATTAAGCATCCTCCTTCCTCCCCCCCTCCCTTTGCCCCCCTCACGCGCTCGTAGACGCTGTTATTCTCACATACCTGGCCTGCTGTGATATATCGCTACTACTAACAATTATTCGTGCATGCGGGAGAACCGTACCCCGAGCACCCCGGTCTTTCTCTTTGTTGGCTCGAGCTTTAGCTAGAAGTCTATCTTAAGAGGGGGGTGTTTGAATTAATAGCGCTCGACCAAATTTCATTTCGTTCTCTCACCTTGGTGCGGGTTCGTACCGGGATTCCAACGGATTTCTGAAAAAAAAAAGAAAGCAAAGCTACTGATTTTCAGACTAAGAATGCTCCATTCTATATATTCGACAAAGAAGAGGAAGAAATGTTATCCATGATTAGAGAATTTTTACATATATTCTGGATCTCTGGATCTCTAGATCTGGATCTCGACTTCTGGATCTGGATGTAGATCTGGACCTCTGTATCTGAATATGGATCTGGATCTAGACCTCTGATTCTGAATATGGATCTGGATCTGGATCTGGATCTGGATCTGGATCTCTGTAGCTGAATGTGGATCTGGATCTCTGTACCTGAACATGAATCTGGATTTCTGTATCTGAATATGGATTTGGATCTGGATCTGGATCTCTGTACCTGAACATGAATCTGGATTTCTGTATCTGAATATGGATATGGATCTGGATCTGGATCTCTGTAGCTGAATGTGGATCTGGATCTCTGTACCTGAACATGGATCTGGATTTCTGTATCTGAATATGGATCTGGATTTCTGTATCTGAATATGGATCTGGATTTCTGTATCTGAATATGAATCTGGTTCAGGACCTCCGTATATGAATATGGATCTGGATTTCTGTATCTGAATATGAATCTGGATCAGGACCTCCGTATATGAATATGGATCTGGATTTGGTTCTCTGTATCTGAATATGGATCTGGATCTGGATTTCTGCACGTGAATATGGATCTGGATCTCTGCACCTGATTATGGATTTGGATCTGGATCTCTGTACCTGAATATGGATCTGGATCTGGACGTCTGTACCTGAATATGGATCTGGATCTGGACCTCTGTATCCGAACATGGATATGGAATCTGGAACACCCGATGTCTTAATCTTCGCGAAACTCCGTCAAAATCACAATTTTTTTTTCATTTACTTGCAATGGAATCGAAATGCCAGAATGTAAGAAAACGCACATTAAGGCGCAATAACGCTGTACAAAAAATTATACAAGTTAAACGTTTTACCTGTAATCCTAAATCGGTAAATCGTGTCTAAGGGTTGATAACTTTTTTCAAATGTTCGTGTCATAGATCAGTGCACAGTTAATTTGTGCCATACGATTGGTGGCGTGGTTGGGTACTGTTAAATATTGAAATGCACGTCGACTGGATTCGACGGCCGTCAAAAGGTCTGTCTGTATAAATATCTCGCGCCCTGATCAATGCACACGATACAAGATACGACTGCACCGCCGCTTTTCACATTCAATCTACACTCAAATCGAGCATCGCTTTAATATCTCGTACCCCCATATATATTCCGCGGCGGACAGAATCGAGTGATCAATCAGTCGCTTCCGCGTTTTGATTCCAGCATATATCAACTTCGGCAGCGATGCTGTGTCATCATCCCAATGAGTGAACATTGTCACACATTTTGATATTTGCCAGATGGTTCATTGAAACGAATGCAGCCGTCCCGCACTCGCAAGATTTAGAGATCTATTAGTTTATTTTGTATCATGACAAACGTGACGTACTAAAATGTAAAATAATGATCTAACGATTGCAGCGCTAACTTTCGACAGATCTGAAAATCGTTTGTTAAAAAAAAAAAAAAAAAAAAAAAAATTATGTTTCCCGCTTTATTCCGATAAATCATCCCTTATCCGCGATTTCGACTCAGAGATGAAAAAGATAAAATTCTGAGTTTCGATATCGCGAAATTGCATTTATCGAAATGTCGGTACCAATGGCTCTCCGGGTCTGAATAACCGGGCGATAAAATTTCGCTCAAGAAACACCCTCGATCCTCTCTCGGACTTTACCGCATATCCGTGAGAAGGACAAGAGCAGCGGGAGGATCGTGTTCGTGGTATAAATTTTCACGTACTCGGCATTCTCATCGCCTGTACAGCCAGAGATAAATCTACGGCTCATAAATAAGATAGTGCCGAGGTAGCAACAGATCCATATTCTCGGGGGGTAACGCAAACTTATACATATTGTTACGGCAAAGCGTAAACATGCTATAGTAACCAGAAGGGTGTATATAGCACGTGAACGGCCCGATTCAAACGGTTCGACCCCTTCATCGAGTTTTGGGCGAAGCACCAACGGCGCGCAAACGAGGCGAAGATGAATCTCGGGTAGGATCATGTGGTTAACCATCTAAACGGCAATAAGCTTGCGATAACACGTATTTATGCGTATCGCGGGAGCCATTACCTTACGATTTCGATAATAATTTATCGTTGAACTCTACGAAAAACACCATAGGGGAAAATTACTATGAATTTTTACAAAAAAAAAAAAAAAAATTTGCGTATTACGATTGAAAAAAAAAATCATTATTATTAATAATTAATAAAAAAATAAACGTATCGTTGAACTCGACGAAAAACGCCATAGGGAAAAATTACTATGAATTTTTATAAAAAAAAAAAATTTGCGTATTACGATTGAAAAAAAAAAAAAAATCATTATTATTAATAATTGATAAAAAAAAAAATTAATAATAAATCAATATAATCATTTAAATAACAATTATATCTATATAAATGATTTTTTTCTCAATAAAAAAAATTCCGATCGATTTTTTCAACTTCAAGCAACACTCGCCGAGCAGCGGCTCTATGTCGGTAAAACCAAACAATGTTAGGAGGCAATAAACAACGTCAATAAAGACCGCACCAGGAGCGTTTACGATTTTCCTTCGTTTGTTATATTTTTCATTTCACTCGTCAATCCCTTGCTGTCGATGGAGCAGCGAGAACGCTGTTTTACGACGGGCGAGAGAGCCAGTAGTTTAGCTCGTTATGGCCATAGATCCTGTGGCAAATTCAATTTTCACTACCTCCGCGCTGCAGTCTTTGTTCGGATACGTTGTTCGGGAAGCACAGACCTTACGAGATTGGAGGCGGGTATCGCGCCGATACTATTAACGAGCTTAGGAGTTGCAGGATCGTTCGTGATCCTTACCCCGCGATCTTTCGACGGCGCATCCCCCATAATGGATAAATATATGATACCTAAACACGATACGCCTATCATCCTTCGCCGATTGTTGGTCCATCGAAAGCCAAACGACTTTCGTGTATTATCAGCGGCCTACCAGAGTTGCGCGCAATTATAATTAGATGTAATCTAATAGAAGGATTCTTAGAGCAAAGGACACCCCTAAGGTTCTTCGCGAAGAAAACCCGTAGGTACATAGATTAAGCAAACATCCGGTGTTTGCGCAGTGCAAAGATTCATCGCGTATTCAGGAGCTCAGCGCAAGCATTATTATTTTTCTTTGCTTGCACCCTCCAGCCAATTCGAAGGGTGAATTCTATCCTCGAAGGGAAAGGGTTTACGCTCTATTGACACAATTCCCAGAATTTAATTGTTATCCCGATGCCTTCTGATGAATTTATCTTAAATGAAATGCATGGAAACTGAGAAAACGCGATGATGAAGATGGCGTCGAATTACATGAAAATTCAATATTTTGACGCCGTTTTCAACATCGAAGTTAAATCGGCATCGGGATTCAAGTGATTTTTTTTTTTCGATTTTTTCAAAAATAAAAAAAAAATTCCAAAAAAATCGATATAAAAAATTATTAATAAATTATGTCGAGAAAAAGTTACGAGTTGCGACTGAAGTGTACATGACGTGGGCGCGTGGAGCATCGCGAGTAAAATAATAGCCCCATTTTAACCGTCGACATGGTACACCGGTATACAGAAGAGGTTTAGGGTAACAGGTGTCGATATCAGGCGTACGACACTTCTAACTTTCCAAGTTTACAATTCGATCCCTCGTACACTGTTCGCTCTCGTCTCGTCTATATGCGCGGATCTTACCAGTACACAGGATCGCGCGAACTTTTCAATTTTATTTTCTCGCGTCGATAGGGATCGAGTGTTCTGCAAGCACTACGCGGGGGGTGGCGGGACGATCGTAAGTGAAATATCCATGGAAAACCGTCGAAAGAGAAACGGAGACTGAGCGAAAACGTGGTATACACTTCCGGGTTCAAGCGAGCGAGAAAATCGTTGCGAAGCTTCGCCGCGGGGGTGCGAAGGGGGAGGTTTGTCGGTTGATCCGCCGACGTGAGGCGAGTGTCTCACCCTATCTTCCGGGAGATACGAATCTCGCGCGAGGACGGCCCTTGTAATGCTGATCGTGTATCAAGAACAGACTTTCCCATAACGCATTGCGCCATCCCCTTGTCCTGTTTCTCCGACCGATCCCGCGCGTCTATCCGAATGAGAAATCGACAGGGATCAACGACGATAGCGTTATCTAAATCGCGAAAACGCCGGTGTAAGGGAAGAAAAAAAAAAAAAAAAAAAAAAACGTTGCAGATTCTTATTCTATCGGATATCTTCGTTGTTTCTAAGATTCCAAGTACAATATTCCGCGATAGCATTCGCTGGATAAACGTAAATGTACCTATCGATGTATATGGAGCGAAAGAGTCTCTCGATGCTTTTGCTATCGACATTGGCGATCTGATCTCCTCCGCAATTTCATAGAAATACCAATTGGTATTCAGATGATTATCTGTTATTCAATCATCCCGCTACGCTTCGTTGAACAAAAAGTTCATAGAAATTTATCTTAAGGGATGAAAAAAAAAAAAAAAAAAGTTGTCCAATGAACGAAGCTAAGAGGCACCAGTGGGTAGAAAAGTGGTTCGGCAGACGCGATTCCATTTTTATATTTTTCATTTCTACCCCAAGAGACTCGATCGCCGTGCGACTGTTGCCAATGGGATATATATCTGCGTATTGAACTCAGTGTTCACGACGCGGATATCGCTGAATCGAGGGATATAGCGACTACATCTTCCAGCTGTTTCCACTTTGGTGTCCCGCGACTTACCGTAGAATCGCGGGAATCAGAAAAAATTCATTTCCCTCGCTGTAAGGAAATTCATCGAGACACCTCCGCATCTCATATCAATCGTTTTCTCCTGCAGCGTCGCGCGACCCCTGCTTCGCTAGGATATGCAAGAAATCGTCTTCGACTGAGACACGCGTCAGTATTTTTATTCAAAGTTTGATCGCGGATATTCCTCCCCCTTCTCAGAACGTTTTATCGGGTTGCGTGTCATCATCGTTCGTGGTTCTTCCAACGATTTTCATGTCTCGACAACCGGAGCCTCTGAATTTCCTCCCTCCCGAAGGGGGGTTCGCAAAAGTTTGTCGAAAGTCTTGCAAATTCAACGAGAATTCCCTTTTCAGCGGTCTCGAAGTTTTTCCTTCTTCGAATTCCGAAAAAAAAAAAAAAAAAAAAAAAAAACTACCCCTGGAATGCGAATACCGGTCTTTCTCCGTCTGGTCGCACGTTTCATCGACGACCTCAAGTGCCCGGAGAACAGAAACGGAAGGCGAGAGACCGTCTCGACGCGAAGGGAGGTTCTCGACGGGAGCACCTGCAGCGTTTTTCAAACCGCTCAACGCTAAATTCTCATCCCCTCCCGCCAAACGGTCGGAGTATAAAAACAGAAACAATTGCTTTTTACGAGGGAAACGCGTACGGAATATGTAGGAGAGAGGTATACGCCGCTGTTGGAAAAGCGCAAACTCCTCTGTGCACTGCGCGCAAAATGTTACGCTATAGAAGGCAGTGCTGCGCGACCCTTTTTCCCATCGGTGGTTCCACCATATTTCTCCGGGCGGCTCACGCCGGTACCACGTTTCTGCTGCTCCGCGCTATACGCTATTGCCGCCGCTCGCCTATAGCACTACGCTTCATTACCCACTTTTTTTTTCAAACTACCCACGTCCTTTACGGCCGTTAAACGGTTTGACGCGCGCTTAATATTAAAGCATTCGCGGGAGTACCGGCTCCGCTCACTCTCGGTGAATGGCTCTGCTATATTGTGTGAAAATATCCATTCTATGATCGTGCGCGGTCAGCCACAGCCATACAACGACCGTTTAAGTGCGTTTCGCATTTTACGAAAAACATATATATTACGAAAGAGCAGGAAAGGGAATCGGGACATTTTTATACATAGACATTTCGGCTCATTATTTGAGCCGAAATATGGCAGATTTCTTAATCTAAAATGGTTTACAAGAACATTTGTATTTCCTTAAAAAATAAAAAAAAAAATCGATTTGTTGTTTGTCAATATTTCGATGTTAATACTTCGCTGGTATTCGTGCAAATGGAGAAAATGGTCAACTCGCCGTCAACTTAATTTGATTTTACGCAGAGATACGTACTTTTTAAAATGGCGGCTGGTCGGGAGAGGCGCTCCGCTGAACGCGGCCATTGATGCGCGACAAAAAAAGCCGGCATTTGAAAACTAAACGGTGAAAATCTTTCAAATTTGGAAACAATCTGCTTTGAAGTATCCTCTAGACGCAGTTAATTTTTTTTTTCAATCGAACAAAAATTGTCCGAGAAAAGCGCCGAATTGTATCGTTTTTTAGGTTAAGTCGTATCTTTCCCATGTTAAAGTACGTAACTTTGAAATTACGTAACAAAAAAACTACACGGTCAAAAAATCTTTTTAAAATTCCAATAAATCGAGCGTATTCTTTACTTTAGACCACATAAGTCTTAAAAAAATCGAACAAACGCGGTTTTTGGTACAAATATCCTTAATTAACAAATTATTCTCATCGTTTATATGGCTATTTCGTGTTCTCCAATCAGCGATAATTTGGTACACGAAAGAGCGGAATATTTACTATCGCAGTAATTTTGACCGGCTCTGCGAGCAATTTTCGTGGAAACCCTTTGAGCGTTGGCTTCGTCTATAATCCGCTTACCCGGGTTCTTCGATGAACCAGCGTTTCACCTGGCGGCGTTCGCTTGTTCGGCTAACGCACAGCAGAATGTTCTCTTGCTCCGTTCGATGTCTACTAAGTTAGTCTCGCGTCCTTAGCGCACAGAGCGCAAAGTTCATACATTCGCCAACTAAGAGGGCTTCGACCTTGAGAAGCTTCCCTCTCGGCGTCATACCTATAGCGTGTACTCTTGGAGTTTATTACTCCATTGGGATCGCGGCTTTGACGACGTCGCTAGGTGAGGGGGGAAACTCGACTAACGTTGCGATCGCTCTGTTCGATTAAATCGCCCAGAGTCCTCGACTGGAGAGCACTTTGTCTTCTCGCGGATTCACCTCGGCGAGACTCGCCGATATCGGAAAAAAAAAATAAAAAAAAAAAAAAAAAAAAAAATGAAAAGTTAGTGACAAAGCGACGCGAAAAATAAAGATAAAGCCGAAAGAAATGCGGCGTTTCAGTCCGAAATACTGACTTCAGCAAGTCATTCGTCATTATTTTTTGTAGTACCGATGGACACTTCGAAAATTCTACATCGGCAAACTTAAAAAAAATAGCGCCATCTGTAGATCGAAATAAAAATAATTGCAACAGAAACGTTCCGGGAATTCGTACATCTTGTAGATCGTTGTCGGAACTGTGAAAAAAGCTACGATAAAACTCTGTCGCGTTGCCCCCCGGAGCGACAAAAAAGTAATTGTAAAACGTTGCGAAGAGGCGGCGCGAAACTCTTTGAGCTTTGAGTTCACCGATGAAAGTTGCGAAAGAAAAAGGAGAGAAGTGAGGAAGAGAGAAACAAGCGATAAACCGCGAACAGCCCGAGGGTAGTAAAGGTTTGCGGACGGTTCCGGAGGTGACAAACACATCGCTGCAACACTGTACCATTGTCGATACCGCGTACTCCCTTCGAGCAGATAACCAATACATTACCCATTGATTAAAGTGAAGTACAACCGATGCACGGATCGTCCAGACATAAAAATCGAACCACAAGGGAGGCCGGTCCTTGGGAACAACATTTCGCGAAATCGCGTCAAGTAAAAAAAAAAAAAAAAAAAAAAAAGTCTCGAAAAAAGGGCCGATACTTCGATAAATAACACTTTTTCTTCTTTCTATTCAATTTCGCAGAGTGCGCGTAAATTTGGATTAAAGTTAAAAAAAAAAAATTCTATAGCAATACGCGAGTCCATAAACGGATAGTACAGAATTTCTTTTTCACAGAAAAGATGAAGATATAAAGGAAAAGTGCATACGAATATCGACGCGCGACAGGTAACATTGTGCCTTCGTGTTTACGATCGAACCGATTTATCGATTTACCGAGCTTTGGTCATCTACCGGTGGCGCCATCAGACATTTTGTTATAGTGTTCGCAGCGGCTATTTCGCGTTTCTGTTCTGGTCGTTCGCCGCCGCCGTTCCGAGAAGCTTTCGTATAATAAACTTCACCGAGACTATAGCATAACGCGAACGAAGTTCTTGCGATACCGATCCTCTACACCGATTCGCCTTTATAAGCAACTTTAATCTATCGGACGAGCGAATACGAAATGAGAGAATATAAATTTATACGAGAGCCATTTCTTGCGCCCCTTTCCGCGGCCCATTCGATCATAACGTTCACCGGAAGCTTGTTCATCGATCCTTCCGGTTCTCTTTCATCGCTCACCCGTTTCATCACGTATCTCCGATGCATTATTCCAAAGTGTTGATGCGCAACGAGGGTGCAGCTCCGGCATAAGGCAACGAAAACATCGCGCGCATCCCTTGCAACGCTATCATCCGAATAGATTGGCATTGATATTCATAGTCGGATTAATAGGATCGACGGATGTTTCAAAGGAGTCAAATTTAGTGCAAAATAAGTTGCATTCAATTGCAGATATGTAACATTTCCGTAACTCTTACTTCGACTCAAAGTGAAACATCGCGATTTTTCGCAGTCGGGAGTTAACCCCATCCACTGGCGAGCTTTCGAGGGGTGGTTTTTTTTTTTTTTTTTTTTCGTTGTCTTTTGAAATGTTCTCATTCCAAGGTCCGCAGATAAGACAAAAAGCATTATACGATGAGTTGAAGATAGTGGAATAAGGCGAAATGAAGTAGGTAACTCGAGAAAATAATAACAGAATGGGGCAAAGGACTGAGAAGGAAGGGGTGGGGGTGGGGAGGGTGGGGGAGGGGAGACCCCAAGAAAGAAAGATCCTCGTGTTCACGCAATATGAAACCTTTTCAAGCCACCGCACTGGGGGTGTCTTGATTAAACTGGATCTTCAAGTGCTTTCGTCGAGTGGAAACGAGATATTTTTCTTATCTCTCTCTCCCTCTCTCTTCCCCTCAAAAGCTTTCTTGAGCCGTGTTCGGTGACTTTTGTTAATTTCTCAACGACGAGATAGAGGCAGAAGAAGAAGAAGTGGGGAAGTAAGGAAGAAGAAGAAGCGAAGGAAATCCTCCGCGTGTTCTTCGTCGGGCTATCCGTCGTCGGCAGGAAGCAATTCGTAGTTTTCCAATCAGACGATGGAAGAGAGCAACGGGCAGGGGCAGGGTTGGTGGAGGAGAAGAGCGCGTTCATTTTCCGGCTGGTACGCGACTCGCATTATATATCCGCGAAACCGGAAGCGGTCGATCAGCTCTGGGCCGTTACGGTTGGATACTCTATACCTGCTACGACGCTATCGTGCGACCCGTTACCCGCTTTTTTTCCCCCCCTTCGTGTATATTCCACCACCAGTTTTTCTTTTATCCCGGACCATTATCCCCACGAGAGAGAACTCGAGATATCGCAGCCATTGTCCCTTTAATCGGTAAAATCAAAGTTTCGCTTCTCGTGCAGCACTTGCTGCGCTTTCTGCTTTCGTCTGCTTTGCTGCCGCACGCTTTGGTACTTTCGTGCCATTCGTCAGAGGATCAAATGAGAAGCGTCGCTTAGCCTGATGTAGCAATAAGTTATTTCATTTCTATTATCCGCGTTTCGGAATGGAATCCCATTATTCAAGCTCTTGTGTAGGGTATATGTGGCCATTTTACCATTTATGGCCATTTTACCATTTTGGGCCATTTTACCATTTAGGGCCATTTTCACTACAAATTGCTGCCAAGTCGTTGTTTGCCGTATTTCGACATTACGACTTCGAGATCGACATTGGTACCATCAAAAATGGCCAATATCGGCACTTCTACCCTTATTTTTTCTTTTGCAACCCTTCAAACGAATTTTTCGTCCATTTTTCCGTCCATATGGATCAAAGAACATCATCTGCAAATAGGCACATCAATGCTTAACAAACGTTTCTGGTTCTCTCGGCGATGATCGGAACAATCGTGAATGGCATGTGCGCCCGCCGATTTGATCGCTTTATCTTCAGCGATTGATGCGTAAACGAGAACGCGAACAGGAACGTGACCGGTTCGAAACTGTACGGCTTGCGTGAGTTCGCATTCTCATGTGGAAGGCTACCGGAGTATAGCCTCTGCGTTGCGTTGTTGCTTGAAACATACAATGTTCCCTATATACACAAACGTCCGAGAGATCCGCTTGCTACGTATTCCTTCGATATACGTTCAGTCTCGATCGTTGCATATTCAGATATTCATGCTGCGGCACGAAGGATCAGTTCGTTGCACTGTGGAATCCGAAACGTTTCTCAGCGAGTTTGTGTAGCGGAGTCCATGTCCCCTCTCTCCCGATGGTACCGTGATAGAGTTGACGTAACCACGAGCCGTATACAGTGTGCAGTACCACTGACTGTCTCTATGTTTCTCTTGGTATATAACAAGAACACAACAACAGTCCCTTCTCGCTATCCGAGAAGGAGTTTCTAGCATTCGAGATATAACTTGGCCTCTCGGTACTCTTTTCTCATTCTTCCCACGGATATAGATATATACATATATATATATATAGATCACTGCCCACTCGAAGTCCTTTATCCTCTGCGGTTTCAATGCCATCCAGATTTCTCGTTCCATTGCGAACCACGGAGGTGTAAATTCCAAGAGAAAAATGTTGCAAACGCTACGAAAAAAGACCTTTTGGACCATTGTTCGCCAGGAGGCAACCGCTTCGTGTATTGACCGACTTTCATCAACTTATTATTATTATTATTTTTATCGTAAAAGAACACTTTTAAAAATGATGAAATCGAAGTATTTTGCTCTGTACTCTGATATTTTTTATTGAAAACATTTTTAAAAGGTAGAAGTACCGTTTTGGCCATTTTGGCAATTTTTGGTCCATTTTTACCCATCAACTTTGAAGGGACGAAATTGATAAAAAAAATCAAATAAAATCGACGGCGGGTTGGGAATTCGGGATATTCATACGAATCCTCGAAAAATATTAATATGGAAAAATACGCCTATGATGAATCCGCGGCATTTTTTTAGTGAAAATGGCCACAACCGGTGCATTTACTCGAATTGTTAATTATTTTTTTCTCGAAAATATAAATAGTCGTTAATTTTTTTGAGATTTTTTCTGCTTTCCATTCTATCTTATCAACAGCGGTGTGAAATATAATAGGAGTTGTACTTTTATAAAAATTATTTGCCATTACGCAAAAGGGCAGAGGAACCGAAAGATGCGGAGGAATCGTCGAGCGACGCGTTATCTTTATTTATTTTTTTTAATTACCTTCATTTATCCTCCTGTCGGACTTAATCTCGTTGACGCTTCGAGCTGTACGTAGGGTGTTCTCGCGTACGTATCGGGTACACTTCTGCGCCGTAGTAGCAGCGAATTGATAACAGGCTATTCGCGTTACGCGGCTGCTTTCTCAACGGCAAAAGGCTCTTCTACTAGGTGCCAGCAGATAGCAAAAAAATAAAGAAGAAAATAACCGTAGAGATCAGTTACCTTGGTAAATCGTCTACTTAGCGTCTTATAAATTAGCCAATAAACTTCATTAATGCCTCTCGTCGTTTGGTCGGGTCGCACGAACGAGCCACGAAGACGTACGGAGTATATAACTATATACTATGTATTGATTTTTTTTAACCAGTACAATATTTTTCAACTTCTTGGCGGGAAGCTTTTCCGAAGGCTTCTCTTATTTCCTTGATATACGATATTTCCGTACGCGTTTAATCTCGTGGTACTTATCAACAATCGATACGACCTTCGAGCATTAATCATTTTTATTGACAATTAGTAACATGCAGACTCCCATTTTTTTTTTTTTTTTTTTTCGAAAAAAATAATTTTATTACTCCACCGATAATTTTAATAACAATGAATTTTTAATTGTTTTTTCCTCAAATTTTTTTTCGGAATTTTCGACTGTACAGGGGCTGAAAATTCTAATTATTAAATAAAAAATAACAAATTTATTTCCGATAAAATTTTTTTTTAAGTTTTATCATAAGTGATCGAAATTTCGCGTAATAAAAGAATTGTAAGAAAAAATGGCGAACATCTGTTGAAAAAGTAAAAAAAAAACGCAAAGGCATTGATAATCGTCAATAGCCGAAACGTGCCGCTCGTCCGGCGGACGCGTCTTAACGCAATAGAGAAAGGATTGTCCGATTGCGTCACCGGCTTCTCACGGTTATCGAGAACGACGGAAACGGCAACGATTATAAATAATAAATAATAAGATATTTGCCAAAGCGTTTTATCGTTTTCCGTCGACAACTGTGTTCTTAACTCGCGTATTTTTATTTTTATTTTTATTTGTCTCTTGCGCGCGGGGAGGGTGAGAGCAGAGGGTGGTTTGAGGTTTGCGGGATCCACACTTTTCGCCAACTCGGTGGCTTTTCCGTGTGCTTTCTGCTTTATTGTTCGCTCGGCAGTATCAAGCCGTTGAGTCTCGTTGCGGACGTCGTTCTCGGTGGGTCTCTCGCGGCGGGCCAACATAAGTCGGGTGGAAAAACTTGAACAATAAATAATCGAGCTTTGAGCTGTCCGCGTCGTGGCCGGTTGCGCGGGTTGTGCACACCGCCCTATAACTGCGCGTACGTAATATAGCGCCGGCGTATACACTTGTTGTATAGGGTTACCGTGTGTCGGTATAACACGAGGAACGAGAACACGCCGCAGGAAAAACCTCATGGGAAAAGCAACAACTACGTCAATGGTAATAAATAGCGATGGATTCTGTTCGAATTCGATTCGCCAGTTCTACACGCATCAGCCACTTCTCGATACATCTACTTCTCTATACCTATATATATGCTATATATATTGTATAAATAACATCGTACAGATAGTCGTGGATCATAAAACTGAATTATGTTTTACACGCCCGTACATTCGCGGGCATTCGCGCGAGAAAGCGTCGGATTTTTTTGCAAGCATCGCACTCGCCCGCCGAACACACGTTCGTCGATGTTTCGCTCGACGACGATCGCGTCTGAACCTCAACGGTTCGTGCGGGAGATCGATTGGAAATAGACGGAAGTACGTATGTGATTGACCGATACAATCACCGACAGTTCGCCGATAACCAAAAACGAATTGGGGATTTACAAAAAGGGGTTCGACGATACGATCTTCGCGATACGAACACAATTATCGGTAAAGAAGATACCGAGAGGGTTTTTCGTAATTAAATTTTTTTTTTTTTTGTAAAATTTGAAAAAATAATAATAAATTCATTTTTTTTATTTTTGATTTTTGAAAGGTGAATTTGACTTTATTTGATTTTTTTGGAAAATTATAATTTGATTTAATTTTTTTTTTTTTTTTTTTCATTAAATTTGCAAACCAAATTTTTTTACGTATGTTTTCACGCTAAAATGAATGCAATTGTCGATATATAATTCTTCGAAATATCAATCGTCGACGTTTGAATTATTACACATTGTAGTTTTTAATGCGATCTTTTTTTTACGATAAAAGTTCGAAATTCCATATCAGCTTGAGATCGAAAATGTTCGCAAACGCTGAATAATCGATTTGCGTTCGTCAGTAATATTTTGCGTGACGTATGGAATCCGGGTAGTACCTCCATAGATTCCCCGTGAGTGTAGACGCGGAACGTAAACGCGCGGCGACGTGGTGACGCGCGACCGACGTCGACGTCGACGAGGCCGTGAGGAGAGTAGTCGTAAAATTTACGAGCGATTTGCGGAAGCCGAGTTTAAAATTGCATTCTGAAAAGCTTCGAGAAAGATCGGGGAGGCTGAGTGTAAGAGGAAAACGAAGAAAAAAAGTAAAGAAAGCTTCCGCGTGTCGTTCTTCGCGAACGGACGGTGTCAAGACAAACACGTAGAAACGAACGATCGATAAATACGATCCCTCGTACACTTCTCTAATCGCATAAAACCGCTGATAAATCGCATGAAACAGCTATACGCACGACCCATTGACACCTTTACAATCTATCGACTGCTGAATATTTTAATGATGGAGAAGATTCGCGATGTTTTTGTTTTGTATCGATTGCTCCGATAAACATTAAAATTCAGCATTTTTCGACGAACGAATTATTTTTTTAATTAATTTTTTTTTTATTTTCGCGATAATTATCGCAACGATTTTTTTTTTTTTTTTCGATTTTTATTTCCGGTTTTCGATTTATTTTTTCCAATTTTCGCTCCGAAATCGTAAAACCCGTTATCGTTCGTCGATTCGAAAAAAAAAAAAATCGATATCAGTGGCGAATGGTACGGGAAGTTCATTTCTTAAAAAACGATCGGAGTTCCTTTCCAATCGAGATAACAGCGGTTTACGCAATGCATTCGTGAAAGAGAAGAGATGAATCATAGAAGGCATTCATAAGACTATTAGGAGCGGAAAAGATAGAGGAAGTAGAAAGAAGATATACGGACGGGGATATTAAATCGAACCGGAACCGAGAACCGGGTTATACTTTATGTCGAGCGCTGGCTTCCCCTTCTCTCTATATTATATTACGCAGGAGAATCCTTTTTTTCCGAGATTCCTATGAACTCGTAAAGGACGATGATGAGAGCATGAAAACCGCAGCTGCGGGCTGCGGATGATACGAACAGAGCGGAGTTGCAAAAAAAAAAAAAAAGAAAAATCCATTCAAGAATAATAATAATATAAAAAATCCACGAAAAGAAAAATAAAGGAAATATAATGGGATAATACATATGCATGTATATTAATGAAAAAAAAAAAAAAAAAAAAAAAAAAAAAACAGCGGGGCAAAACGGACCGGATATTAGCTTTACAGATCCTTCGAGACGCGAACTTTGCGAGGGTAATGCGTCTTCTTGCAAAAACGTATGAAAAATTGGTAAAGTTTTGTACGAAAAAAAAAAAAAAATTAAATTAAAAAAAAAAATTCTTTGAAAAACCGACTTTTCTACTTAAACGCTAAAAATTACTTTAACACCCCCGATGTAAAAGCTGAAAAAAAAATTCTACGATAAAACGGCAATTGATAGTCGAATGTACGAAACTCGGTAAACGAACGATTCCATTTTGCCCCATCGGCTCGTATTGCCTTCGTCGTCCCGAAAACGTATCTATCCATCAGGTCTATAGAGAGCCCCTCTATCTCCTTCTGTCTGTCGCGAAAACAGGGTATCCATTATTCATTCACGTATGCCGCTTTCCCGGGATTTTTCTTCACGGTTTCCAGCGTCCCGGATATTTCGGTAAGTGAATTTCGGTATGTAGAAGCATCCAAAGCGAGAGAGAGAGAGGGAGAGAAAGAATGAGGGAGGATTGGGAAAGAGTTTGAGGGGAAGGGATGGGTATGACACGGAAAAGGCCGTTGGGAAGTGTATAAGATAGGAGAAGGACTGGCGACGACGAATATTCTATCGCAACGTGATAGCGTACCGTATAATAGATTCCTTTCTTATCCCGTGGGGCTGTTACGTTCCACGTACGGGAAGAAGCGTTTCCCGAAGGCTCGTGCGGCGTTCGCCCATTGGTCCAGAAAGCTTCTCTACTCCGACGACAGAGACACACATCGAGGATAAGACTAATATACTTCACTACTGACGTTTACGATTTCTACTCGGATTACCCAATTCGAGACCCCTAATGACACGATTCGTCGGCACGTACATTGATGCGCGTCCTCAACACAGTGAATAATCCCCATATATACAAAGAAATGTATGGGTTGCGATGGGGGGTACCGACGTTATAGCACCGTTGCGCCGCCGCATTCACGGCAAACTTTATGACCTCAACTCGTTATCCGCGCGGAATGAGACACGTAAATGAACGGATGTTCGGTTGATTAAAGACATTCGCGCGAAATTGTTGCGATAGATACGACATAACCGCGCGATTCCGAAGAATAAGAGACCGAAAAAAAAAAAAAAAACCGATACGATGATTGCGAAATTAATATTTATTTTGAAATTTTAATTAATTGCAAAGGGTAAAAAAAATACTTCGCATACCTTTGGCTTTCGTAATCAAAGGGAAAATTCTGCGAATTTCGATGGAAAAAAATATTTAAAAATTTTATGATTCGCTTTAAAGCGAAAGCGCGAGAAGGGATGAAAAAGTTTTGCGAAAACTTTGGGAGGGAAAAATTTTCGTGTAACTTCACCGAATAACAGTGCCGCGAATCGTTGTAAAGTAACCATTTGCGTCTCTCGATTCGTTAAAAGAAATCCGTCGTAACTAAGTCAGCGACGATATATATATGTATATATGTAGTTGGGAGAGAAAGATAGCATTACAGCCGAAAACGTTGGGGTTTCTTCGCTTCTTATTCTATCGTTCGCGACGCTCTTTGCGTTTGAACTCCACTATTCTCGTTGCAACGAGAACAAGTTGCGCGGAGAGTATACAAGAGCGACCGAGAGAATAGCTCACGGCTCCGGGCGGAAACTTTGCTACTGCAAATTTCCATTTAGAGAGACTTCGCGAACGCGGTAGAGTCGAGTGTTCGAAGTCTAAAAGACGACTTGAGCCCTAAGCGAGAACTTGGACTTCCGGAGAAAGTACTACCGGAGCTGTGGATAAGAGACTGAGAATAAGTCGCAGGGAGACTAACGCGTTAGGAGAACAAGCGCGACGAATTATCGTTAGTCCGCTCGACGATAGAACCACTCGCGAGTTAAGGGGATCGTATCGTAATAAAAAAAAAAAAAAAAAAAAAAAAAAAACAAATTTTAGGTTCACGATAAAACTGACAATAAATAAAAATCAACTTTATTCAAATTTAAATTATCCATTTGGATCAGAGATCATATTTTACGTCATAAAAAAAAAATTTTATTGTGTTTTTATTTTTTTTATTGTTTATTGGATATTTACCATTTTTACGCGAATTTACGGAAAAATTGGTCAACTATTCAGACGTATCAAATCGCCATTTGCAAAACCTTAAACTCGAAAAAAAAACGATTTTTTTTCTTATCGGTATTATTTCATTGTGAAGTTTAATTCGATGCGCTGATCCGCTACTAAATGGAATTTTATACGAATTAACGAATAATTGAAAACTCGCAGAAAAAAATTCGGAAAATTTTGGCTGTGGATCATAATATTTGTGGAATTGTGGAAAATATTTTCGCATCTAATTCTGCAGTAACGGCATAAGAATTTTTTTTAGATGATATCTTTTTTCGTGAATTATCGATTGAAGTGCAATCATCTTATCGATTGACTATCGAATTCCGGACGAATATCGAAGTTCTCAGACTGAAAAATAGACGAGACGAAAGATGTTATCGGAAAAATTTCTCAGGTATTTGATGCAAAATGCCAGACGTGATAACACAACAATGTGACGAATAGCCACTTGTCGATAAAAGGACATCAGCAATTTGCCGATCTGATAATGATTAACGCGATTAAACAAACGCGATAAGAAAATTCTCAGTTATTAATAAAGCAGCATCTCCAGATCGGCTGTCTGTGCAATCCGAAGTAAATGCACGCGATTACCTTCGGCAATTGTGGTCTCGTGACCGGTAGCGACTCTACGATAAACTTCGCGGGGCGATCATAAAATTTTTCTTCGATACCCTTTAATTTGACAAATATAACGCAAATTGCAAAAAAAAAAAAAAAATTCAATACATATTGGTAAATTTAATATCGAAGACATTTTTTCAACATTAAACGGCTACCGGAATCGGCAAAGTATATTTATAGTCAGTCGGGTGAATTTCGTAAAATTGTAGTCCGTCCGCCGAACCGACGACGAGTAATTGATGCGATCTTAACTTTGCGTGATCGCGGGATATCGTAAAAAAAATCGATTTCTCTGAGTAAAATTGTACATTGAAAACAGCACGTGATCGGTATGAGTGAAAAAAGAAATTACGAAAATTTTTCACTGAGATGGCAACGTCCTTTGGGACCATTGAGAGTCTGGAAAATAGTCGAGAGTCGTTCGAGGTCTGTAAACTCGTTAATCTTCAAATTTTCCATACAAGACATACCGATAGATCGGTACGACGAGGTACTCGACCATCTGTGCAAATATTACATACCTGACGAAGCGATATGCAAGTCTTTGCACGTGAAAGACGATCTACTGGCGATCGAGGATTTTAGAGACGAGTGGCGACAAGTTCTCCGTCAAGGAGTGTCCGTTGGTGCGTTTTTGATTGATCCTAATGAGCGGAAACCGCGACTAGTCGGAGTTAACGTGTTGTATGTTGGCAGCAAGAAGGACGATGACAATTTGATACGATACACGTCGGTAAGATTCTCATAAGTGTTAATAATTATTAAATTTTACAATTCGTTGTGAAAAATGTCGCATTTTGTCGTTTTTTTTTCGCGATCGCAGCTTCTCTATTAAAAAAAAAATAAATTATTGGTCGAGATAACTACTTTTTTAGAAAAATTTTCTTTTATCGCCGAATTATTAGATTTTCCAACTTTTTTCCATTTTTTTCCAGTACCAATAGATTATTAAAAAAATAAAATGATTGCGATGTTCTGTGAAGGAAATCACTAAAGATAATGGATTTAGCATCTTTTAACGCAATTATTTCGAGGAGGTTACAGAACGGTGAAAAACGGCACGAAATCGGTATAAAAACAATTTTTTGTGTAAAAGTTTAAAATTGTATAAAAATGCTCTCGATCGCAAATTTTTATAAATTTTTTTCGCGTCGATCAATAAATCCGATACAACGTCGATACATCGATATTACAAATAAGAGTCGATAATAAAAAAAAGCTGTGAATTAAAAACTGTTGCAGTTTAAGTCGAATTGCGCTGAAAAAATTGTTAACACGTTTTGGAAACTTCACAACGCCGCCAATGTATTCGACAAATATGGATCCGACGCGTATTTAGGAGCCATTGGGCTATCCGTAGATCCGCAGTTCCGTGGACACCGTCTCGGAAAATATCTCCTTGATGCGAGGTTCGTCAATCGATTTATACTTAAAAAAAAAAAAAAATTTAATGAATAAAAATACAAGAAATAAAAAAATCGTCGACCAAAAGAGATTTTTTAGGAAATCGAACGAAAAAAAAAGTAAAAGATGTGTTCCAGAATTGCAATCGGTAAAGAAATTCACGTGCCGGTTACATCGACAATTTTTACGGGACCGTCTTCCCAGTTATCAGCCGAAAGATCCGGATTTGAAATTCTTCTGGAAAAGCGATACGACGAGCTTCTCGACGACAGTGGTAGAGTCATATTTCCCGTGAAAGTAGCGAAATCGATAAAAATTATGTCCAAACGACTGTACTAAACGATCGACGATTGTTCATTATTTTTTTACCTCATTCCTCAAAAATATATATACTCCGGAAGTGTGTCAAAAATGATAATAATATTAACAATATTCTGCCCGAAATAATAATTTTTTAGTAAACATTTTTTTCCTGATATTTCAAAAACAAAATGAATTCGTCATCAGGCAACGAATTGTTTTGAAGAAAATTCAATAAAAAAAGAGACGAAAAAAAACCAAGCAATGCATGACGGGAGTTGGATTATCCCGAGAGACGGCGCAAACGTGATGCCGTAACGTCTTATCGAAGGAAAGTTCTCTACCAACGCAAACCTTGTATGCAGCGAAGGCTCGTACGTAGTTGTAAATAGATTACGAAATTGGCACGTGTGAACTTGCGGTGAAAAGTAGACGAGTACGTAAAAGCGTATATGTGTGCTGAAGGATTAAATTCGAGTAGCGGCGGCACGTGTCTGTGCGATAAAGAAGAGGTAACGATCACGTGGATTAACGTCAGCGCCTCATATGAGTGATCTATAGATCGAAAGTTGAGGTTAGGAATTCCTATAGTAATGCACCCTTCCGAAAATTTCACTATTGCTTACCATGAAACTTATCTATTGCCTTTTTTATTCCGTTGGGCTATAAATTAAAGAAAATTTAAGACAACGCCTCATAAGAGTGATCTATAGATCGAAAATTGAGGTTAAGATTCAATACAGTAATGCACCCTTCCGAAAATTACGCTACGATTAGCATAAAACTTATCCATTACCTTTTTTAATTCCATTCCGCCATACAATTTAAAAAATTTAAGTCAACGCCTCATAAGAGTGATCTATAGACCGAAAATTGAGGTTAAGATTCAATACAGTAATGCACCCTTCCGAAAATTACGCTACGATTAGCATAAAACTTATCCATTACCTTTTTTAATTCCATTCCGCCATACAATTTAAAAAATTTAAGTCAACGCCTCATATGAATGATCTATAGATCGAAAGTTGAGGTTAGGATTTAATACAGTAATGCATCCTTCCGAAAATTTCGCTATTGTTTAGTATGAAACTTATCTATTGCCTTTTTTATTCCATTGGGCTATAAATTAAAGAAAATTTAAGACAACGCCTCATATGAGTGATCTATAGATCGAAAATTGAGGTTAGGATTTAATACAGTAATGCACCCTTCCGAAAATTTCGCTACGATTAGCATAAAACTTATCTATTACCTTTTTTGATTCCATTCCGCCATACAATTTAAAAAATTTAAGTCAACGCCTCATATGAATGATCTATATATCGAAAGTTGAGGTTAGGATTTAATACAGTAATGCATCCTTCCGAAAATTTCGCTATTGTTTAGCATGAAATTTATCTATTGCCTTTTTTATTCCATTGGGCTATAAATTAAAGAAAATTTAAGACAACGCCTCATATGAGTGATCTATAGATCGAAAGTTGAGGTTAGGAATTAATGCAGTAATACACCCTTCCGAAAATTTCGCTGTTGCTTAGCATGAAACTTATCTATAACCTTTTTTCATCCATTCCGCAATACAATAAAAAAAAATTTAAGTCATCCTATAATTTTTTTATTGTCATTCCACGACATTGATAAGTCGATACACGTGTATATAAATACGCGGAAAGTGTCACCGAGACATTGTATTTCATTGTCAGTGATCAATGTGGACCGGAAATGCTTCTGGATCCACAAAGCCCTTCGATCTCCACCGGTTGGTGGTTCAATTTTGCGGAACGTTCGAACGACGACATTGGAACGCGAGAGAAAGCTTCGGTTCGTTGACACACGATATAGCGATGGTGTAGTGGAACGTATACACACAGAGCGGACATTCGATGTCTCCCTCGCCTTTTCGTTTGCTACGAGTTAGCAAGGGGTTAGAGGCGGCATCAGCCACTAGTAGTAGTGGCAGCAGCAGCAGCAGCAGCAGCGGCAGCAGCAGCATTGGTAAAAGGGACAGTCACAGCACATACGGATCGGAAAACGGTGGGGCGACCGGCTACAAAGGGAGAACCGCGGCCATTTATTATCCCTATTATCCCACCTCCGACCTCACGCGGTCCTCACTACTCTGGGGATCGCGCGCCGCAACACCTACTACTATCCACTTCGCTTCCTCGTTCTCGTAATTTCCTTTCGCTTTCGGCATTCGGTCCAACGACCGATTTTCTACCCCTCCGAGTGTCCGTCTGCCTCATTCCTCTCACTCGCCTTTCCCCTCCACCTTTCGGTCCCTTTGCTTCTGTATTGACGTTGTATCGATGCGGATGCCTTTCAGAACCGTCAAATATCCTCATCGTCAATCGCATTGTATTGCTCCGTTGACTGTGGCGATAACGGAACAATGCGGAACGACGCGAACGGAATTAACGAAAATCCGCATTTTATTGACTCTTTGATATTTTGTGCTTAAGGAATCATTAGTTATACCTATAGCTGCACTTGAAAAAAAAGTGAATTTTTAGTCAACCAATGAAAAGCTGGATATCGCGAAATAAATTTTTCGTTACACTGAAAAAATTCCAATATCGGTATTTGACGCTTTTATGCATAAATCTTCTAAATTTTGGTTGACTGAAACCAAAATAAAAAATAATTATAAAAAAAAAATATTTTAAATATTTATTTCGTATTCAATTATACATTTGTTAATCCAACAGAACCTTTTTTCTCGGTGTACTGATTAATAAACCATTAATTTTCGTAGACTTTTTTTATTTCATTTTTTAAAATTATTTTCATTATTTTCGACATTTTTAAAATTATTTATGTGTTTTGACATGAAATTCAAAAACGGACGATTAATTGCCACCATTTTTTTTTTTTTTTTAATTTCGAAAACAATGGATTTTTTCATTTTGCTTATTCATTTAGTCAGTTTCATTTAGGATTTGATAATTGTGAACGTTCCTTCCACGAAGCTCTCGGTGCGCTTATGAATTGAAATCCTTTAATTCTCATACCGTAAGCTTCGTGAAACGAAGGTATAAACTCTCTTATGCTACTCCTGCGAGCGAAGCTTGTTGAAATAGGGATCAGTGAGAGAAACTATAGTATATCTGTGGAGCTCTCTATGTGTGCGTAATTGTTCAGCGGGATATACCTCCATTAAGGTTTGTTGAATCGAATTACGTATGGAAAAAAAAATTACCCTTTTAACAACTAAACGTTAATTGAATAATTGTGGGTAATTTTTACCCAAAAAAAAAAAATACGATTTTGATTTATACACCTGTAGAAAAATGGTATAATACGCATATATATATCGAAATATAGTTCTGCGAATATATGTCACCAAATATAACATATTAAATGATTGATATATTAAGGGATGATTTTCGTATGACGAGCAAAAAAAATAGCTGATTTTGACGATTTTTTTTTTTCGATGCGTAAAATACGTTAATCATTCTGATTTTTTTATGATAAATCGAAGAACATATTAAGAACAGACATTTTTTCTATTTAATAGTAGAAACTTCCCATTCGTTTGATGTGACTTTCGGCAATTTAAAATCGTGAAATTAATTGAGAATTTCATTGATACAATTTTTTTAAGTATATCAGTGTGTCGAGTTACATATTCAATCGCTTTTCGTACGCTTGCATTTCGCGTATTTTTTTTTTTTTTTTTTTCATCGTCGGCCGGAAAATTCATCGCGCCCTTTGCAGGATTCACGGAAAAGTTACCGCTTCCCAGAAACGTTCTTCACTTATTTACCAAGTTATAACGGCAAAAGTTTCTTGCCCGGCAGTTCGATTGATTCCCGTGAGGCTGTACCGTAGTCACACACTTTTCGGGGTGTAGAGGGGTTCCAACCCTCTCCTACCCCCGAAAGGCCGAGTCGATCGGATACTTGAACTTCTCCGCACGTCATACACAGAGCGATTATGGAATAGACAAAAACTTCCATGCCGAAAGTTCACCATACGCTTCTTTTTCGCGAATGCGTTCCTCGCATGTGATTGAATACGTCGTTAAACGGCTTCCGAAGCCGTCAACAATAATTTTCCGCGGTATTAACGCTGTGCGCACATTTCTATGACTGCGTTGTCGGGTAGAATTCTAAAATATAATTGTCCGTTAACATGACAAAAAATACCAAAAAAAAAAAAAATATGTCACAAATATGTAAATTTCGTCCTTTTTACATAATTAATATATTATTGTTATTTTATTTTTTTTATTCAATATATTTGATGACACATAATAAGACTTCGGGTAGAATTCTGAAATATGGTAAAAAGTACCAAAAAAAAAGTCACGATTTTATAAATTTTGTCTTTTTTATATAATTAATATATTATTTTTATATATATTTTTTAAATTTTTTATTCAATATATTTGATGACATAATTAAAAATATTTTTGTAATATACCATTTTGTGACAAAAATATATTGCATATTTCGATTTTGTTTTTTTTTTTTGCGATATATTTATATTTCACGTGACCGTCCTTACGATTTTTTGAAATTCATCTTACAACAGTGGATGTCAGTTGCAATGGGACCGCATTATTATTATTATACACATCTTGGATACGAATGTCTCGGGAAAGAATATGTATTTAGAACGCGCGAGAAACGCAGAGTACTCTGCATCGTAGCTGTAATATAAGCGTCATTCGCAAATGCATCTCTTTCCGCGGTGTGTGGCAGTGAGAGAAATCATTGGTGACGGGAGAACAATATTATCGTGGATAGCAAAGTGGCGAGATGCCTGGATATCCAAGCGGCAAGTAGCGCACAGCGGGAACGCGGGGGTGGAAGAGGGACAGTCGTAGCTATATATACACATCACTCGTTGGTGAGTCGTAGAGGAGTTCTCGAGAATTCAACGAAGCGGCGGAAGGCGACGCTTTCACTTCCGAGAGGGTAGTAACCGGTTTTCCTGTGCACTTTATCCCGCGGTGACACGCTCGGTACCTTCCGGTAGCTCGGCGTTACTTCGCCTGTCGAGAGAGAAAACTACGCCTGTGGCAAATTTTCGAGGTATATACGACATCGAGGAGAAGCAAAGGACCGGCAGACCGAAAGGGGAACGAAAGAGAAAGCGCACCCGCGTATTTTTCAGTGAAGAAGAAGCCAAGAGCTTTATTAGGCCCCAAGATACCGATTCTCTGGGGGCCGATAAAGACTGTTCAGAAACGGAAATTACGACTTGCACTCGAGGGTTTATCCCGCGCGGACTGAGAACTCAGAAAAGCTCCGCTTTCACCCGATGAATCCACGAGTACAAACGGAGGGTTTGCGCAACTCTCCGACGCTGAAAAGTCCATCGGTATTCGAGACTTGAGAAGAAAAACAAATTGTGCAAAGAGCTCAACGGGTTACTGATTTCACAACGACTGTAACATTTTTTTTTTTTTTCGATAAAATAAAAAAATTTGGAAAATTAAATTGGCACATTGTTTCTTCATTCGTTTCGAACGCCGCTGTCGAAAATGACGAATCGAAAAAACGGCAAATCGAATTTGCATTTTTTAAAAATTTTATTCGCATTTTATCGAATTCGCGGATTATTTTTCTGGAAAAACGAACACCAATCGTCAGATAGCTTTTTTGTGTAAAAAATTTTAGTCCGATGTCTCAAAAAATTTATAAGATTTATCGTGATAACGGACTTTTTTTAGTTTAACTTGTAGGGATGCAACCATTTTTTTTTTTTTTTTTTTTTTCGATCTATTTTTGGATACTTTTGGCGACACAATAGTATTCGGATAAAATAAGAAATTTCTCTGTGGACGCGATAATGTTATAAAATATCCATACAAAAACACTGCAACGTCTTACGTCAGCTAATTGCCAAAAACGTCACAGACTTTCTATAAATACGAAATGATTGACAATGTTTCGAAAATGAAGATTCCGTGTGTATTATAAAAATGAATATCGCGAAGCACCGGTAAAATTGGTTTGATTCATTTCTTTTTTTTCTGCACGAAGCATTTCAATGAACCCTCGGATTGCACTCTCCATTTCAATGTGCGTTGAAATAGCGCGCCGGGGGCTCGACTGCCGCTGCCGAGCCGCCTGGTTGATGCCGGTACTGTGGCAGTGGCACGTCATTTCGACACGCGCCTCGTAAATTTACTATTCGAAACACGTACGTAGCGTATAGAGGGGGTGTCGTGAAGAGCCGACAGATTGCACCCGGAGCTTTACTCTTACTTTTTATTTTCCACCGCGGCGCTTATTCCCCGTGAAACGAGAATATCGGACGGAGTTCCACTGTCACTCACTGGTGCTTGCGCGCTGATGATAAAACACTCCGCTCGACCCGCGCATCAACCCCTTCAAAAATTCCTCGGCGATAAAGATGGAATGTGACCCATGGAAATTTTTGACGCAGAATTCGTTTGTCTCCGCACGAAGTTTAAAAAAAAATGCCTAACATTTAATTAAAATGTTTAATTCGATTTATTTATAATTTCCGATCGACTGAGTTTCGGAAACATCGGTATGCGCGTTTTTCTCCAATGCATTACGCGTGAAATATTAAAAAAATGGATAAAATTTCAAAAAATGTTTAATTCGATGTATTGACAAATTCCGATCGGCAGAGTTTCGGAAACATCGGTATGCGCGGTTTTCTCCATTGCATTGCGCACGAAGTATTAAAAAAATTCCTAAAATTTCGAAAAATGTTTAATTCGATGTATTGACAAATTCCGATCGGCAGAGTTTCGGAAACATCGGTATGCGCGGTTTTCTCTATTGCATTCGTAAAGTATTAAAAAAATGCCTAAAATTTCTACAAATGTTTAATTCGATGTATAGATAATTTCCGATCGGTTGAGTTTCGGAAACATCGGTATGCGCGGTTTTCTTTATTGCATTACGCGTGAAATATTAAAAAAATGGCTAAAATTTCGAAAAATGTTTAATTCGATGGATTGACAAATTCCGATCGGCAGCGTTTCGGAAACATCGGTATGCGCGGTTTTTTTATTTTTTTTCATTGTACTTCCATCACCGGAAGTTGGATATGAAATCTTCCAAAAGAGAATGGACCGCAATCAATTAAAATCATTCCGAAACCATCAAAAATGTTCTCTTGTTTCGCGTTTCCGTAATATTTGGATGTTTCACTCGCGTTGTAGAATAATTGTTAAATCTCAATGTATAGCGTACACTGCGGGATTATTCGTCAAAGGGATTCTACTTTTAACCGCATACAACATATGCGAAAAGTATGCAATAGCTCTGGTGTACAGATGCGGCTCTATAGAGTTTCGGAATTCAGTCAAAGGTTCAAATTTCGAATGAATTTATGTAAAATATTTTCATTTCGATCAAAATATGATTTCAAAATTTTCTCCATTGATATCGTAATATCACGTGATTAAGATAATAAAATACTGAATTTAGATGATTTCACCCCGCAATTAATTTTTTTTGCGTTTTGTACCCAAGAAAATCATCGATAAAAGAAAGTCTGTAAGTGTTACGCATCTTGCATATTACATACGAGTAGATGGCGCTGTACGTTAATTTCGCAGCCTCGGCCCTCGAAGTATTTGTAATTTCCGCTTCTTTTGTTCTAACGATTTGTAAAGTGAAAGCACCGCAAAGAATTTCGTGTATTCGGGTATCTCTTGTTCCTTCGAGTGCCACGCGCATGCGCGGCAAGTCGTTTCATCCGAAAAAACGAATATAAAAACTACGATAATACGAAGCAAATACCCGGAGGGAAGAGGTTGTCGCGCTGTGGGAAGCCATCGTTCTGTTCCCTCGAGCGTTTTCTCGCTTGTTGTAGGTATACGTGAACAGTAGCTGTACAGGTGCTGTCGTCGCTGCTGCTTTCGTATAGATGCAACTTTTTTTTGTTCCTCTTCTCTACCTTTCCACAACCGGTGTCCTGCTACTTCAGCATCTCTCCAGTCTCGTCTCCTCCGTCCTCCTCTCGTCTTCTTGGCCGGCGAGAATTTATTTTCTCGCAAAATAGCTGTGTGTGCTTCGGCGCGTCGTTGTCCCATCGGCCACCCCGGCGCAATTATGCAAAAACTATGCTAATAGAAATTGCAGAGAGAAATCCATTTTTACAGAGACGTCGGTCGGTACGAACGCGAACCGGAGTGCCTTAGACGAAGTCAGAACGAACGGAAGAGTTCCCTCTTCTCGAAAGTGCGAGAAGGATAACCAAAGTATAACCGAAGCTCTTCGAATTTTTTTATATTTTTTTTTTATTATTTTTCTTTTTTTTTTTTTTATATTAAATTCCAATGAGACGAAAGAAGGTGTGAGATGAGAGACGAGGTTGAACTATAACGAGATCTGTAATGAAAAAACTGGAGAAATTATGGAAATGTAATAATGCATGCAAAACTGGTTCCGGAAAGTACGCGGATAACTTTTTTCCCAATCGATATACAACATCTCCGCAATTTCCGAACGAACTTTAATTTTCTTCGCCGGTAAATGGAATGTCTTTCGTTGCGGTTTCGGAGCTCAACGGACGAATTTCGATATTTTATTCGTCTCGATTTATACAATTTCGTATTTCTTGGGTTTATTATTATTCAACATTCAATGTTGTTACTGTTTTTTATCCGTTGGTAGTTTTCTTTTTTTTTTTATTTTTTTAAGTATCAGCGATGTTACATAATGACTTAGATGTTTACTAATAATTCGATTGAAATTTAGCAGAAAATCGGCGAATACCGATTACTGAGCAAATCAAATGGGATTTGCGAATTGAGGTTATGTTGGTTAACATGCATTTTTTTTTATGGTTTTAAGGTTATTGGTTATCGATTAATGATCCCTAAAAGCATTTTTCGTCAAATTCTTTGCATTTTCTAGATAAATGTCGTATTTTTAATGTTAAACAAAAAAAAAATGGATACCCGATTTCCGGGTCGATAACGACGAAATCGTCTTTCGCTCAATCGGCAATAATAATTAAATACCCATCATTTTAATGCATAAATCGCTGGTATTCGCTGGTCAGCGATTTAAGATTTCCATCGAAACTTTACTTTGTACCGATCACAATAAAGTTATCCCTTATCTGGCCGGCATTTTCGTACTATTTCTTTACAGATTACAGGTTAGCGGAAAAATTGTACATTTTATCGACTTTTTCGACATTTCATCGATCTTTTTTCTCAATGTCCGTCGGTTTTACGAAAAGTGGAACACAAACGATATATACGGCGCATTATTCGTTGTGATGATAAACGGCAATATCTATGTTCAGTGTAATTGTTGGCTCTCACGTCATTGCATTAAAGGGAAGAATGCACGGGAATGAGAGACGAAGTGAGAAGCAATCTTCGTAGCCCTCGGCCCTCCGCTGGGATATAGCATCGAAAAAAAGGAACGAACCCAGCGATGGGGAGAGAGAAGGAGAGAGAGATAGTCAGGGAATAAGGTCACTCTAATTAGATCTTGAAGTGCGCGCGTGCTGAAAGTCGTTCGACCGTAGTGGAGGGTCCTAAACGCCATCTACATATTCATGTCTAAACCGCATCGTTATACACTTTAGCCAATCTTCTCCATGTCCCTCGCGCGTGCGTACCTCATAAAACGTCACTTTACTTCCGGAATATCAAAAACCGAACGAGTAGAAAAAAAAAACCGATCATTTCCGGCAATTTTTATTAATTACGATAAATCAAAGAGATATATATACGTTTTATGATTTTATCAAAATTCCGGGAAAAATACTTCGATGCACCCAGTTGAAGGCACCAATTGTTTTGACGTTTGTCGCAACCTTTTGTATTATTTAATGACGAAAAGCGCGAAGCACCTTTGAAAAGTATTATGAATTGTTACCATTGCAGCGGGATAATGACGCCTTTACTTTTACCGCCAAAAAACCGGTTTTCCGTGTTTTTTTTTTTTTTTTTTTTTTTTTTACGTTTTGAGACAAAACTGAAGTCGCTGAATCCGTAGCAAAGTAAAAACGGACCCCCCGGCTAAACGATGAAAGAATTTTCTTTTTCTCATCGCGAACTACTATGTGCAGCCCGCGACTGACCCGAGCCGGAAAACGCTTTGACTCCCGACGCCGCTTTTTCGCGAGAAGAATAGCGGCTTAACGGGCAGAACAAAGAAGAAGTTTTCTTTGAAAGTGGGAAAGTGTGCGCGAAAGACCATGACGGGTATACGCGGTATCCAAGTTGGATGTGAGGGGTTAACCGGTGACCTTGAAAAGGGTCAACCTTTTCATCGCGGGCGCCCGGCCAGCGTCGACGGTCCATAGTCCCGGGACTTGACGATTTTCTTTCACGAGAAGTTAGAAAAGCCCGTAAATGGTCCGCGAAAAAGCTCCGATTGACGTCGCCGAAGTGCTCACCAAGCCAAATTCGCTTCGTCGTTGTTCCTTCCTAAAACTGCCTATTTCACGATTCAGAAGAGTTCTCGACTCGCACGAGTCAACTGACCATTTTTCTATCTCGGCGCGCTATTGTACACCGCACGAAGTCTCTACTTCCCGCCCCTACCGCCCCCACCCCTGTTGTACACCACGAACGATAAAAGAACGTGAAATAATGCGAAGCCATTGAGTAGGATAAATGAAAAAAGCTTCCTCACCGTCTGCGCAAAATAGCTTCCTGCACGCTTCGTCGGAGTTGCAAGATTTCGTTTCATCCCTCACGTCAGCCTTAGGGGGGCGGATATTATGTGTTTTTTCGAGTGTAAATCAAATACATTTTTTTCTCATAGCAATTCTAATCTTTCGATTCGAACATTCGTTCGTAAAAAAAATACTAGAAAAATGGTGGATTTCCATGAATCTTCGAATAGTGCGCTAACGAAGAGGGTTGGGGAGGTATGCGGCAGTCTCTATCATAACGCCCCGAATCTTCCGCCGAAGATTGCGCAAAGCATACAGGTAGAGAATAGAGACTACGGAATTGTGGAAGAGCAGAAGAGACGGTTGAGAAACCGAGGAACGTTTTGATCTATCGACCACGAAAGTCGAAGGGATGCCCTCTCTCATGGCAAAGGATGTTCGGTGAAGCGTGACGAGAGAGGGCGGTTTCCTTCCTCTTCTCCATCTACAAAATCCTCCACCCTCTCATTTCTCTCCCTCTCTCGCGTCACCTTCTCATTTCTCTCCCTCTCTCGCGCCACCCTCTCATTTCTCTCCCTCTCTCGCGCCACTCTCTCATTTCTCTCCCTCTCTCGCGTCACTCGTGAACCCGGGATTCGTCTCATCGTGTTCTCCGAATCGTTGCGTGTTCCTCGCTGGTACCCCTATATCTATTATCTTTTCCGGTACAGAGAGGTAAGTCACCAGTCGGATCGTCTTCGTTCCCTTGACTAATCTTTAATTGCTTTGCGGCCGAGGCAATCGCACGATTGCGACGATGAAAGTGACTCGGAGAATTCGTCAGTCACGAAATTCTAACATCGCGACACAGAGTGCCAGCGGAGCCCGAGATATTCTCTCTCTCTCTCTCTCTCTCTCTCTCTCTCTCTGTCGAGTGTCTCGAGTCAGTCATGATTACACGGAGGAGCAAAGTAGTTGGAAACAGAAATGGGATTATGGGGATTGATGGAATTGGATAGAAATCTACAGATGAAACTCCAGCGTAGTTGTAATCTTAGGGTGTCGAGCGCAAGTCCTAGAAAACCCGAAGGGAATTGTAATGCCGCGGAATATTTCTTCCGGCAGAATTCGATAGAGTTGTTGTTTGGTTTTGAAGTAATTTATCGAGTCATGTGGAACGATTTCGCAATCCAATTTAACAATCGCGATATCTTCGTCATCAGTCGAGAAAACGACGTTTGTCGTTAAACAAGCAACCGGAATGATTCCGTGAGTTAGAAGTCCTGTAACGGACTCCGCGAAGTCAAAAGCTGTGTACTGCTCGCTATAAAAAGCTCCGGGTATTAACAGCTCGATAAAAAAAAGCTCCCGGTAAAGCGGACAGAAAGAGGAAAAGAGTGTTCAGTTGAGGGTTTCCCCTCGCAAGCTGACGGCAGTTTATTTCCATCGCTCACTTTTCCGTGAGTGCCGCGAGGATTTCGAATGGTGAGAAGCCGAGAACTACCATAGGGGTGGGAGTCCCGGACGGATGCGCTCGGACAATGGAGCAATTTTGTCGTTGGATTCACCGGACGACTGGCAACCCCCAGCGTCGCCCAGACGTGAAGTTTCGTAGGTGGATGGTCGCGGGACGATTAGATACGGGGTACGTAATGGCGAGAGTCCAATCTGCATTCGTAATGACGAACGTGGAAGGTGACACAGTGTCTGACCTCTGTGCCGGGACATCAGCCATCTATTAACCCCCGAGGGCCATACTATACCCCCCACCCACCCTTTCCCATTCCCTCTTCAGCTTCTCTGTCACACGGTAATGGCGCACACCACCAGAAACCCATTTCCCTTCGCGATGTATCCCTCTGTCCTTCGCTTAACCGACCATTTCACTTTCCTCCCGTCGTGTACATGTGCGCCTGTGGGTGTCTATCTTCCATCTCTTCGCCACCCCTAACGAGCACCCCGCGCTGACCACCGCTGCTCGCTGACCGGTGTCGGCGTTCAGGCAGACCGCCTTGCAGAATCATCCCCCTCTACGGCTTCTACAGCATCCCCTTCGTATCCGATCGGTCCATGCGCGGCGCCCACCGTCCACACGGCAGACATGCCGACACCAATATCGTGTCCCTCGGAACAGCCATCGCTTTTACGATCCGGAAGGGCGCACCTTTAGGGAGGAATGAGACTCTACGAGAAACGGTACAGTACCTGCGGCGCTGTTGCGAGAGGAATGAATAGGCGACCAATGAATGATATACATGCTGTACGCGTGCCGTTTGGTACACAAATTGTTCAAAACTGTATCACTGTATAACTCTTCCGCGGTGTTGTGAATCGACATTGAAATGAACCTTTGGATTCATATAAAGGTTCAGACGACGAGCTTTTGATTCTATGGGAATCATAGACATTCGGTAGAAAATTTGGGAATATTGCCGCAGGATTTGGAAGAAGAAAAAAATAGACAAATGATTATTAAATTTCGGAACTTTACGTCCGGTTACGCAACGACAAAGATATCGGGTTTTCTAGACTCATGTGCGGCGCTAAAGGGATGCAAAATATGGGTGCTGTCAGAGCACCGCGGGGTTATCTCGCGGGGTATGAAAATAATCCGAAATTTAATGAAACTGTTCCGCAACCTTGAGAACGTTATATGTTATAGTTGTGTAAAATCCAAGTAAAATAAGTATCACAATCTTCTCTTTCAAAACGTTTTACGAGCAATAACCTTTTTTTACGATCTATTTTACGAAAAATCGCGACTTTTGGCGTTTTTAGTCAATGGAATTTTTATTTTCCGATCGCAAATCTGAAAATTCGAAAACTTCTTTATAGTTTTTCTATGATAAAAAAACGATGCATAGGACACTTGGCGGAGTTACAAGACTGTTTTTTGGTGCCATTTCTTGACGATGAAAATCAGGAAAAGAAACCCAATAAAAAGGGATACGAGGGGTTTAAGTTATATCCGATAAACGTGCCGAATTACATATTTTTACATTTTTTTTTACTTCCAAATACAAACGCCACTGCATTTTTCGTAATATTAAAATCTATTGGCGATTGACATTTTTTTTTTCGACGCGTATATTTATCTATCGTGAACAGATTTTAGCTTTAGCTTCGGATCCATCCAATTACCGCGGAAATAAAACGAAAAAATAGCTCATGGTTTTCGACGAACTATGATTTTTCGACTTTATTTTTTTTATCGGACGCTTCGAGTATTAATCAACCGTTTAACTTCCGACTATTGAAGATAATCACTCGATCTTTATTTCGCGATAATATCGCAACCGATCAGACTGACCGATGTCCAAAAAAAAAAAAAAAAAAAAAAAAAAAAAAAAAATAGAAACCAAATTTCAGCAGAGAACGTAAATGCCCGTTAATACAATACCCACGCGGACGTTCGCTCGGTTCCAGTATAGTTTATCGTGTGTCAGAAAATGCCTCGAGGGACTACTTTTTCCCCAGCGGTGTATCTATTGTTTCGGTGGTATCTGGCAAATCGAGCGCTTTAAATGCATTGGCTGACACGTGCGAATATCCAAGTAAAAAACGTACGATACGAGAGTGTTGTGCGTAAAGCTCGATAAGATAACATTCCAAAGAACAATATCTCATAGCCGTCCATTATTATTATTATTATTATTATTTATTTTTTTTTTTTTTCGATGTTTCTACGTCTCCGAACGCGTTGAGTGCAGTTAGTTTACGAGAATCGTGAAAAGTGAGAGAGAGTGAAGAGTTCTCGAGGAAAGCTTTGGCAGCGACTGCACAGATACTATTCACTGCGGAACGCACATATTCCATCTGCGCTTTCCAATTGTCTGGCGCGCTATGGGGTGGTATGCCGGCGAGCGTACGGAGAAACTCCATTCGTGTTTGCCAGCAGCCAGCGGGCAAGTAACGAGGGTCATGAAATTTCATAGCTAATCGCGAACCGGAATTAGCTCACTGTCCGAACGGAAACCGCCGTAATCCCACTCGCAGAACACTGCATTTAATTCCCTTAACGAGCTTCGCTCGAGACTGAATTCGGCTCTGGTCAGTGGCGGCGAGCGCGGCGACCGAACGGTAAAATCAATTAATTATTATTCTCTGCACTCTCATCTCTGCCTCCACCCTCTCCCTCCCCCCCCCCCTCCCTCTCGGGCCTCTCCTCCCCTTTTCCACCCTTCGAAATGTTCAATACACATTATATTCTGTATATACTACGAGCGACGACGTCCACGTGCGCTCTATGAGTCGCACATTTTCCCTGAATTTCCCTCGTCTCTCATACGGTTAGCCACATAGTAACCCATCAGCAGAAACGATTTTCCATCACCGAAAACCCCGCTGCGAATTCAATCATTCGGAAGTCGCCAGTGTATGATTCTATCCGTCTTCTGATAACGAAAATCCATCAAATACGTATATATATATACGTGTATTCAATACGTATATCAATAATTGAGCTTTCGAGAGATTCTGCGGTTAGCCGGACAATATCCGTTTTACCGCGACGATTGGACGCTACCAACCGAACAGTAATAGAAACTAATTGATCCCCCAGTCAATCGTCTATAGTCAAATCGTGTAATTGTTCACTCATTTCTAATTCTGCTGAAAGGATTCTACGAAGTTTCGAAGTACCCGAAAAAAAAAAAAAAAAAAAAAAAAAAAACGCCGAAAGAGTTCTTCGAAGATCTTAATGGAAGCGAAGAAGTTCTGAAAAATTGAATCGTCGGCGTATTTCTCTGCGGATTGAAAAACGAACTTCTTACCACTTTTCTTCAAAACGAAAAAAAAATTTCGCACTACACACTTTTTTTAACTCTCCGTTTGCGCACTGGGAATTTGAACTCTTTGGTAGGTTTTCGAAGTATTACGAGCTTTCGAATTTTTTTTTTTTTTTTCTATTAAGAATACTTTTTAAAAATATTTTATTAATAAAAGGGGTAAGTTGCAGAAAAATTTTTATGCTGGAAATGCCGAATTTTTCTTGAATATCTGATTTTGAAAATTTTTCCTTAAGTTTCGAGTGTCTCGTAGTTTTTTTAAAAGAGAAAAAATTTAAAAAAAATATAATACTAATTTTAAAAAATAATAATAATAAAATAAAAAAGATGGATGCGCGCCAAAGGGATGCGAAATACATAATCGCCAAGTTACGAAGGGTTCTCTTTACTATATCGAACTTTTCCGAACTTTCATTGTCAAAGTCAAAACTCAGTGAAACTTCGCGCTTAAAGAGATCCTTCAATTTCCACTATGATTCTCCTCGTTGTCGCCATAGCTGTACAACAGCATGGATTCCGGTGCGCATCGTTTGCTATGGGCGAACGAGTAAGCGAGTAACTCCTCGTAGTTGTCGTCGTTGTCGGCATTTCCAGCTATTTTGCCAGAGACGCGCGCCGCGTTCCCGCGTTGAGCTTCCCGCCGCTCGCGAAAGCTGCAGTTCCTCCCGGTCCAGTTGGGCGCATTATAAAGTATAATGCTTATGTTTTATAGATAAGCAACAACTGAGGGGAAAGAGAGAGAGAGAGAGAGAGAGAGAGCTGAATGTATACCTGCGGGAGTACCCGAGAGAGTAGAGTAGTGAAGCAGAGTTTACGAGAAAAGCACGCGACGACTTTGCGTTTTTGCATATTCCCCGATGAGGCGAGCTTTCGTGTCGCACCGGCGACAACTCACCTCTTACCACCCCTTAGTAGACCATTCCATCACCCCCCCCCCCCCCCCCCCCCTCCCTCGTCGATGACCGGGGGAACAAATTTTTTTTTTCGTGTTCAACCAATTCGCTTCTCCGCCACTCTCCTTCACCCTTCGGACCGCAGACGCTGGTAAAATGCTCTGCTACATCGTTATATCCCTCTCGTTTTTGCTTAAGACAATGCCCCGTGCGTTGCGGGGGCTCTTTAAGTGAATCGCTGTTTTTCCCGCGTATTTTTCACGGAGAATTGCACTCAACGCGATGGGAGGGAAATTTATATAAATTCATTAGTTTTCCGTATAAAAGGAAAAATAGTCGATATTAATTAAAGTTTTTCACGATTTTTTCACGTTTTCATCGGTTTATAGTTGGTATATAAGAATTTTTTTAAAAGTTTGTATCGCCGATTTTGAAATCGGAAATCGATTTTTTCCATTTTTTGTATCTATTTTTTTCACTAACTAAAGTGCAGACTTTTAACTACACACGATGACTCTGCATTACGCGGTTTTGTTGTATTGTTTCGTGTCTCGTAGACAATAATTTACATAAATTTTCCGCCCCGTATCCACGGGGAGAGAGTGAGAAATTTTCAAAGTTGTAACGCTACGCAGTGGCGTTCCCGCCGTACGGAGTTTTACGATTCCCAGTTGTTCCGGCAAAGTTTGGGTCAACGCCGGGGGTTTTCTGCGAGTTCGCGTGACATCCTCTCAATTAGATTGGCGAAGTTTTGATAGAAGGTTAATTAGGTAATTTAACGGTCGAACATCGACGAGGCTGAGAGCCGAGAAACGTGCGGACATCGAGGGCTTAGAATACCGGGGTACGAATATCGTTCTCGGAGACGCCGGAATTAATTATTCTAACGGGGAAATTTCATTAGGTAAATTTCCTATCGTTATTAACAGAGTCGAAAAAAAATGGTGTTGATGAGTCATCTGGCAATTTAATTTTTATTACGACAGAAATTTCGGAAAAATATAAAATTTTTTACGATTTTTACTAATCTTCGATCTTTTTTTTTTTTTTTTTTTTTTTTTTTTTAAGATCGAAAAGTTTCATAAAAAAAATTTCATAGCCGAATGATCGATAAAACATGTTTTTTTGAATGAATTTGTTAGTAACTTTTCGGGATTCAAGTTTCCCTAGAAATCTATACATCGCGCGCGCCGATGCAATTTGGCATCAGGAAGACTTCGGTCTCATCCTTTCAGCGCTTTAGCAAAGCCGAATACGATCGTAGGGAAACCTTAAGATGCTGTAGATGGGTAGAATAACAGTCCTTCTGTATCAGAAGTAAAAGCGAACACACCTACAAACAAAGGGTTGAGGGATTTGTGTCTCACGCACACGGAGAGACTGAGTTACCAACACTCGTAGGGATGCTGTTACCTAACCTATAGCTACCCTCATCAGGGCTCCTATCGCCGTTACGTCTCGGGCTCTTCAAATATTTACACCGGAGCTATGCTGCCGGCGTCACGGCTAAATTTCTCTCTTTTTCTCGGGACGTTTCATTCGCCGGTAACACGAAAGTGCGAAAAGCCGTGAGACAGACACGAAGGAGGTAACGAAACGGTAAGATAGTTCTCCGACGTCTGATAAATGTCGTTCAGGTTCGATGTTTAATTATTCGTCATTCTCCCCATCGTCCTCTCCGCCTCCCGCAACCCCCTCCCCCTTCATCCCCTACGCCCCGAGAAGATTGCAGCCTTCATTATCAAGAGACCTCCGAAGGTATATACGAGAGAGAGAAGCACGTGGCTATTAAATTACCAGGTTGTTGGCTCGAGGCGCTGAGACTCCACGTTTCTCCCTCGAGAGACTTTCTATGCCGGCAAAGCTCGTCTCGTCCTCATAGCTACGTTAGAGAATTTACTTCGTCAAAAGGAAAATACCGAGTATTTGAGGCACCGAAAGAATTTTCGTATTTTTATTTTCCCTTTTTTGTTTCACATTCAATGTCGAATTTTTCTGATTTTTTTCTTCCGTAAAATTCTTTTTATACGATTTTTAAATTATTTTTCAACGACGTCATGCATCGAAATTCTCGGGGGATTACGTATAATTAATTACGATCACTCGATATTCGAGCGAATTAACTACGAACGATACTGCGAGTATTAACTACGAATTGGTAAATTGTTACCCTTAAAAAATTATGAAATGGTAATTTCATGTTTCTCGAGTTTAGTTCTTTAAACTGCGTTTCCGCTAACTGCGGATTAAAAACTCTTTGAACTCGTAGCCGAGCGTACATCGTACTATAGTAATAGAAAAAAAAAAAAAAAAATACGAAACAACATTCGCAGTTGAAAAAATAATAAAAAAAAGCCCCACAAAGTAATGGAAAATATAATCAACCTGACGCCGTACTCAGTCGTTTTTTTTTACCATTTTTTATAGACTTCTTTTTTTGCGAATATTGCAAAGTAATCGATAAAATACCACAAGATAATGGGAAAAATAATGGACGTGACTCTGAAATTAATCACTTTTTTGTCCAAAAGTTTGCGATTTTTTTTTGTTTTTTAATAAAAAAAATAATTAAAAAATGCCACAGTGATAGGAAAAACGATGGATTTGACTCTCAACTCAATCGCTTTTTTGATGAATTTTTTGAATTTTTTTTATACGTGTAACACGCGCACTTTATTTATACATTCGTAAGCACTGCAGAGCTTACGACGAAAAGCAATACGTTTTTCCCGTCAGCGCTATTGCGTGTTTTTATTCAGTTAATTATTACTTATGTATCACTGAATATACAAAGCGCACTCCGCATCCATGAAAACGCATTCCGCAAAACCGGAGTTCATAAACAAAAAAAAAGTACCCGCATTACTGTCGTCGACGTGGACGGGAGGGGGGAGGGGATGACGTCGGACAACAACGTTCACGTATCACAAATCAGTCCGATCGAAGTTCTGGTCCACCGTACGATTAATAATAATTATCTGTATAACCGTGTGCCGGTGTATCCATCGATTTTCTATGCTTCGTCGTACAGAGTCGCTCTTACGCTCGGGAGTGACCGCCCGCGTTCGGACGGATTCGCGCGCCGCGGGGTGGCGCCTGCGAGTATCACGCCGGAGCGTTCGGCACTCTACGACGGGGAACCGTCGGGCGCGTATCTTCCTCGTCGGCGTTCGCGTATTATCCCTTTCCCCGTGTGTGAAAGGGAATCTCGTAACGCACGTTCGTGACAACCGTCAACGAAGTCAACGCCGGTTTCAGCGTAAATTCGGGAGTTTTAACAAAGTTTTAAGTTTTGATCGTTCGTTTATTTATCGCGAGTGAATTTCGTCCTTCGCGAAAAAAAAATCTTCGCACGTAACTTTAACGTGGTCGGCTGAAAAAAACCGACAAAAACGTGCGTCCCGTGCAGTGTTTCTATGATCAAAAAAAATAAAAAAAAAAAACGGTGATTTTGTGCGGCAATAACTTTGATATTCAGTGTTCGTTAATCAGCGTGAAAAATAAAAAAAAATAAATGACAGCGCATACTATCGGCTAATGCAATAACAAAGTATAATCGTCCAGCCGGTCGACGAAGATAACGTTCGAAAAAAAAAAAACAGCGACTCCCACAAATCTCCGCGGATAATAAACAAACGACAGAAAAAAAAAATCAGCGAAGTAACGCAACGTTGAAAATCCGTGAAAATTGGTTTAAATTGAAATGAAATAGCCCAGTGGTCAGGTTACGATCGGTCTATAAACAATTTTGCCGATGCCGATGATCGCGAGTGGGAGGGCAGCAGCGGGGCAGCGGGTTGCGCTTCTCTGAATTGCGAGGCGAGGCTGTGATAGAATTTCGGCCGTTGGAGGTCGAGAGCCAACGGGTGAGAGAAATAGAAGGTGCGCGCGAGTGGGGAACGGCAGTTGGGGACCCTCCCCCCCCCCCCCTATGCCCCTCAATAACCCGTAATTAAAGCGTTCCAACGCGATCCCCGGTGCACCGTACGTTCGTATACGCAAAACTATACGTACACACGTAGAGTCTCGTGTCCCGCGCGCGCAGTGTGCCGCCTGCATTAACGCGAACGGTGAGTGGCTGATAAAAATTGACACGGACACTTCGCCCAAAGGGTTTTGGGACCGAATCCCGGGGTCTGAAATTAAACACAACCCCACGTCGTTGCGTTAACGAAGGGGAGAAATCGGTTAATGAAATTCTCGTACCGCGCTATATTTGGCATTCGCGTAATTAAGCGCGTAGTACGACGGTGAGGATTTCGTCAATCGAAAACTGTCGCCCGTTACACTCGATTGCGCTCCGCGAGATTAACGGCTTTATCGTTCAACTAATCCGCTATCCTTTGAATTGCAATTCGCGTTCGTTTTGGTATTAGAAATAAATAAAAAATACGGAAAATAAAAACAACGCGCGAGTGGACGTGTGAAAAAAAAACGGTTTTTTAGGTTATGAAAATATCGTCGTAATTCGAACGATTCAGTGGCGTATTTGTAAATAAATAAAAATATTTCGAAAAATTTTTCGTTTTCGATGTTTTGTGCGATGATTTCACTTGATAATTGTTAGTCGTGACGATGTCGAAAACATCGCGGGTTAATCTGATCGCGTCAAACCGTCGCAGACACGACGCTGTATATTCACGAAGGTGTAGCAACGCGCCGACTAACTGACGCGGACAGCTTTATATATACGTTATATATATATATATATGTGTCTATCAAGGAGAATAGCGACGGGAACTCTGTTCATTCGAGTGAATTTGATGCGCTTTGGGGTTTCCGTTGTGAGCGTTGAGCTTCACGCGTACTGTTTTCGAGTCGCGCGAGAGTTCGGAAATAATTTATAGGGATGGAATAGTGTGTAGTGATTCTTCGAATACGCGGACTTTACGAATCTTTTCGGAGGTTCTGCGCTCCGGAACTCTGTGCTACTTGGTGATTGTTTTGTTTTTCTCCACGAAACATCGAAGTAAATTGCGCGGAAAAAAAACACTGTGCTTAGGATTTTTTTTTTCGCGGTTTACACGTCTCTACGGTTGGGAAGTGCCGCGAGGTGCGACGTTCAAGTTAACAGGCGGAACGTTGAGGACTACCGATTAATACGTAAGTAATTTTTTTTTTTTATTATTCTTGAATATTAATATTTTGGGCGTTTTATTGAAACGATGAGCGCGAAATGCGCGAATAACGCGAAATTAAAGTTACGAAACAGAATAATAATTATTGACACGAAGTTTTTGCGATAATCGATTTAATAAAAAAAAATTTCCGATTTTTCGGGGATTCCGATTGTTGAATAACGATAATGCGAAACTAAAGTTACGAAACGAAATAATAATAATTATCGATGCGAAGTTTTTACGATAAATCGATAAACGATGTAAAATCATTTCGATGTTTGGGAAATTGGTAAATATTTATTAAATGAAAAGTATTTCTATTAGTTATTTTCAATAATTTCGAAAAAGTATTTTAAATGTTTTTTTTACACATTTTACAATTTTTTTTTCTTTTCATTTATTTTGTAACGATTTATCAGTCGATCTCATTATCGATACTTTTTTTTTCGATAATTTTTTAAAGACGAGATCGTAATTTTTTATTAATAATTCTTATCGCGCAATGCGTAAAATGTTATGCTCCGCGCGAGTATCGATGTAATGACGATGAAAAGGCATAAACGCTTCAATTTCCAATCTCCGCTCGCGTACAGTGGTTGCGTTCCGGCGTTGGAAAGAACGCGCGTATTTTTCCATATTCACGTATGTAGTTCTATATATTCCGGTTCATTCTCCGAAGTACTCTTCGGGTTCGTTATCGAAGAAAGCCCGTTGAGAGGAAAAAAAAAAGAGGAAGAAAAAAAAAAGGGGGTAAAACACGCAACGATGGAAATGCGATACCCGTTGGTATGTACCTCGCTGTTACAGTTGCCTGCAGCGCAATCCCATTTCGAGTGATATACCGTGCCGCGAAATAAAATCGGAAAAAAAAAAAAAAAAAAAAAATCTGACGCCAGACGGCCTACCGCGCCATTCCGAATGTCGAATGGACGCGCCAATTTAAAAAATGTAAACCCATCGACCAACTCACATTTCGCTATCTCTCTCCGACGCGTCGTCCCGTTCGCCTTTCACTCACTTCGTTTTCCTCTGTATATTTCATAACGAAAAAAAATATATATATACAAATAAAAAAAAATGTGTATCGCTGCCGCGCGAATAGGCGTACAGTGTTTGCTTTTGCTGCAGCATCACGTACCATCCCGACGAAACATCGCGATTTTTTTTTTTTTTTTTTTTTTTTTTTTTTTTTTTTTATAATCATTCGCTCGAGAATAACTCGACATTGGAAATGCATATGACAATTATTCCGATGTGTTTGCATAATTAAAGTATCCCTTTCGCGTTGTATCTATCCACCGGTCGTATCAATTTCGTCGTAAGTATTCACGCGAAAAAAAAAAAAAAAATTTTGTTTATTTTTTTTAAAAAACGCCAATGGATTCATCATCACGATTAATATATTTCAAAAATGAATATTTTCACTCTTCAACCAAAATCTGTGTAAATTTACCTTTGAAAATCGCCAATATTCGATACCAGATCGGTAAACAAATATTTGTGATATTTTCTTTTTCATTCGTAACAAAACAAACATAAGAATATTACACCGTAAAATCTCTCGTTATGTTTACCAAATAATAATAATAATAATAATAATAATGCGTAAAAGCGGATTTTCCGAGTGCAACGATATTATTTGCAGATATTGTTCTCGTGGTTTTCCGTTCGCGATCCGCGAAGATTAAACATAAAAATTCCGTTATCGCGAAAAAAAAAAAAAAAAATTACAGTGTTGCGATATATATATCTTACAGCGATGCAAATCGTCGAATGTGTACAGAATTTTGCGTTTTATACGGACATTGAAAACATAAATATCATTCGTATTCGTTGGTCCGAGAAAATCAGTGATTCCGGGGGGTAGTTTTGCCGAAAATCGACGAGAGAGACAGAGAGAGAGAGAGAGATATGTTGGAGTCCCCTGTATACAGAGGGAGGAGAAGAGATGGCGGTTGTTGGGTTGGAAGTCAGCCGGAGGCTGTGAGAGCTGTCGAAAAATCGCAGGGGCGGCAGAAACGTGTTCGTCGGATGGGGCGTGATTCAGGAAAGCCGGAAGTTGCTACTGGAAGCGCACAGGCGTGCCAAGTCCATTCCGAAAGAGTTACTGGCGACGCTAATATCAGTAATACCGGAGAACTCCGCAACCGCTCGTTCCCTTCGTTCCCCTTCGCGTTTTTCTCTTTCGTTGGCTTTTCCACCCCCTCACCCCCTCCCCCTCTCGATATCCCCTTTTTCTTTATTCCTGTCTCAACGTTGCTGGATTCGACCCTCAGATTCTTTCGGTAAACCCCTTTCCCTCCCCCAGCGCCCCCACCCACCCCCCACCCCCCGTTCCACCCGTTTGGCCTCTTCACCCCTTTCGGGAGAGAATCGCGCGCGTACTGGAAGCTATCCAACGAGATATACCTCCCGCTATTCCCGTGTCTATCCTCTTCCAATGTTAAAGAGGCCTAAGGATTCGAAAGATTTACCGATCTCAATAGACATCCACAACTTGTAAAGCTGAGCGAACGCGAGGCGCGTCCAGAATATACGGGGTTCCGAGGGTAGTAACGATCGCAGGGAAACGGCAAGAAAATATTGCCGAAGAATTCGAATCCGTGGAAATCGGTCGTACGATACCGATACTAGTCAGCGATCGCGATTGCGGGAGTTTCTCGGACTTTCGCGTAATGTTACTTATGGGGTTTTCGTTTTTTTTTTTTTTTTTTTTTTTTTTTTCTCTCTTTTCTTCTCGAACTCCCAGTTCGCTCGTAGCTCAGTCCTGTTTTTCCGTTTTCTTTTTGTTATACGTTTGTGTTATCTACGCCAATCGTCGTTTTCTCTCACTCAGCGTTTACCAATCTTGTTCGATCGTAAATAATCGAATTTAGCGCGTGGAGGGTACACGCTGAGCGGTATACGCCGCGCAAAGAAAAGGAGAATGGAACAGCGCTCTGCCGCTGACGGTAAGAGTCGGAGAATTTGAATAGATCAATATTAGCCGGATGAGTGGAATTGGGATTCATTTAAATCTCGTTATTTTTTTTTTTTTACCTGTCGATCTCTTGTGATATCGGTGGATCGACTGGGAATGAAGATTTATGCTGTTTTTTTTTTTTTCATCGTCTTTTTGGGTTATCGTGTTTAGGTGATTTTTATATATGACATTCATCGTCGATAATGATAAATTATGAAAAATCTACTGATAATATTCATTTTTTTTTTTTTTTTTTGAAAAGAGAATTTTATTAAGATATCCGAAATTTTTTGAAATTTTTTTTCGAGACGAATAATTTACGGATTTAATTTAAAGATTTTTTGAAATTTATTTTTTGAACGATATAAAAATTGGTTATTTTTGGCACGCGATTGTTGCAGAGAATAGGAATTGTACTCGAAAAAACGCTTTTTAGATTTTTTTTTTTTTTTTTTTTTTTTTCGGAGCAAAATTTCATTACGATATGTGGATTTTTCGAAATTTTTTAATCCGAACGTTACCGTAGTGTGTTCCACTAGAAAAGAAGAGGTTAAATAAATCATATACGACTCCGAGGGACCATGACCTCCTCGCGAAATTTTCCAGCGGACTGCCACAGGGCGAGTACCTAGACGACAAACAAAAACTGCTTTTCTTGATCTTAGCGTAACCCCTCGAGGCTCGTTGACTTCTGCACCCGGAAGTGCCTTCTCGTCTCGACCCCTTCACAATTTCGCGTGGCTTCCCGAATGTATTCATCCAATGTGTCTATTTTCGTTGCTCGCTCCTCGAAAATCCCTTGAGAATCTTGAGTCGCAAACAGGTCAGGACCGGTCTTCAAGATTTACATTGCCTTCTCATGATAAATTGACGAGAAAAAAAAAAAAAAAAAAAAAGAAATCAAAGAGAGTCAAAATATGATTTTCTCCCATTTTTCTCGCGATCTCTCAAAGAAAATGCTTTTTTGTCTCAATAATTTTTTTTTTTCAGTTCCCATTCCATTTAAATTCACATTCATCGTAAAAAAAAAAATTTCCAAAAAATTTACAAATTTTTTTTTTTTCCTCGAAATTTTTTATCCTTTTATGTCGAAATTTTTTTTTTCCGCGTACATTTTTGGTCGCAGAAAAAAAGTCTGAGATGACGAGAAATTAACAAAATGTATATATGTCCATAGAACCGCGAATGAATTCTCACATCGGACGTGAGAGTGCACTCTGCATAATATAAAGTGTTGCAAGTGAGGAATTACACGGTATTCGTACGCGACGGATAAATAGAGCATGAAAAGTGTTACGACGCGAGTTCGTCTGCGTCGAGGGTCGCGAGGGAGGAGAGGGAGGGGTGGGAGGGGTGGGAGGGGGTGGGGAGGGTGAGTCGAGCACACAAGGATTTTAATATAAAAATGCCGGGGCAACCAGTCCAAGTTCTCGGTTCCGAAAGACCCTCTTTTTTTCCTTCTTTACCTCTTTTTTTTTTTTTTTTACTCAACTCTGACACGGTAAAACGGTCCAACACGCTATACCAACGAAATGCTATGTACATATAAAATGTATTATATATACGAAGAAGTAGGGTATGAACTGTGCGTATCATACATGCATACGGGCCTTTGCCCGAGGGATCTCCTCTCCGGTCCAACGCGGCGCTCAAACCTCCGCAGTTCTTCCCGTACGAAATTTTCCAGAGTCTCGTTTTGCCCGACGGTATGCGTTCGTATCTGTGTAGACGTCCGCGTTTCACCTCACCCCGCGGCGAAGGTTATGTACTAAAGTTTGAAACCCCGTCGCAACGAAAGAATATTCCTTCAAAGAGGATATATATCTGCTCTTCACTGTGGAATTTACTACGGTGCAACACTGCACTGCACTGCAAGCCTCTGGCGCAGACGGTTTCGGATAAATTATTCGTTCGCAGGATACCGGGGGATCTATATATACATATCTATGCACTCTGTTCTCCCGGACAAATCTTTTGCACACTTTGTTTTCAAATACTCGCGAATTTATGTGTCATATAGGGATTTTTTTCGGTATAGGGATTTTTTTTTTTTTTTTTTTTTTTTTTTTTTTTTTTTTTTTTCGAACATCGGACCAGAAATAGATGAATGAAGAAGAACGCCCTCTTTAGGTAAAGTCGCGCGGTTCGAGTGGTTTTGACGCTATGGCAGAGGTAAACTTGTGAAATAGAAACTCGAAGGAGTTAGGAGAGAGGAAGTGAAGGACTCTTTGCATAGAAGTCTGCATACGCTTCGCTGAGGAGTATATTAAAATTAATTAAGTCACTTTAATGAAGGGCCGGCAAGTGAGTGAGGAACGCGACGATAACGTTTGAGAAAATCTGTATGAGAAGAGATGGGCGCAGGAGGGAAGGGGTTCCGTATAACTAATTGGAATTCCTGCGAATGTGTATTTTTATAGGCAATTAGTTCAATTTTATAAATATTTTACTTAATTTCGCAAAATTTATCGATCGTTTTTCGAAATTTATTGACTTTTTTTAGTGTTCACGATTTTTTTTAAATTCCGTTTCCACACATCGCTACTGCTAATTAAAGCAAAAAGAAATTTTTACGAAATTAAATTTGTAATTTTTCGTCAATTTTTTTTTGCACAAAATTTTTTTTTAATGTAAATATATTTTTCGGGTTCACCGAAAAATTTTCTTTGTTTAGATTTTTAGTGAATCGAAAAATTTTATTAACGTCGCAGGTGTTTTTTTTTTTTATGAAAAAAATGGCACCACTTATAAAATGTCAAAATCGTTGAAAAATCATTTCGAATAATTCTTAGTATCCATTAAGAAAAATTACGAATTTTTATTAAAATCGAAATAAAATTATAAATTTCACTTTACGAAAACTGTGGAAAAAATAATTTCTTGTCGTAAATTTAGTAAATTTTCTGGAAATTTATTGTTATTTTTTTTTTATTTTTCCTGACTGTTGACCACGGAAAAACGACGAAAATTATTACTCTATAAAGTTGGAAGTCCTTAATCCGAATCCATCATAGTTCGCGCGAGTTTCGTGTGTCCAATGTGTATAAACAATTTTCGAAATTTTCGCATTAAATTAATTTTAATTAATTACACAATAAAAATGACTTTATTTTCGAAAAAATCAATAAAAACACATTGACAAATTACGTCGCGATAACGGAACGATAATGGAAGTAGTTATCACCGTTTTAACGTTCATATCATATTAAATCGGAGAGTTTCCAGCTTTGGTTCTAATTATTTATTAAAAATCGATATCGACGGGTGGTAATGCATAGAGTTCCGTATACAGTATATTGGGCGATGGGATCGACACTTGCAGAGGGTTACCCCCCGAATTTAGGACGTCATAATCCTTCAATAACGACTGTCGACCCAACTTCTCGTTCTCGTTAACAGGTGGCTAGTAATTGTTTCCCTCGACTATCTATATATATATACATATATATCTGCGTCGTATGTAGGAAACAGCGAGAGACCCGCGCGGCTTTTTCGTTAAGTCACAGTGAAAGATCGCGACTTCGGAGAAAATGGGGGAGAAAAAGGGCGAATCTCTACAGACGGTTTATTTTCCCCGACTATCATCGGTGTAACAAAAAATCTATTGAAATAAAAAAAAATCGAGGAAAATCTCATTTATGCCTTTTCTCGAGAAAAAAAAAAAAAAAAAAAAAAAAAAAAAAAAAAAAAAATGGTCTCCGCGTCGTGTGGAAGATAAAAAAAATGCATTTCAGCAACAAATTCATACTCGTTACTTCATTTATTTCAGAGTGCACTTCACTCTCCCCGTACGCGTCTACAACCCCTTTCATTGCTCTCCCCAACTTCCCTCCGTCTATCTCTTTTCTCGAAAATTATATATAATAGTGCACTCGACAGAGATTCCTCTGCTCACCATTAGCAATGACGAGTCCGTTTACACGTGCAGCGTACGTCGCATGTATGAAGGGGTCGTCTTGCTGATGGCGCTGTGCTCGCTGCTTCATTCAGTCTAATAGTACGCCGCTGTAAGCGCTCCGCTCATTAATTGTATTCATCTCACGAGTGTTTAAAATTAACAGTATTCTGGCTATCAGTTCGGGCGAATATATTCAAGCGATTTCGCTACACATTGAATATTTGTGGTGTAACTACGAATATATCATCGACCCAATTCGCTCAATACGTATCGGAGAATTGGAAAGTTTCGATCGCTGCTAATGACGATGAGGTGAATATGTGTTTACTATTGACTGGATATTTGTTTTCGAGTTTCTATCAACCGAATCGCCGTAAAATGTTTCATTTTAATTACTAAAATAAACGAAAAAAAAAAAAAAAAATCGTACTTTTTTCGGAATAAATTTTCCTTAAAAAATGACGGAAAAAAAGTTTTTTAAATTAAATTTTGTGTTTTATGCTATTCAAATATCAATTTTCAATTGTAAAAATAAAATTCGTATTTTCATTAAAAACTTTCATTAAAAAATTAAAAAAAGGAAAATATATTTTTTAGAATTGTTTTCAATTGCAGTGCGTATATATTTTTTATTATTAAGATGTCATTTTTCAAAAAAAAAAAAAAAAAAATACATATGTTTGCGCGATAGATTTTTGCATGTCACGAAAACGGAAGGAAAATTCTGTGAACTGTGAAATTTTCTGTTAAGTTTGAGACGATTTTTCCAACTTCTTCCCGTTACTTATTTCGTGCTTCACGTCTCTCGCTATTTCCCCGTAGGATTCCGCAAAGGCTCTTACCCTTTTGACTCCTCTCATCGCCATTCACGTGCCTCAACGTTTGGTACGAACGCCCTTTCCCCTTCGTGAGAAAAATTCTTGCACGTTTTTCCCGTTTGAATTCACTCATGAGTGCAGGTTGTACGATATGCACGATCGCACGGATTCGACGAAAGCTCTCTCCGCCTCTTGCCATCATGTCGATACATCCTCTTTCGCGTCATCACGAACGGTGACATTATTTTTTTTTTTTCATTTTTTATCGAAATCCTCTTACTCTCCCGGAGATTTTTTCGTATTTTTGCGAAACATGGCTGTTCGATAAGTAGAATCGGCGAATAAAGAATACGCCATATAATAGGGCGCCAATAGGGTAGTTTTAATTTTTTACCCACCCTTAATTTTTCAAGAATGCGTTCAAAATTGGGGTGCATATTGTTTGATATACTGTTCAAACCCCTGTAAAATTAAAATTCGTTTTACCGTCCGGAAGTTGAGATATTACGACTCAAAGTTCGGATGATTTACACGTAAAGCATAAGCAAAGCATTGAAGGGCGGTACGTTTTGAATTTTATTTTCGAAACTGTATGTCAGAAGTTAATAAAAAACGAAAGAATGTTAGAGAGATGTTATACGAATATTCTGAAAAAATTTGAGAATTATTCACCGTCAAATTTCAGAGATATATAGAGATGTTCTAAAAAAGATCGATGTCTGCTTATAGGTTATGTTGCGATTTTCGCGGTAATGCGGCCTTAAAAAAAATATTGGTCCATATGAGTCGTCAGTTTTGCTAATTTTACAACTATTCCACCATTTAGGGGTGCCGCTAAAAATTAAAAAAAAAAAAAAAATGTAATATAAAAATGGCAAATAAATCGCATCGATCAAATTTGTCTTAATTTATAAATGAGATGTTTAATTGATTGAGTTGCTCAATCGCGAAAGAATCTCGAATATCTGACGATGCCAAGCGCTTCGTTATTGGAACAGTTTTCATGAAACAGCAATCGCGAATCTAATGAACTTATGAATGATTGACGCGAACGATACCCTCATACCGACTCTAATTATTTTTTATTGTTCCCCCAACGCGGTCCCTTTTTTACGAGTCCAATTTTTTATTTTTTTTTAATTGAAATATACAATGCAAGAATTTCCATCTGTCGATAGGGTCAACCCTTTCATTACTGTCCGGTAGTTTTAAGGAACATCAGCAAAAAATTTAATAAATGTTCTGATGATCGATGACAATTAAAAGTTCGCGAAACAATTTTTTATTTATCGCGCGATAAATTTTCATAAATTTCGAAATGAACAAACATTTCGTAAATAAACATTTTTTTTTATTTTCTGGTATTTCGAAATTTTTATCGAATATTTTTGGTTCGCAAACTTCATTTTTGCTTTTTCTTTGCCGCACCGCGGTATCTCCGAAAGTTTTATTTGTTTATTTTTTTATACACGTTATTTCGAATCTCTTTCTTCGCTTCGGGTTTTCTCCGCGGGTTTTCCTGTTTTATATGTTTCCGCGACTACCCCACGGAAATCTCGCGGAATATTGTTAGTGGCCTCTCTCTCTCTCTCTTTTTCTCCCTCTCTCTCCCCCTCCCACCCGCTTCCCGCCGGTGCCATTCCCCTTTCCTCTGTTTAACTTAGAAAGGGTTTATTTGTATGCGCGATGTATTTCGCGAAACGCGATACGCCGTCCAATGAGTGCAGTACAAACTACGGATTGACAACTGGGTTAGGTACACCGAGCGAAGTAACGAGCTCCGGCTCGGTACAGTGCATTCGTATACACATATACCACATATAGTGCTTATATACCCGCGGAGATATTCTCGATTCGGTAGGCCGGTACGATAGGCTCTTGTGCCGCGGCATGCAGCGAAACCGCGAGGTCTAACGCTCTAATATTTGCGTGCAACCAGAGTATAAAATTGGGTATAAAAAAAAAAAAAAAAAAAAAAAAAAAATGCTTTTATTAACGTTTACACAGAAAATTCGTGCAGATGTTATACAAATGTTTGTAATGTTTTTACGATGTAAAAAAGAAGCGAAACTCTGTTATTTTACTTTTTCGAGATGCACTCGAAGCAATTTTTTTTTTTTTTTTTTTTTTTTTTCAGAACTGCGAATACAGTTTGAGAATTGAGTACCAATTTGCAGCGAATTTGCGACTTTTATAAGAGAAGCGATGATCGTGGAACAGCGTAAATTTTTTTCTCGGAGATTTTTTTCTCCGCAGAGTTCACGAGTCGAAGACGCTTTTTCGATGAACGTTTTGAGATTTGCAGAGTCAGCGGTTTTCCGTTTATGTCTTATCCGCCGCTAAAGTCCTCGAGGCGTGAAAAAAATGTACTTTATTTGTCGCCGGTATATGTGTATTATGTTGGAGTTCCCGGAGGTCTCTGTGCCCCCGAAACCGCTCGTTTGCACGTGTTATCGCGATAAAGTGAGGTTTCGCGTGAGCGAATTTGCTATGAAATCGTATCAAAGTTCTTCTTTTCTCGCCGAGTCCTGCGGGGGGGGGGGGGGGGGGGGGGGAGGAGTGGACTGAATCGACAATTTTCTCGGAATTCGAATGGCGCGAGAGTCATAGTGTCCCACGAGGGATTTAAAAATCGTTTAAAAAAAACTCGACCAACGGGGTCAATCGACCTCCCTGCGGCTACGCGGACGAATATTGCGGTGAAAATCACAAAATGTCCGTCTGTTCCGCGAAATATAAAAATTATTAAAAAAAAAGTTTCGTTGTCACGAAACTTTTTTATTAGTATTCTTTTTACGATTTAAAAAAAAAATAATTGAAAAATGAAAATTTTCTAATTCCTCATAATTTTTTGAATGATAAAAAAATGAAGAATTTAAAAGTTTGTTTTTGGAAATTATTTTTAAAAATTACAAAGATGCAATTTTTGGAATTACATTATTTATGTAATTAATCAATAAGAGAAAAAAAGCACTGAACGTTGAGGCGTACCGCGCCTCTTGATAACGATTATTATTAATTATAATCATATTTATTATTATGATTATTATTTCGGAAAAATTAGAACTCGAATTTTATTCGTTAATCAGAAAAATCGGCATTCATAAGTGAAATTTTATCACATCAAAATATCAACGATATTTTTTTGCAAAAAAATTTTTTGAAATCTCGTAAAAAAAATTGTCGTCTAATCCACCAATAAAAATGATGATTATCGATATCGGGACAAATACGTTAGAAAAACATCATTTCGGGTGATATATACACCGCAAATAAATAATAAAATTAAAAAAATTATTACTCTCGTAAACAGCTTTTCCTACCATCCCTTTCGCAGTCATTATTTTTCCCACCGCCAGCAATTAACTACAGATTATTCATCTCTCACGATAATTTACAATTAATAAAGAGGAAATTACATTTTCCATTTTGAAAACATGAAACTCGCGAATTGCTGCAGCGTTAATTTGTTTTACGCTCGAATGCGTAAAATAATAATATACTCCGAGGGGAGACGCGAATTATTTCGAGTTACATATTCAATTTCACCGGTTACCGTCTGCATCGGCGTTATCGCCGACGCTTGTTCTCGTGTTCTCGTGTTTATTGTGACGGGTGCGTTACAACGACGAATATGCGCCGTTGTTTATTATTCGTACGTGAAGTCGCCGGGAGTTCGTAGATAATATGGATGCTGTGAGCGCGCGAAGGGAGGATGATATCAGTACGAGAGGGCGGTGCATTCAACTGCGTTTCGATGGGACGCGATATCGATAGGAGCGGACGATAATATCTTGGGGAATATTGCGCGCCCGGTATTGGCTTTCCTATACGGTCTTCGGAACCGACCGATCTCCGAACCCCGTGAGTTCGGAGTGCAACAACTATAGGTGGCGAACAACCCCACCGGCAAACGTACAGCGTACATGTCTGAGCAAATTTCAGATTACCGTACAAACTCTCATCCTACCGCCTATCTCACTCTCGGATAACATTTACATACGGCATACATTCACCACGGAATTCCGTGGCTGGTGGTTTCTGCGGATACGCCGCAGACCGCCACAGGCGATATCAGCTCACCGCCATTTCATCCCAAAACGCATTTTTACCTTTTGTTAAAACAAACTCCGCGATCTATTTAAGATTTTTTACGATAAATCATAAATTCATTTATTATCTGAAGATTCTTCGAAATAAAAAAAAATTTAATACATTTTTTTTTTTTTCATCAATTTTTTTTTTTTTTATAGAATTACAGATTGGGTAACTTTTTCAAATTATTCAGTCTCGCGAACCGATTAAATTAAATTTAATTTTTCCGCGAAATATTTTCACGCCTTTTTTTTTTTAAGGGTTTTACAACCCTCGCGTTTAATTTTTTTTTTTTTTTTCGGGAAATTATTAACGGTGGAAAAAGATCGAAGACGTTTTTTTTGCTGATGAAAATTTCGTCAGTTTGGTGTATTTACCTGTAGCATGCATACCAATCGTTCGTTATAGAAAAACGTTGTGGCGTATACCACAAGAGGCCTCTCCCTCGACAGGTCTGACTTTAATCGGCTGCGAAAACCGGCACCGCGCTGGGCGCGTGCTGTTTTCCCAGTTTCGGAATTTGCATTTTAAATTGAGATGAACTCTCGGACGAGAGGGTTGGAAGAATGGCGGAGGGGAAGGGGAGGGGAGGGAAGAAACGGCGAAAAGAGGGGTGGATTCAGGCGCAAGAGCTTCGTACTCACTTCATTTTCATCCCTTGTGCCACAACCCTGAGTAGGACGGTGCGACGGGGTTGTCGAGTTTCGGGGAAAAAAAAAAGTGCAGATAAAGGTACCGGATCTCGAGAAAAACACGTATTCCTGCATTATGTAAAAACAGTTTGCAGCTATTTTACCTTTTTTTTCGTTTTCCCTTCTCCCCCCATCTACGAGACGATCGACCTTAGCGAAGTGTTACCAAGACGGAGAACCGAAGACGAGAGTGTTTATTCCCTTTTTGGCGATTTTTCTTTCCATACCACACGTAGTAGACATCTGTAGCGAGCGAAAGCGCCGCATAAAAACGCTTTTGGGAATTGAATACAAAAGACGCCGAAAGACCGAGAAGTTTATGTTTGATTGCTTTTCCGATGCCGAAAATGGCTGAAGCGGAAAATACGGGAGGACAATAATAATATGATTGAAAATATCGTGATGATGAACAAAAAATAGATTCATCGTAAAAAAAAAAAAAAAATCCGCGACATTTTTTTTTTTTTGTTTTTTTTTTTACGGTAGAAACCAAAAAAAAACGATAATTTCGGAAAATACGATATAATAAATATTTTCGAATATGGTATTTGAATTTTTTAATATTTTCAAGAAAAAAAAGTGCTGAATATTTTATCTCATTTTTTTTTTTTTTGCGATTACGAAATCGATTGCGGGTAAAAAAAAATTATGGAGAATGCTTCAGCGAAGGCTGCAGCGGTTGGAAACTCGGTGACGATTGAAGCTTCGCGAAGCTTCAAGTGAAGCACTCGGGGAGTTAGAAAGGCGAACGAAAGTTCCAGATCTGTGAAAAGAATGGCGGAGGTCGATTTTCGCAATGGCGAACACCCGTAGCGTTCAAGACTCGGAGACCTAATGACGCAGAGTTCCGTCGTCGTATTTTTATCGCGCACCGCTTGGCTTTCTCCGTCTCTCTCGCTCCTCTCCTCAATGCCCGCAAAGTTTTATTGTTAGCAGAGTTTTAGGTGCAATTTTTGGTGCCGCCTTTTTCTATCTCCTGGCAGCGTTTATCACCAACCGCCCTCCATCCTATCAGTCCTATGGCTTCGTCGCTGAACTTAGTTCGCGCTGCTGTACAGCCGCTTCTCTGTTGCTCTCTCGATCGATGCGGACGCCAACAATAGCGTTGCACTGCTATATTGTCCTCGACTTTTTATTTATTTTTTTTTCTTTTTTTTTTTTCGACGAAAAACTCTCCGGAGTAAGCGACGACAAGAATAGAAGTTTAACAATTGTAAGAGCGCGCGAGGGGCATCTCGGGAATCGGGTACATTGAACTCTAAAAGATGGGTTAAAATTTTTCGATCGAAAAATTTCCAAAAAAAAGTCCTAATATGTTTTCCTGGCGATTCAGTTCGATATATAAATATAATAATAATAATCAGCTTATCGTAATTTATTTTTCCGTTTTTTATTTATTTATTTATTTACGAATTTTTTTGAATCCATATATACCGAATTAATTAATTAATTGATAAAATTAAATTAAAATAATTTCATTGAGTATTAAATTTTTTTCAACGCAATTCTATGCATAACTTTTGTCACAAAAATTCCGAATGAATTGCAAAAAAAAAAAAAAAACGACCGTAAAAAAATCGCAGCCAATTACAATAATATTGACTCCATTAAGGATTAGAGTAACGAGTTTCAATTAAGATTTTCGGTCAAATGTTAATTCAACGATCGAGAGAATTTCGTATTTTCGCCTGAGGGATAATCTCTGACCTATGGATATTTTCGGTCTCATCAGTAACGTAAAAAAAAAAAAAAAAAAAAAAAAAAAACGTGAATTTTTTTTTTTCTCTCGCGCTGATCGTTTGTGTCTCAGTCGCAGCGTGTAATTTTTCTCTTCCCACGAACCCCGTAGCAGCAGCGCCAACGGATAAACTTTTTAATTAAATCCAAGCTTCCGATTCCAATTTATCTTTGCGGCTCTCCTGGACGCGAATTCTCATCGGTCGACGTTGCTTCGCTCGCCCACCTCGGTCTTCGTCACAACCCGTCGAGTCGATTAATTTCGGTGAGCCATTTACTTCTCGACGTTTTTTCACCCCCCCATTCGTCGACAACCCCTCGTGAAACCGAATTTTTCTTTTTCTTCATTTCGCGATACAGAATTATATCTTAATCACGATGAGACAATTAATATCTGATGGGAAGACGGAAGTTTGATCCGGGAATACGAATTGCCAAGACAATTGTAGCCGACGGAAAGGCGTTTACTACGAGGGGTTTTGCCCTAATGATTATTATGCAGAACGGCGAAACAGTTATACCCCGTTAAATCGTTCTGTTCGCGCGACGTTCTCTCTCTACCCGACTGTTGTTCGGCCGCTAACCCCGACGTAACTAACTGTTCTCTCCACTCGTTTCATACGCACACGCGAGAGGGTGAATATGCATGTGTGCGATATAATACGAATGCGAAATTGTGGCCGTCGCGATGACAAATTGCTACGACCCAACAGCGTTCTGAGGATAACGGGAATTACATAATTTAGGCGGATTTCCTTGAAACTCCACATCAACGACAACCCCGGCGATTCTTCAAACGGCATAGAGCTCAACAAATTTTCTCCTTTTCCCGTATCTCCGAAGGGCTTTGTTTTTGTCGGGAATTCGCGAACGAATGTCGCGCGGAAAGGTATATTTACTGAAAGGGTCTTAGGGGATGAAATTGTTCTCTGTTTAGATAGAAACCCCTCTGGAATATTGTAATTGTTCAGACGTCGTGACGGAAAGCGGCAGCAATTATTTTCATTACGACGAAACATTTTTTTTATAATTTTTTTTTCACTTTCGTATAAAAGTTAATAGAAAAATAGAAATTAAAAAAAAAAAAAAAATTTAACTGAAAAGTGGTTAATTCGCGAAAAATTTCCGGAGCAGTTGAGAAACCAAAAAAAAAAGAATTCATCAGGCCGTTTTCCCGACTGCATTGGAGACTTTTCACTTTTTTCAGAATAACCACTTTTCGGTCGGAGATTTTTTTTTTTTTTTTTTTCAAAATTGTTGTTTTTATTTCGTTCGTAAACTGTTATGCGAAAATGCAAAAAATAAGCGAGAAATGTTTCGACGCAATGTAATTAATCGGTTTCACTTTCCGACGCAACCTCTGAATAATTATAATAACAATAGCCTAATGTTGAAAAATAATTATTATAAACTTGAAAATTTTTATTTTTTCATAGCGAAGAAATGCGTAAAAAAATGTATATATCGAGTTACAATAAATTTTAAAATACATTTATTTTGACTCTAAAAGATCGAAAAAATTTGGGCAAAAATATTGAATCCAATATTCTTACGATTATTTAATCGCTTATCTGGGAATAAAGAAAAAAAAAATCCGCTAAAATCCTTTTCTCACGTACGAAAGCGATAAAAGAAAAATTCGTCCATTTCGTCGGGTGGAAAATGGTATACCGCGTTTATTCTGTTATATTTCCGCGACAGCGTTGGTTTTTTTATACGTTTACTCACATTAATGCGTACACAGTAGTACAACTCACGCACTCCCGCGTCATAAAAGCTCTTGCGATGTTGCAACCGAGAGAACGAACTTGCGATACGCTCGTGACGTTGCGCCACACACAGAGGCAACGACTAAGGTTGATTAAGTGTCGTACAGGCCGGCGCGGGAGAACGCGGCTGCTGCGAAATGTCCCGCATCTGTCACCGGGCTTTTCCACCCCCTACACCTCTCCCTCTCTGCAGCTACGACTGTGCTGCTCTTCGTACCTTTTCTATATCCACCCACGTTGCACCGGTCGTATGTACTCAACGACGACTACCACCCCTCTCACGTCGTTCACTCGTAGCAACAACGTTGCTCTTTCGTCGGTGAGGTAAACTCGCAGAAAAAAACGAAGAAAAAAGGGGAAAATAAAATTCGCGCTCACCAACGAATAAGAATCATCGCGCAGTAACTTTCGCTATTACGTTTTTCTCCCGTTTTTCATTCCAATGATCACTTTTACCACCTATCTTGAGGATTTTTCGTCTTCACATTACATTATCTACGATAGAAAACGAAGTTTTCTTCATCGTTATCACTTTCTTACTTTTTGGTCGCTGCTCCGGTGTTCGGTCTTTTTGTGAATTCGAATTGTGGTGACTATCGTTAACGCTTTTTTCCTGAAACTTTTTCTTGTTTGGCAATCAAATTTATGTAATTAGAGATTTTATGGATACTGTTTGCTTTCCATGGTTCGGAATATTCTGGAAGTCCTGGAAATGTCCTTTCATTTTTCGTGTCCTGAAAAACGCTCGCAATGTTCTTAAATTTCTTGGTTGGTCTTTGAATTTTTTTCCCCTTAAATTTAGACCTTTTCATCATTTTTTTAAATGCTTTTCCGTAAAGTTTCCCACATTTTTGCTCTCGAAATTAATTATTTGCGTCATATTAGGATAAAAAAAAAAACACATATTATTAATTCGTAATTTCATCAATTTTTACTTTTCATCAATATTCCCAAAATTTCCTCAAAAATCCTGCAAACGACTCAAAAAAGTGGTGGAAAAGTCGCGGAAATAAAAAAAAAAAAATTCAATTTTTTCGCCGCGATGTTTTTTGGAAATATCGATTCGCGTACAATTCCGCATTCATTTCAAATAATAAGTAGGATACGAAAAAAAAAAAATGTTTATAATAAAAAAAAAAATTTATAATAAAAATTGAATTCCACCCTTTCGAAAGTTATGTTCGAGAAGACAACACAGAGAATGAACGGAACAAAAATCAGAAAAAGGGAGTGTTACATTTTGTTCTTTAAGTCTCCCGCGATGTTCCAAAGGGAGTTTTTTTTTTTTTTGTATCGAGTTTCGCGAGTATCGTGACTGAAGAGAGCTTAGAATGATCGAGTTCTGCGCAGTTATGTACGATGCCACGGTATCTTGTGTACAAAATAAATAAAATGAAAAAACATAGAAAAAACGCGATGGAGGCGATCTTTCGGTAGCTGTGTAGACGCGTATCCGTACACAATGGAAGAATCGTAAAGAAAAAGGCGATTTTGTACGGCGGTCATAAATATCGCATGGTTGCCAGCGTGCGTAGTGTATCGATACAGGAAGTGAGCGCGGGGGCGTTATAAAAAGTCGTAGACGCTGCGGAGGTCGATGTGGTAAGATACAGAAGCACCGAGGCGTTGAACGCGATTTTTCTTCGGCGTACAATCGATGATGGTACCCTTTTAGCGTTATTGTCGACGATCACGGATAGCGCAGTAAGAAATTTCTGTATTCTTCGTATTTTCCTCCATTCATCTATGATTTCCCGTAATGCTTTCGATTTTATATGGGCATTGGGATTGCGAATATCTCTTTAGTGGTTTATTCGAGTTTCGAATTTCCCATTACTTCGGGTTAATTTTTATTTTCCTTTATACCACGTGATGTATTGAAGTCGTATTTTTTTTTATCGTATTATCCGTCGTCACGAAATTAATTCTACGGTCGCACTACCGCCATTATCTGATTTAAAAAAATACAAAAAAATCTTTTGCAAATCGATAACTTTACGCGATCTATGGGAACACTATACGAGATCGGTAGCCATTATCTTGTCAATACGCAAGTCGCTTTTTTGTCGCTTGTCAACTTCATTTCAACTACAAAACGGATACTTCAAAGTAAATCGATAGTAGATGCTTCCGCGTTGGAAAATGTAACGAAAATGCGATCTGTATATCTATATTTCGTGAACTTTTGCTTTACTCTACCATTGCCTATGGGTACATCGCACTGAGTCCCGGATACACTGTCGGATCGCGTTGGGAGCGCATTAAAAGTTATAAATGAACGCGAAGCAGCATCAACGAGAAGGAGAGTACGCAGAACTCTACCCGCTAGTGGGGTGAATCGCGATGGGGGATGACATAACCGAGAGGAGAGAACTCTACCCTCCCCAGTAGTTTGCGCGTTATGTAGTTGAAACTCCGTTTTAACGTGAAATACGTAGCGTTACGTCGACTATATATTTACACAGTGTCGCACCGGAAATTCTCGTTCGCCGACAAGGAAGCCGTGTATAGTATCAAAACGAAAAATGACTACGATGTAACAGCTTAGCTTGCGCATTAGTCGCTACAGTGTTTCAACAAAACCCCTATTCACGGGAGCGCATCAGGAGGAAACGTTTAAGAAGATGATGAAGCGGAACAGATTAGCCATTTTCTCATTACTCGATGTACCAATTTTTGCGACCATAAAATCATGAAAACGTAAAAAAAAAAAAAAATACAAATTTTGTAGCCCGCGAGAAATCGCTTTGTTTTCATAGGTGTTCAAACAAACTCGTGTAAAGGGTACATATTTGTTTAACGCTTCCGGTAAAGTTTGCTACACTGCTATGTACGCGTGACCCGGAAACGTATATGGAGATTATTCGTGTATGGAAGGTTAAGGTTCAAAATAAATACTACATGCTCTGTGTTTCTCGTACTATAAAGATAGTAATTTGACCTTTTCAATTTGGGGTCAAAATTGTCATTGATTCATCAGAATCGTCTTTTTATCTGTTCAAAAGTATACCCAGAGTTGGCTTTCTTCATTAGGGTAGAGGTGACATTTTTGGCCATTTTGGGCCATTTTAGGTCCATTTTTGGTGGATTTTAGGTCCATTTTTGGTGTAATTAAAAAAAAAAACTTTGAATAGATCAATTCGATCAATTTATATGAGAACTTTCGAAGAATCAATATGCGATTCAAAAAAAAATTATTCCATCAGTATAATAATAAAAATGGCCATAAATGGTACAGTGGCCAATTATGGTACACCTACCAATACGCCTTTACATGTTTAAACATCATTTCCACGAAACCATCTTCTAGAAAAATGGGTTTAAATTGGTTGAGTCTAATTGGGAATATGCGCTTTCCATGCGCTGATTGGTTACTGGTATGATACCTACTGTGGCGTTGCATCCGGTATGTGTAGATCAGAAGCGATTATTTCCGAACGATATCGATCATGTACCCTCCGGTGTTTCTATCAAGAGACTCGGACAAAAGACCGGGGTTATCGATTTCCGGAATAGCACCAGTGCGGCAGCTGCTGTTGGTTTCCCGGATCAGGGGAACGCCTGGCACGACGTTAATCAGGACGTCGTCGGTGAATCTCACCTAACAATTCGAATACGTCCCGGGCCTTCGTCGATGCTAATGCCAGGATTTCTGCACAATCCCGCGCACACATACTACGGACCAACCAATAGACTCTGTGGATTGGGGTAGCCATTGAGAGACGGTGGGTTGTACCGGCACGATCGCCCCGATAATGCCGATCCTCCGATGCAATGGGGACCGAGACCTCGCGGAAATTACGGTGCAACGGTTGTTCCGATGCCGTGGTACCGGCTAAATTCCAACTCTGGTACCTGTGTCTGAATCACGTTTGCACCAAAGAACGTCATATAGGTTAATAATGGGGTGTAGTAGACAGCAAAACATTGGGACCATCGTCCCTATGCATCATTTCGAATGCGTCACGTGTACAAACACATGCCAATGATTTGATGACTAGACATGCATCCTGCTTGCTCACCACTGCTGCACCAAAGAAAGAGATTTCTTGTCTGCCCATTTTCGCAATTTGGCTATTATTATCAGCAATGCTCGTTTCATCAATAACCCAAATCTGCAGAACTTTTTGTCTGCTTTGCTCTCTTTATATGGTTCCTTATTCAGTTTAACGATTCTTTTGTTTCGCATATTTTGCCGATTTTTTTCGAAGAGGTTAAGCGTTCGAAGAATCAGATAAAATTAGGTTTCGATGTATTCATCTGGTGCTACAGAGACCTAAGGAAGGTGATTCTTTTTTACCGACTGCGGGACTGAGTTTATATTGCCTATTCTTAATTGTTTTGCATTATTAATATCCGATATACATATATGATTCGATATATATCATGAAATGACAGAAACTTGATAACGACTCTGTATATCGCGATAATTTGTTTACAGGAGTAGGTTGATAGGTCACGTCCACATAGTCACACCATCGACTATATCCTGCGTTTGACAACGTGTCACACGTCATAATTCATAAGGCTCGACGCTAGGGATCGATAGATCGTGGGAGGATAGTCTTAGATAATGCAATAGCATTATTGAGATCTGAGGTCGCATGTCATGTATAACCTGCTCAATTCCGCAGAACTCAAGGATCAACGGTGCATACACTCACTGATACGGGCTTTGCATATTACACCAATATCATTGGTTATCGGTTAGTGTGGTTGACGTTTGGTTAATACAGCAATTAGACTCATCCAGGAATGCCGTAATGCCAAATAAATCGTAAAACATTACCCAATTGCAACCTTGAATTTGATTTTAGAATGATTGCTTATGTCTGATCAGTTGGACATGAAATATGCATCAGATTGGCGGCAATTTTATTGATCAGTCAAAAGCCAAAACATGCTTATCGTTCATTGGTTATCGGTTAGTGTGGTTGACGTTTGGTTAATACAGCAATTAGACTCATTCAGGAATGCGGTAATGCCAAATAAATCGAAAACATTTCCCAATTGCAACCTTGAATTTGACTTTACAACGATTGCTTATGTCTGATCAATTGGACACGAAATATACATCAGATTGGCGACAATTTTATTGATCAGTCAAAAGTCAAAACATGCTTATCGTTCATTGGTTATCGGTTAGTGTGGTTGACGTTTGGGTAATACAGCAATTAGACTCATCCAGGAATGCCGTAATGCCAAATAAATCGTAAAACATTACCCAATCGCAACCTTGAATTCGATTTAACAATGATTGTTTATGTCTGATGAGTTGGACATGATATATGCATCAGATTGGCGGCGATTTTATTGATCAGCCAAAAAGTCAAAACATACATATCGTTCCCCAGTTGCTTGCTTCATTCTGCTGCTGTAGGATATAACGTTTGTCCAGAGTTTGTCGACCCAAAGGTATATAATTCCCACAGGCAATGCGAAGCCGGCAAAGTCTATGAAGCTTATGGGAGTCAGAAGTCAGTTTACCAGCCTTGGACATGTCGTCGGGTTTGGGTAATACCTAAGGGGTCCAGCCAGGATTGTCGCAGTCCAGTTGTTCACCGGTTTCCCGTTGTTATATACCAAATTAGTGCAACTGCGACGTAGTTGGGCCGCGTGTGCGAGAGACATTTATGGGTACCTATCCGGAGGAACTTCGAAACGCGAACGGGACGGTGCAGGTGGCATTATTCCTGTTGAACGTGAAAGCCTATATACGTATAGTAAATATAGTAGAACGGCTAACGTTCGCCCTTAGACGACGATACAACGACTACGAGAAGTACGGCCAACCAACGGCGGTCATCTTGCGTAAGCCTTCCAAGACGGTTTTAACCCCCGTCTCACGGTACCCGCAGTTTCTTGAAGCCTGAGGGACAAGCTCCTCCATAATTCCAGTAGTAAATTCAGCCTATCAGCAGCGAACGGTGCGCACCCCTTAACCAAAGCTCCACCAACGCCATCACGACCACTAAACCACTATATCACGCGCTCCATGCTAAGACAATATTGACGCGGGTCTTACAAATTGATAACGATGTAATGGAAAGGTGTTTGCAATAAGGACAAATTGACTTTATTGATATTGTTTGTAATAACTGGAGCTAATTTTAACTAAGGTCATCAAAAGACGAATAACGTTAAATAGGGTGGATACACTGATTGTGGTACCAAAATTGGCCATTTTGACTATAAATGTTGTCAAATTCTTGTCCACATTTCAATGTTGATCATTTTTTAATATTCATTAAAATCTATAGAATATTCACCTCGCCGACAAGGTAATTTGATTTCATTTTGAACATTGTACTTCTGAACATAACAACCAAAAGCGGACCAAAAACGGCCATATCCGGTCATCAAAACACGAATAACGTTAAATAGGGTGGATACGCTGATTGTGGTCACCGTACCAAATTTGGCCATTTTCACTATAATTGCTATCGAATTCTTGACGGAATGTCATTCGGGGAATGACTTCAATAAAAAATGCGAGTTAGTCAATCACGTGTCGCGCAATCAGAAGGGAAACTCAATTGCACTGGGATCACGTGGATTTATAGATCATTAGGAATCAGGAAAGACCTCCAAGACGGGTGAAAAAGTGACATTGAAGTATCAAGATGTGAGTGGCAGATCACTGTACGTATATATCAGAGTGACTATAGGATTAGATTTATCGGATCGGTAGATTGTCTGAGAGCTACCCAGCGCCGTCATTCTTTTCATTTCGTATATGCACTACCCTTGCTTCAATATCCCTTTTTACCCCCTTCTTGACTCTCATTTACCAAGCATTTCCTAGATTAGGCTCGCCTCATCCCGGTATACATATACACCCCATTTCTCCCCCGTTTTTCATCGATAAAAGTTCAATGAGTTCTATTGAAGATGGTGTGATATCGGAGGCGCACCAGTATCTAATTTCCACTGATGTAGCATGCGCTCTTCTCGTTGCTCCCACCAATATTCATAGACCTTCACCTATTTTATCTTCGCGGCGGTTGGTTCCCTCGACGCTGATGCAAAAACTCCGCTGGGATAATGCGCTTAAAAACTTATCCTTCGAGTCTTTCCCCCGATTAAGCTCAATTGGTCGCTTCAAAATGGGATTACTCGTGGAAATTGGCCTCAACTACGGATCGTATGCCTCCTACGAAGCCAACCCTATAGCACTATCATCCTCTCCCCTCCGCCATGTCACTTAGTCACATTAACGAAGTGATTAAACCGTCAATTATACGGAACGTACGAAATTTTATTATCCCTAACAGATTGTCTGGAGGCTGAGGGGGTAAAAAAGAAAAAAGGAGAGCGAGAGAACGGAAAGGCGCAGACGCGTCACTCATTTAGTTTGCCTATTTGTTTTGACCGCATCATTTTTAAAGCATCCGCGCAAGCGGTTTTTACAGCCTCGTAAAAGTACGGCTCGTGCTCGTCGCGCACTGGTACAGCGTTATCTCGCAGCTTTGTTCTCGACCATTTGCTTCACAAATCTGATATATATATACATATCTCCCCGAAGTTTATTGTTTAGCGTGCGCCGACGTCAACGCCAAATGACGAAGTATTACCGCAGCAGCTTCTATTCTTCTGTGTTTCATGGCAAAAGGGTTTTATAGCAGAATTATTTTAACTACCGCAACCCTGTCGTCTCAAAACCTGTATTTCTTGCTTCAACATTGCATAATTCAGGTTTCTGAGTCACTTTACATAGCGATAAGAATTTCCCGGAACAAAAGATTCTGATTAGTATAGAATTGCTTAAAATAAATGTTATTTTTGTTCGCCCTTTTTGTCTATTACGTTCATCCCTCTTAAGCGTTCAACTACCCTGAAAAAGGTACTGTTTTCACTCGGAAGATTCAAGAAGTACAATACTAACAGAAATTTCGTAAGAAATACGTATTTAAAGACATTCGCGCATAAAATCCTTTTTCAACATTTCCCGGGGTCACTCTAGGGCAACCCTCACTGAATAACCGACGACAAAGGGTCGAAGAAAATTACGAGATTTAAGCGACTTGCATACCAAACGCAAGATGCGCGAAAGCTGCAACGCAAATTTACGGCTCTGGTCGCAAACGCTTAACAGCCAAGAAATCCTCCCCGTGGAGAGTTTTGAGCAATCCTCCCCCTCCCTCCCCCGCCCTTGCTGTTGACCAATTACAATTTCCAGAGAGTCCCCCCGTATCCAACGGAGAAGATTGCCTTTCGCCCGCGGGTAACAACCCACTTTACTTTTACTGTGTTCTGCCCGAGAACAGCTACAACCCCAACCAACGTGCACGTCCGTTGGCGTGTCTCATGCGACACGGAAACCATACCTCGCTTGGGGCGGTGGTTTGATGATTTAAGCCTGGTGAGCTTGCGAAACAGATTTCTTCATGCGCGAAACACAATTGGACTTCGTCCGCTCTCGTGTCGGGGTAATTCGTTATTTGCACTCCCTCTCAACCCCCGTCATAACTAGCCAGGCACCGCTGTATACTCAAGTCTAATTCAACCCGGAATTGTTTCGCAGAATTCTTGTTAAAATATATCATAACGTCGCCATTGAAAATTACAATGACCCTAATCGGGTTCCGTGTGCAAAAAAAAAAAATGGTGAACACAAAAAATTTCCGTATTTTTTCTTAAAGATCGCGACTTCGATATTCTCGCATCGAAACATATCGCGTGAGGGTTGAATTATTCTGCGATTTTTTTTTTTTTCATTTACAAACCACGGTAACACCCCTTTAATCAGCACTTAATGCAGGAATTAATGGTGCTCCGTGTGCAAAAAAAAAATGGTGAACACAAAAAATTTCCGTATTTTTTTTTTAAAGATCGCGACTTCGATATTCTCGCATCGAAACATATCGCGTGAGGATTGAATTATTTTGAGATTTTTTTTATTTTCATTTACAAACCACAGTAACACCCCTTTAATCAACTCGTAATGCAGGAATTAATTGTGCCCTATTCGCTTCCACGGATTTGGTTTGTTTTACACGCATCGTCAGCCGTGAAAGTTCATAAACGTTAGGATAGGAGAAACTGGAACGCCACATTGCACCAGACTGCATAGTCGGCTAACCCTCGCGCTACCGGTGCTGGACTAAGTTTCTCGAAGATCTTCCAGACCTTGCTGGATGAACAGGAAATCCTGCGGATTCAGGGTAAAACCTTTGGAGTTGGTGAATGCGAGTTCTCGCGCCCTAGCGAGTGGGTTAACCGCATATACCGATACAATCCCTCGGTCTCACCTTCTCCGCCTTCTTCACCCGCCCGCCCTTCTACCCTCTCCTTTCACGACATACAGTTAACTCCGTAACAATCACAGTTTATCCTTCGCGAATTGAGTGCTCGTAAACGGGCTCTCTGCAGCATCACGCGAATCCAGCGAGGCTTACATCCATACCGACTGCGGATGTCTAACTTCTCGTAGTCGACTTACTTTATTCATGATGACTCGATGCTTCAATACGTCCCTTAAAAATCATATCTTTTCTTGTCCCTTCGTAACCCTATGCTGTAGTTAACGAATAACTTACACTATGAGGCGATCGAGATTGCAGAAAATAAATTGCTTCGAGATTAAAAAAAAAAAAAAAATGAATAAGATTGGCGTTAAAAATGGCGACCCTCCGGGAAAAGAGGTCGAAAGGGGAGCCGAATGACGTTGAAAATTAATGGTAAGAGGACTTTGCGCAGATTGTTAAGCCGGGTGTCGGAAAATGGAATGGAGACAGTGGAAGATGGCCATCGGTAGAAATGCCTCGTTATTTCGTAATTGTCAACAAATCGCGGCATCATTTCGTTCTCTTTATAGCGAAAGATATAACGAATGCTCGTTTAGTTCCAACGACGTTGGGAGTAATAATAAATTACGAATACCTTTAAACTCTCTTCGTCGATCGAGTAATTGATAATTCCGTTCGATTTTTCGCAAAAGATCGAATATCTTTTTTACGATTTTTGCAAAAGCGCAAATTTCATTAGTCGCCATTTTTAATATTGTATTTAGTTTCTATTTCTTATCTTTCTTCCATCCTAATCCGTTAATTGCGACGAGATAATTATAATTACGAATACTGTCTATTTAATGGTAATTATAATACTCCGATTATCATACAGTCCGGTAAGCAGTGCTTTTTTGAAGAATTTCTCGAAAGAGAGGAATTAAAAGAATGTTGAAGGGAAAGCATCAGTTTGGTCGGCATATACTCATTTCCTCATGTAGATATATAGATATAATCCTCTCCTCGTTGATCTTGAGCTCATGGCCGCAATTCTTCGCTTATCGTTCTCTCGCCATCGAGTTGAGAATAGCCGTGAAAGATGAAGGCTCTTTCATTCTATCGGATTCAACACGCGAGAATGCGAGTCTCCCAGCAGGCTATCCGACTGCTGTGCCTCATTTCGACGTAGCGTTATGGCTCGAACGTTACGAGTTAAAGACCTCTCGGGGGTGGAAGAAGGGTGCGCGAACCCGGGCATTGTTAAGTTTGTGAGGCGAAAGACTTAAAAATTCTAGTGGCTCACGAGAGCGTTTGCCATCCGGGATAGGAGAGACGGTTGCGCTCGGTCACTCGCTCGTTCACATTTCCTATCTGCCTTCCTTTAGCTGGTATATTCTTTCCACGAGAGTTGCAAAGAGGGTGGCACTACGGCTGTAAGGAGCTAAAGGTGGAGAGGGTAAAGGGCTGCGCCTCCGTTGCACTCGCTGCCAGTTCCCCACTTTGCAAGGTATGACGAAGAGAGAGAGCTGAGAGCGGAGAGACGTAAAATTCCACGACTATCTCTCGCTCGTGCCTAAGGGTCTCTCTTGAAGTTCTACGTGTGGCAAAGGTGTGCTTCGTTCAAAATGTCGTCGTCATTGTCGTCTTCTTCCGTCGTCTTCGTCCTCGTCGTCGTCTTGGCGTCGAGAAACGAGATGACTGGAACGACATTCGAGTGACGAATTCGCAACTTCGAGAAGTTCATAAACTAGACGAGAAAAACGTGTCGACATCGTCAAATTATTCGCCCTCTTGAGTTTTTTTCTCCCTTTAATCCTATTAAAGTTTATCTTCTACGTTCCTAACTCCATGATTAAGTAATAGACTGATCAATAATGACGAAAATAAGATCGCCAGCAAATGTGACCTTTTTTGAAGCGCGAAGATCGCGAATACTTTTTATGCTTTTCTTATAATATACGTAGTAAAACGTGAGTCGATATTTCTGGACGTTAATTTTTCATTCATCCCGGATGCGATGTTTTTTGCATTGAAAAAAAAAAAAAAAAAAAAAAAAACAACACGTCTGGCGGAGTATAATAGTGTTATTGTCAAAAGACCATCAGTGCGTTTAATTCCCGGCTGGCAGCTCGAACGAAACACACAGACAAAACGGGAGTTATTCTTCATACGTTATATATAGATGGTAATAATGGACGACGCACCCTGTTGTTACGAATATTTCGTTGTATTACCAGACTCGTTTATACCCAGTTGTCCATTGAATCGCTCTTCTATGAATACCTTTGCTGCGTCTATAGCGGTAAGCGAGAGCAGCATATCGTTTGAATTTGTTTTCTCCGTTGCCGGTAAAGCCTTCAAAGCTTCCCGAGCCACCGAAGCGTCAAACTATCCTTCCAGCATATGTGGCGAAAGTTTTAGCGAGGTACATACAATTGCACAGCGGGTTTGAGGCGAAATGTGTCGGACACACGAATGCATTCTATTCGTGGTCATGAGGTATTTCTGGAGCTCTAAGGCTGAACATACGTGAGAGTAAACGTGCACCCAGTATTTCAATGGAATTCGAAGCGATATGCAAGAGAAAGAGAGGGTCACCGAAGCCCCATGTGAATGGTCCAAAACCGTGGCTAATGCAACGTTCGGAAGTCCTTTTCCTCGACCAACTGACCACACGAAATACGTGATCATTACGTGGTTTATACAACTACAATATGGTTTAAACCTCCTGAGTTGCGTTCCAGAATTCTCTCATGTCATCAACAGAATTGAACAAGTAAAATACGGCAAACTTGGTCCGGCAATCAAAATCACTACTTCCGTATGAGTTATCATGTGATATGCGAAATACGGCTTTGGTTTGTCATATTCAGTCATGTTGACCTCCGTAAAGAAGACATTATGACTTAAGTATCCAACAAACATGATAAGTACATTAAAACGTCGAATGAAAGCCCTATCTGGTGGTATTTCTCATGGGATCGCGAAAAGCAGATCACCCTTATATTCTTGCAAAGTTCGCGTCAAACAGCTCCTTCGAGACACTGTATTCCTTTTACCCATGTTCGTTCCTCGGATAAACTCTAAAGCTGTATATTCGTCCCTCGAGTTTTTCTCCGCCTAGAACTCTGGCGAATTGCCGTAGAAACGGCGGTTTAATAGCTACCAGGGAAAAAAAAGGGGGTGGAAAGGGATAGCTGATTTTAACGACAGGCGAGGGCCACCGATGCGATGACAGCGCGAGAAAGGGAATAAACGGGCGAGACGAGGTACGGGATGGCGGTGACGGGATATATCTACTTCGAAGGCTGAAATGGCCATTCCTCGATGTGTGTCCGCAGCATGTATGTATGCGCGTAGGGCTTGTGTGCGAATACGCTCTTCACTCTGTCGTCGACGATTCTGTCAGGACCGGTTCATCGCTCCTCGGGGACTTGCTGACCAATTCCTGTGGTCGTAGCTCGAGGATCCATCGATTTCCACAGGATGTTGAACACACCAACGAGAGCCTCGCGCCATCATCCTGGTCCACAGAGTCGGCCAGCTGCAAGCCAGAGGCTTCGATGGCGTACCCGCAAATAAACCTAATCACGTGTAGGACTCGCCGCCGGCCGAGTGTTCCGGATTGTCCGGCCACTTTCCCCAGGTATGGTGCTATGTAGACCGTCTGCACTGCAGAGATCAAGTTAGGCCCACACTGCCGTCACAAAGGTTACTCGCACCGGGCCACTTCACCAGTTGATGAACGCCCCGAAGTCAAAGAACCATTATAGACAGCGCAGGCTTCATCCGCCGCTAATCTTCACTTATTTTTCATTTATTACTGATCTTCCACCGTTTTTCCCATTTTAGATCTTAACAGTTACGAAAACTTTCGCGAAATTAATAAAGCAGCCAAAATTGATTCTCAACCATTGTTTACCGATCGGCGATTGTGCAATTTAATAAAGATCCTTTGGAGAGATCGTGCGCTAAAGTTTATGCCACATCAGCAGCGAGAAAAACGAAAGGGAAAAGATTGAAAAGAAGGATCGATCGATGGTTTCTATAGGCGTTGCATATTGCTCGGAATGGGATGCTATTGGAACCGCAAAGTGTGCGGGTGTTCAACTTCTCTCGCCATCTATTCCTGTCTCCGTTTCCTATACTTCTTTTTTCTTTCTTTTATTTTTTTTTTATCAAGGAGCTATAGAACTACGAAGGAAGCTCGGAAGAAACGTGGGTTTGGGGATAGGGGATGAAAGTTTCCAAAAGCACATCGCCACCGGGAAAGGGTCTGCGAACTCCGGCTCCTTTCTCGTACTTTGTCGACGACTTGCGTCTACCGCTCGCGCGGGGCAATTCGGGTCTTTCTTCTCTCAGTTATCCTTCCACCAATGTATCGCAACGACGAGACCCATGGTAGATACTCCATCCTATTTTCCCAACGGAGTTTTCGACACGTGTCACGAGAGTGAGACTTGTTCTTGGAAACTTTTCATCTCATTCCTATATGTAAAGGAAGAGGAGGAGAGGAAGAAACTCTTTTCTTTTTTTCCATTTCACCAGCATCTCACCACGATAGATGCTTCATATGCTTCTTTTTCCAAAGGATATAAAATATTAGAGGGGTATTTTTTTATTTGAAAATTCGGCAATATCGCGGAGTCTATCGAACGGGTTGCGTCGAAAGTTGACGGCTACTTTATCCATTATTCAATCACTTAGTTTCTCGACCCTAATACATCAAAACCTAAGTATGTCGGAATATGAATCTGGAGGTCCATTTTTATGCTATTCCATAATGTCAGCATGGTGCCTCATCAAAAACCGCCCAACATCCAGCAACGGCGTTCTCGTCACCACCAACCAAAAATGAATGGAAACAATGCGGATGCAAACCAAAGGCGCTGCACCTCATAGGGTGAAAGGTCTAATGACTATACTCAAATGACCAAGTACAATGATTGTCCCTTAAAATGTCGATCACAATAGGCTGCAACCTTCCCGGAATGTCTCCACGGAAAAGCGGACATATTCGAAACCGGGTGCAGCCACTTCAGTCCCTTTCAGCTGTAGCGGTCAGCAACAGACTGATTCTCGTGCTCAATCTTGCAGCGGCAATACCTGTATAGATGGGTTAGGATAGAATTTAGCAAGGGTCTCGATCTGTTGTACTTAACCAATCCCTGAAAGCCGAAGGGCGATGACGATAGAGAGAACTTAGAACGTCTGGCTGATGGGATTTCTGGTATTTGGTCAGGATCTACCGTGCTGATGGTAGACGGCTTACACTTGCAAATGTATTCACACCAGCTGCAGGAGGATGCATTAACGTCGCCAACTGCCAGTTTGGAGAAATGGCGAAAGCTCGGATAGCTTTGGTAAAACCGTTATGTAGAATACGTTGCGCGCAGTCTGGCTGCGTTTTAGTTCCTGTTTGCATTACCGACATGCAGAGTGATGGTCAAAACTCCCGAACAATATTGCAACAAGGAGCGACGTAACATTGTCATTTTAAACACATGTGGTACTCGATGTTTCAGAACTTTCGGAAATGTACTGAGTGAATTTATTTTACTAATGTATTCAATAATTACAACCAACCAGTAGTTCCCTATTAAATTCGCGGAGGTATGCTAACACGCTGAACGGAATCTAAACTTCTAGAAACCGTGTTACTCTCCGTCGATCGTAGGAATTGGAATTTTATTTATTTTTTTCACTCGTTGGTTGAACTATCCGACTATTTATGTTTCAATTGGTTTTTTCATTCGATCTCTTGTATCGCAAGCTGATACTATACTGTTACACACATCGTTCGATAAAAGTTGTTTTCTCCATTGTTTCCCATGTGCAAATATATCTATATGTATATATATTTCGAACATATGGCTTCCACCAATAGTGGTCCTATTTCAAACGGCGTTTGAAGCATTTGTACCAGTACACGCGTGGGATTGTAGTGGCTTCGGTATTCTCTCCAGTAGCACTATCATCCACTTTGGCATGCTACGCTACGTTCCATATAAACACACTGACAGCCCTATTACGCATCCAATGCGCTTCACCGATGGACCAATACGCAGTATAATTCGCTGCAATTCTCAAGATCTCCATGAGTTCACATCCCTTACATACCGATCGATAAAGTATCGATTAGATCAACGTTAGCTGCCGAAATGATCATCCCTCCATTATCATTTTTCGGACAGGACATGTGTGTTTCCAATGTCAATATACGCGCCAAAAGATTATCATTTATACTCGAAAGACAATAGGGAGTATCTCGCGCGTCAAGATGATCCCAGAAGTCGGAATTGGTCATACCATCGTAAGACAAAGCCGTATTTGTTGGCTTTGATTCTCATTTGATCGGATATGGACATTATATTGGATAGAGGACATTCATTGTACAACATATCATGCTGAAGTCTTCCTAAATGTAGAAACGTTGGCAGCTTCATTTAATCGAGTATAATTCTCTCATAGTCTTCAACAATTCTGAATTCTGTACATCAATAATTTGGATCAATAAGCACCTACTAGTTGTATATAAACATAGACGGAACATCTTTCTGGCAATACACCAACGAAATAATGTTATATACGATATCGTCGGATTCATCATATTGCCATCTTCATGGAATTTCATTTAAAATCGCGCCACATGTTGCGAGTCTATATCTATAAGTTCATATCTGTGATTTCATATCAATAAAGTTTCATTCTGATTTCCCGTACATTCACAGCCCGCGAAAATATTTCAACTTCGGCCATAATATTATTCAAAGAGCCCGGAGTCTGGCAGTTGTTCGCTCGTATTTGAAACGAGTTTGCACAGCTCACAGTGAGATGTCGAATTTCAATCGTCTACCCGGGTCCCCGCTGTAGCTATAGTCACGCGCCAGAACCACCTTACATATAGGTAACATATATGTAGAAGACAGTGGAGCGAAGGTATCCCTTCGTCTCGTGTTCGTTGCTGTAAGCGTAGCCGGCCCATGGTAGGATCTCCGGTATTTGGTCAGGAATTGCTAGCAGCTTAACGCTTGCAAATGTATTCCAACATCGGTTACCATTACGCGATGGGAGTGGGCAAAGAGCTACTGGCGGTGCTATGTAGGCGGGGAGAGACGATGACCGGCAATTCTAGTTCTTGTTTATATTCCTTGTACGCGTGTGCTGGTTTTCAGATCTGCCAAGAGCGAAATCGAGGAAACTAGGGGTGTGCTGGATAAGCCAGACGGCGGGCAAGGGGGTGGTTTCACAATCTCTAGCTTGGCGAGCACACGCACACACGAAGACACTTTGTGTTTCGCTATAGCCTCAGTCGCTATCTCACTTGGGTGCTACCCCCTGTTATTCTGGCATACGTTCAAACGGAATTCACGAGTTTAAGGGTTGGCGCGAAGGCGTGAGAAAGGAGTCTGGGAAGTAGAAGACTACTGGGTGACTACCGTGATGGTGGACGTGTACGTTTTGATAAAAAGAGATAAAAACTAAAACATAGCCAGATAGAACGACCACAAACGTCAGATGAACCGGCCAGGGAGGAAGTAGACGACTGACTGCAAGTAGTCGACGAGATGGTCGACTATGATCCCACTAGGAGATGGTACAGTATAGCAGGGTGGATGGTAGAACGAAACCGTGTGGGTTTTGCTGGTAGAGTCGCAGATAAAGAGAAAGAAAAACCGAACTATAGGGGAAGAGAGATGAAGAAACACTCACTTGTAGTCGGGTTGGTGCTGAACGAAGGCTGGGAATGGCGCAGCGGAAAGAGGTTTTCGCGCCCCCGACCTGGCATCGAGCCCACGGATTCCCCTTCCGAGCTTCTGTAAAACTGGAGACAAAGGATCATCTCGCCTCCAGAGTCCGTTCGGTGGAAACAACCAAGGAAAACAGTACTATACTATCTTTGCCCTGTACCTTCCAACGAAACGTCTATCGGTTCTCTCAGCTGAGCTTCTCAGTCTATCCGACCCTTGTTCGTTGATCTTCCTCTTATTCTCCGATCGTATAGAGGGGGACGAAGTATAAAGAAAGAACGTTAGACGAGTTCGATGGTCTGCGTCCCCAAACTGTAGGATAGTAATGCGACTTGAAACGAATCATTGCCGCATCGTGAGCCGGGAAATTGAAGATCCTTGATCTTCCCCAGTGTGTTCCAAGAAGCCGACGAACACCGCGCTCGCGACAAAGCATAGTTTCTCGAAAGCTTCTCACGAAGAATATCAAAGAATGTAAACGGAACTCGAGATGAAAGGACGAGAAAGAGCTCAAAAACGGATGGTTCTCGTATATAATACTCGGCTGACTTTAATTAAACCGATAAATATTTTGTCAAAGTCTGCAGTAATACGCATTCATCAGAAATATGAATATACGGCAAATCATATTTGTGCGCATTGTTCAATCCAATTCTATTTAACGTTGAATGCATTCTATTCAATTCCTCCCTGCAATCTGGGCAACACTTGTGTTGTCAGAAACCTAAAGGGAAGCTTTCTCCGTTGAAAGGAAAAATATTCCTTACTGCCGTCAGGAGTGTACATCAAGTAAGTTGCTCTGTGATCTCGAGACTTCACTAAGCAAATTCACTTATTCTTCCCTTCCTGCCTTCTGAATATACGAGAAAATTCTAACGAATATTCCACGAGAGGAAACTCTGAAAGCAGGGAAATTCCTGGTATTTACTGTATGGCATGTATACCGTCTGATCCGACGCAATCAGAATCTGTGAGAAGCGCACGGCTCTTTGTCGATTTCAGCAGAGTCTATATCCTCATGATGCAGCTGTCTCTTCTTACCCCTGGAGGGGTCGCCGCCACCGCCTCCACGAGTTATCAGTAACTTTCCACTTTAACTGACAACAATTCGTAGGCAAACAATTAAGCTTTGCAGCCGCCAGCCTCACCATCCTCGCCTCACCCGACACCCTGGTAAACTTTCACGTTGTGCATCGCGACTGGTTGGCTGGTCGTTGGTAACTCTCCTACCGTAGCTATCATAGTAGACGTACGAAGTACCTTCCACTGTGCGATAGTATATGTACCTACGTTCAGCTTCGTGTGTATCAGTGTGGCTGCGCCTTGGTACCCGAGTAATTGTGTTTCCAGTAGGTTAGACGACTTGTGCAGGTGGACGTACAAGATGACGACGGGAGTGTTCTACTCTCTGTGGGCATCCAATGCAACCGCGAAGCTCTTCCTACGAATACTTACTTGTGTCAGACTTCATCTGCGTTATTCCAAGTATTATCCAGTTGCGACAGCAGTAGGTTCAGTGGTACTTTGGCAAATTGACTGAATATTAGATTTACTAAGTCTGATTGGATGATGCCAATTAATCTAACTGTGATCATGTCGCAAGAGATGTCGGGTTGATAGGGGATTTCCTTAAGTAGGCGAACTTACTTGTCGCTAGAATTCCAGACATTCAACAATAATTTCCAGCAAGTTTTATCAGAAGTCCATCTGGACATGGTGAACCATTAGAACATCTTGTAATAAGTAGATATTTGGGCACAAAAGGCACAGGGCGCCACGGGTCACAATACCATCAAAAAATCATTTTTAATGGCTAATTGTGAGGATAGAATCCAAGTAATTTAGCTTCTGTCCAGTTTATTGTAGGATTCCGGAATCTCTATTGTAGAGTTGCACACAAAAGTTTCATAGAAATATGCCAAAGCGGGAACGCAAAAAGGATATACATCAATGAAGATTATATATTCAGAGGAATGAATCTTTGCCGAGACGTTCTGTCATTGAAGACACCAGCCGACCTAGTTTCCCAGTACAGTCGTAAACCTACTGCCTGAAGCTAGACGGGCTTATCTGCATCTGCGACTATCTATTGATAACGTAGTGAATCGATCGCGTGACGTATATTATTCGGTCGTGAGTCCGGACCAGGCTTCCTGGCTTGGCTCGGGTTGGATCCTAATGGCGCTCAGGGGGATGAGGTTGAAGCCAACAGAGGCTGCATTCACATTGTCCGGTCAATGAACGGAGGGCGAAGACCTCTTAGTTCTCTGCCATTGTTGCAACCATCGCTAACGAGAATCATATACTATATTTGTATGTAACGACTAAGCGCAGATTCTGAATCTTCGGAAGAACAGGAAACATACAGCAAGTGCACCAAGAAAAAGAACTTTTATTGATCGATTCTTGATTCCGTCATAACCAGTAAGTCTTCAACGTGTTACAGATGAAGGAATGTTTTGAGTTTCTGAAACTGCAGTCCTAAAACTTCCTGTGATTATTAAGTCCATTTGATCATTTTACATAGAAGAACAAAAATCGAATGATCAACCTGATTTCGAATCCCGGGATCACCATATTTTCTATCATATATTTCTGACCCTACCGTCACATCATCGTCTACCATCACTCCACCGAAGATGTTGGCCGTTCCGTTACAATAGAATTTCATCAAAAATGTAGTTAAACAACATCGTATGTGAAGAAATTGAGAAAGTAACAAAGAACTGAAATTGGTAGATAAGTGGGTAATAAACTAATTCAGCATCAATGAATCTCTCAAATCCTACATGGACGATGATGTATAGCATACCAATGCACGTTATCGTTTCGACGGGGTCAACGGGTTTCGGATGCAGTTGAGCGCTACGTGCAGGTAGGTACGTATGTCGGAGGAAACGTTGCTGTTGAAGGTTTGGTAGTCGTGTGCACGTGAACGGATCGCGTGAACGGAAACTGCGCAATCTAGCGATGATGCATCGGAATGTTAGTAATTCGAACGCCGCGGCTCAAGTATTTCACTGCGCATACTGACCGTAATGTTGGGTCCACATGGACCGATCCGCGGCTCTTCGCCTCGTCTCGCATCGACTAGCCAATGGTCGTTTTGTTTGCTACCACCGGCACACTTCGGATTTTCCGGTTCGCATATCCGATCTATTGGGGTTATGGAGCTTTACTTGCATTGTTCCGATAATCTATACGCTAATGATACGGTCGCAGATTAAGATACGAGCAATGAAATCAGTCATGAAGACACGTTAGACGGTATCAAATCACATCTTTCATATATGAAAAAATGCTAATTGCCATCAACTGATTTAAATTCAACTAATTTTTTTTTAACTCAAATAAAGTTCCATATTTTTCAATTTGTTTCAGGTAAGTTATAAGATGTATTCACATCGGGGTTCAGTCTATTTCAGCAATTAGTAAGTAAAATATATCCCTTTTTTCGTGTATATCGCGCCGCACATGCAGATAAAGAAGCAGAAAAAAACTGAAATTACGTCGAATGTCCGGTGGGATTTTCGTTGCGCATTCATTTCTCAGACCCTGGATCCAGGGTCACGTTAGGTCGAAGCCGAGTTTACATTAGTGAATTTTCGATCGGAAATTTTCGGGCTCCAGACCCAAGCATTGGGGGGTCCCACAGACCCGGGAGGCATCGTCCGGAATATTATATGAAAAGTTCCATTTCTATCTCTTTCTCCGCCTCTCCTACGGCGGCACTCGCCCGTTCGCACAAATTTTTCCGTACGATTTTTCTCTCTTATTCGTCGAGAATATATGTACTCCCGCCGGAGAGGAGTACCGGCGACGGTAGCAGTGGTGGCGGAGATCTGGCAGGAAAGCAAGCAAAAGGACGGACAGGGTCCATGGTCTGTGCTCGTGACGAGGATTTGCTTCAGCTTGCGTTACGTGTTCTGAGTAACGATCGGATCCGGCTGTACAGAAAGAAAAGAAAGAAAAAAAAAAGCTAAAAGTCGTCGCATAGTATATTTACTTTCATAAATTCCGTCTCTTCTCTTCTCTGGGAAATTCCCTTCTTCCTATATCAACTACCGCCCTCCCTTCCCGTCAGACCGCTCGTTTTCTATATCCCAACTGACTGTCTATATGATTCGTTCGTCGCTTTGTGTGCGTACGGACGCCAGCGTGTTTGCACGAGCGAAAGCCAACAGAGACCGCCGCGCACTCGATGGCCGTTTCTATAATCCTCCCGCTTGCCGGTTGAACTCCACCCGGGAACGGTGAACGCGGGATTGGGCGGCTTTCGCGTATAGCTCTCGATTGTTTATACGCTTTGATAGAACGCCCTTCGCACGCCCAATTACTAATTAATGACCAATGCATCGATTATAGTACATTACATATACTATGCATGTTGAGTGCATGTAGGTTACTTCGTTACAATCTAAATATACTATATATATTCGCGGTGGTAATATTGAGAGATAAAGGCAACAACGCTGCATCTCTCCCGCTGGTTCGCCGGTCAATGCAACCCCCCCGCCCCCCTCCTCCCCCCGAACCGTGTTCATCCACTCGGGAATGAAAATCCGCAGGACTGCGGTCATTACCATGTATGGTTCATTTATAGGCGCGGTATAACCTTTCGACTCGTCAAAATTAATCGAAATTAATTAATGAGCGCTAGTGTACTCCACCGAACGGAGACTAATTAAAAGGAAAAACACAACTTTCGAAGGTCTATTAATGAGAGGGGGTAGTATTGCGAATTTTTTTTTTTCACGATACATTTTCGATTGGACATCGTTGTGTAGTTTTTCATTGCGACTTTTTTTTTTTCGAAAAACATTCACATTTTTTTTTTTTTTTGAAAAAAAAAAAAAAAAAAAAAAAAAAAAAAAAAAAAAAAAAATGGAAAACTTTAATAAGGGATGTCGGGACGGCCGAGGGATTTTTTTTTTTTTTATAAAAATGTGTTTTTAATATGTTTTGTAGCTGTATTTCAGTGATATGAAAAATATGATGACTCAGCATCGAAGCTTACAAGAGCATAGAAATTCATCCGCGCGATTGTGAGCTATTCGCTCGTGTGTAATAATCGTCGCGTTTTTAACGCCGTCTATTCAACGATGACGTTGAGAAAAGCGGTATTAAAAGAGAGGAAAAGAAGAAAAAAAATACAAAAAAGAAAAAGTTGCACTGGGAAATCGCGATAGAGGGACCGGGAAACAGTGGAATAGTGTCCATTGCATACGCGGCGACGTTTAATCTGGCGGTTCTTTCGCTCCGTTGAAGCCTCCGTTGCCGACCGCGTGACTGCACAACTCTCAACCCCCGCACTCCGTTTCGTATCCCTAGCAGTTCGCACTCGTTTATCGCTCGCGATTCGCGTGTTTACGACATGAGGTATGGAAAAAATGTAAATTCGCGGAGTCACGGATTGAGTCTTTCTGACGCTTTATTGCCTCTCACTTACGAAACGATTTTCGCTTTTTCGCAGATTAGGAAAAAAAAAAAAATAAAAAAATCGATTTTTAGAATATTAATGGTCGATAATTTTTTTTTTTTTTTCGAGAAAATTGCCGATCGGTAGCATCATTAATTACGTCATCACTTCAATTTTAATTTATCAATAATCTTCAATATTTTGTTAAAATTTTGATTTTGATTGATTTATATTTGACTTCGAAGAATTTTTTTTTTTTTTTTTTTCTCAACGATTTTATCTTTTTATTCAACATTGAGTTATTGCATTAGACTTATTGTTGGCTTCCACGCCGTCTCGAGAGATCGCGAAACGAGAGGAAAAGCCTTCCGAAGAAATCCTCCGGTCTAAGCGCTCTTTCTCCGCTAACTCTTCGAATCCTCGTCGTCATATATAGCATAGCGAAGGAAGCCAATTGTAGAAGTGAACTGGCCACTCGGGGATTTGCTACCCGTAAGAAATCGAGTCGAGAATCCATCCGAAGATATAACGTACGCAGTACCGATGTATTTTCTCGAAGCACAATTGCGCGATAGCTACGAGACAAGACGCTTTTCTCGTAATTGGTAGTCGCCGCAGCTATCGTCTTTTTATACTTTTTCAAGACCCCCGGAAACTTGTTAAAAATAACATATATCCGTTGATCGATCCCGAGAAACATGCGAAAAATATAAATCATAAAACAAACGAGAAACCAGCGTAGAAAATTAAGTAGTAACAGTCAACGAGTATCGCAAAACGTGTAACTCGCCGCTACACGCGACCCTCCCATTTGCCATTCGTCACCGAGGGCCCCGCGGAAACGCTCCTTTCCATATTATTCAACGAATGTTTGTCGTGCAAAAGCAACCCCCGCCCTTTGGCCAATCCTCGCGTGTATAATTGTAGATATCCCGTAATACTTGTTCGTGCGAACGATCGTTCGGGAGGCGGAGAAGCGAATAGAAGGATTTTGCACACTGCGGTAAAACGACGCGAACGAACAAGTTTTCGGTCGGTCAGCGCGCTATAACGACGTCAAAAGAAAGTCCGATCAACGAGATAATTATTTTATCTCCACTGGTCATAACAACAACCCGACGGTTTATCGGTACACCGTTATCCTCGAGACTCGGCGGCCATTCATGTGGCTATGAAATATCGTCGCAGTTGAAACTCTTGGCAATTAGCTTGACCCCTTGAGCCCTTTTCAGCTTCGCATACGGTACGAAAGTGCGCCAACGCTCTTCTATACAATACGAACCCAAAGAGGCTTTGATAAAGTTTACCGTATGCAATTTACCGCAGTCGCCTGAGCGGATGTAAAACGATACACTTGTAATTTGTGAAGCATATTATAGTCTACGCGGCTGTTATAACGCCGCGTTATCGCGAACGATGTATACATACGAACGAGAAACCTTCACCATTCGTGTTGCCGCCGTTAAACCAATCCGTCCCGACGAACATTCGCAACGATATAACTATCCGCTCACGAATACGCGATATAATATGTTGGATAAAAAAAAAAAAAAATTTTGACGAATGGCGCGAGGCACGCGACACGTGATTACACGGAACGACGAATACTGTATTGTTACACGTTATTACCGGTTACGAGCTTTTTGATTTATGATGTTGTGTGACAATTATTAATTACCAGAATTTTAAATGTCCCGTTTATTGACCGTGTAGCGGGACGACACGGTATCGCGTTACAAAGAAAGAAAAATGGTAAGAAATATTTATCAATTTTTCAATTCTATGTATTCATCTATTTTTTTTTTTTTTTTTTTTTTTTTTTTTTTTTTTCACGTCGTCTGGACGATTGCATAGTTTACGCGAACGTCAACATTATTTTTTTTTTCAACTTTTGGACGATAAAATTCTACGATTCATTTGAACCAATCGATGATCGATCATTTTTCGGCTTCACGCGACTTCGCCGCTTGACGACGCGAAACAAACGAACTTCCGGTGTAAACAGTTTGGTACGAATCAAGCAACAAAAATTGACGCGTGACTACGAAAAACGAAAGTAAATTGAGAGAGCAATGAGAATTCTCTAAATTAACGGAGTATCCGAAAAAACGCGCAAAAATCCGTTCCAAAAAATAAATTCGTCGCGTAAAAAAAAATTTTCACGAAAAAAAAAAAAAAAATGGCAAAGAATAACCGCAAAAATACGAAGAAAGGCCGTAAACCCAAACCCATGAAAATCGCTGCACTGATAGTCTCAGCGATTCAGGATTTGCGTGAAACGAAAGGTTCGACACCGCGAAAGATCGCCGGTTACATAAGTTTCGCCTCCAAAGTGCCGGAGGGCCGAGTGAAGCGTCAGGTAAATGATATCAATGAGATTAATTAAACTCCGTCTAATGGCGTCTAGACGATTAATATCAGGAAGTGAAATTGTTATTTTACGACGACGGTGAACGTCTCTAATTCGAGTTGTAATGTTACCGTCGTAATAATAGTTTAATAAACGTTAATAAATCAGGTAAATGCCGCACTGAAGCGCGGCGTCGAATACGGAATTTTGAGGAGATATCGCGGACATTATTTCTTGCCTTCCGGTGACGAATTAGATCGCGCTAATCGGATTGCAGTGAGATTTGCTAGACTACCGACGCCGGCGCCGTCGACGATGAAATCGAGCGTCGGACAGGCTGCGCGAAGAGCCATAGAGTCCGCTGGTGAAATAGGCGGACCGAAAAATCGCCGAAATTTATTCGCAAATGCCGGCAGGTGGCCGCGAAGATCGCGTTCACTTCCGGTATCGAATGCTACCAGTTGCTCCGATAAAATATTCGAAAGCGGCGAACTGTCGATGGGAAGCGACATTGAATGATCGCGTCTTTCGCGTTCGCGAAATAATTATAATTCAGTCTGTTTAACGTAATCGGCTTCAAATTTTTTTCATTCGAGAAGTGAGCTTTTTAAATAAGTCGTGTAATTTTTTTCTATTGCATGTTCGTCTCAATTATATTATTAAATAATCATTGCACACACAGTCGTTTTTCTTGTAATTATATTTTTGCCTCTCGAAACGGCGAATTCTTTTTGAAAATAACTACAGCGCGATCCGTGCTGTCCGCCGATACATCGCGTCTTTAAAAGACGCCTTCCTTCAAAATTCCTTCTACTTAAAAAAAAAATTCTTTTTACTGAAAAAAAAAAAAAAAAAAAACAACAACAACAATTTTGATAGAAAATTTAATATGCCAAAAAAAAAAAAAAAATAACCATTATCAACCGAAAATTTTGAGTGTAAAAACAAATAAATTTTTTCAGATAATTTCCTTACAGCATTTATCGATTAATCTTCATAATTTCATCTCCTCAAATATTATCGCATTACCATCAATAAAAAAAAAAAAATTCAATAGAAAATGTAATGTGCAATTAGCGTCCGATCTGATGACATTAATGATTACGAATAAATCGTAAATATCCCGAGTCGTATCGCGAATTCGTTGGAGCGTCAAAAAAAAAAAAAAAAAATTGTTGGCGATTATGATGATTATGATGGCGGGAGGGTACGAGGATAATATCTGAGTTTCAATTAGGTTGCCTACACCTATATATATAGGTGTGGATAGCATCGATCCCCGTCGAGCATCGCGGGATTTCGTATATTACCTCTGCTGTGAGACGAGAGTTTGCACAAGTTCTTTCAGCCTAAAGGCGCACACACACGGACGCGTGAGGGGGCGATACGTCAGCGTAGTTGTTTGAGAATGGAGGTTGGCTGGTGGAGTACATGCATAGGGCGCGAACCCGCGGAGGGGGCGGTGAATTAAGCGAAATGAGAAACGAGCTTCTTTCGTAAATTGCGGAGCGATGGTACACCGCCGAGGTTCCTCGGCAGCAGAGGCCCGTTTCCTCACATTTATAAAAGTTAAGGGTGTTCTTCTACAGAGCCTCTCACTCACCCCCTCCCCCACCCCCTTCCCCCAATGTCTTTATCTCGCTCCCTCTCTCTCACTCTCTCTCGCTCCCTCTCTCACTCTCTCTCGCTCCCTCTCTCTCTCTCTCTCTCTTTCTCTCCCATACCGATAAACTTAATAGCTTTCAAAATTTACTGGCAGTTCTGAAGAGAAAATTTCGGCCCTCTCGGCGGCTCGAAGCACTCCACGATCGATCGACCTTCACGCCTCGGCATTACTCTCGCTCACCCGCTCGACTCCTCGTAAATATATTACTCGAATACTTATCAAAAATAATCTTTCAGAGCCTTTTATCCAGAGGTTCGTGAATGCTTGCGAGGGGTCTGCGCGTCAAGTTTTTTTTTTTTTTCCCGTGACGAACCGAGACACCACCGCCGCACCTTTTTAATTTTACTTAGACTTGAGTTATTGAGATACTGTTTTTTTTTTCGACACGATAACTCAGTTATCCGAAATTTTATAACACTATATCACAGCCGCGAGACAAGAATATAAATTGTGATTACGAAGATGGAAAAAAAAACGGGCAAAATAACAGCGAATTCTCTCACATACACTGCGATCCATAAATCGGATAACCGACTAAATCGGCATTCGCGGATTGCGAAAAAAAAATCGATTGTTTAAAAAAAATGATTTCCACGGTAAGGGAAGAAATGGTTAATTTAACTAACAGTTCTGTCAGTGAATTAAATATTTATTTCGCCACCCGCAAGTGCCGATTTTGCCGATTAAACCGATTTTTTTTCTCAATCTACACAGAGACAAAAAATTAAATTTTATTTGAAAAATCGGCGGCGAATTCATTTTTATCGATTATAAACGATAATAAAAATAATAATAAAATTCGAAGGTTAATTATTGCGAAGATTTTTTTTTTTCGATTTATCAAATATTGTCTATTGGATTAAGTAGCGAAATAACCCGATGAATAGTAAATCGACAATGTGAGCGAAACCATGAGAAGAGGTTGAGGGTAGTGAGGGTGGAAACGCGGGAATAGTTGACGTCAAAACCATCCCTTGCGCCCCTTTGGGCACATCTGCTCCAATCCTGATGACCCCCAACTTTACCCACAAAATCCTCAAATCAGCTCTTATAATATCCCCTCATAGGGCCGATTAGCTTCTAAACAATGAACCATTAACTCTGCGTCCGCATACACGTTCATTAATTTCAAGCGTTATGCACTCCGCGAGACCCGTTGACCGTACTGAAATTAACCCGTAAGCGAAATTGTCTGCTCCACAAGCAGTAATACCGGTCGCTTGTAATCAGCAGGTTATGCAACAGTCACGAATTTGATAATTAGTATGATATGAAACGATTCATAGCGCAAAGCATTGCAATGCAACGTAACGTGATAATAATTGTGTTGTATTATTCGACAGAATGTAATTAACTAAGTTCCATTATTCAGGAATCCACAAAGTGCTTAATATCCCAACGATTATTTTTATTCCCGTAATATGCACCGTAATTTGATAATAAATCCGATAATTATTCTCAATTATTCATCGCGGAAAAATCAATGTACATTATTTAAACGCCAAAATTAATAAAGGTATCAATTGAATTTTTCAAAAACCAAAATTCGAAATAATTAAAGTTAATAAGTATTGAAATATTAAATAATTTTTTTTTTTTTCATTAATATTTAAAATTATTTCACTGACGACATTTGGGGTTAAGAGTGCTAATTTTTCGATTTCTCGATTCTCGATTTGCGATTTTTTGATTTTTGGATTTTTCGTTTTCTCGATTCTCGATTTGCGATTTTTTGATTTTTCGATTTTTCGATTTTTCGATTTTTCGATTTTTCGATTTTTCGATTTTTCGATTTTTCGATTTTTCGATTTTTCGATTTTTCGATTTTTCGATTTTTCGATTTTTCGATTGTACTGCAAAATGTTAAGTTATCATGACCGGCTGATCGGCTGAAAATAAAATGAAGAGATGCAGATTTTGTTCGTATAGATTTCCGAGATTGCGGCGAAATTCCTTAGGTACATACATAGTGTACTATATGTATATGTTTGTATGTGTGTTCGCCGAATTTCTCCAAGTTCGTTCGCGAAGATAGTATAAAGGGGTATGTAGTACGGGAAGTATGTATACATATTCGTGACTATCCAGAGCTCGTCACCTTCCGGCTATAATCAAGTTCTTGCGTAGGGTAATTTCGAAAGACGGCCTGTTCGAAGTTTGGTATTGTCTTGGCCTCGCGATGGTGCCGCTCATCCCCGGGTTACGACGATATCCCTTTATATCGAGGGTCGGAGAGGCGAGGCGAGCATCTCGTTTAACACGAATAAACTTGTGTGGCTCTCTCGGTTTATACGACGCGCGAACCACGGAGAACTTGTCTCGAGTAACCGAAGCCCTTTCATGAACGACGCGAGATGCCGGTTTCGAAATTACTCGTAATACATAAGAAAACTGAGGATGAATTCGCTCGGCTCACACAGTTTGATCCGGGAAAACGATCGTTGCATATTCCGTAGGAAAATTATACTTTACGCTGCTTCTCTAAATTCGTCGACAATTCTGAAGCACTTCGGCACGTAGTCTTCGTTTACGGAGCTCTTCTTTGACAAGAATTTCAACGTAACTCGATAAAACTCACAATTGAAATAGAGTTGTTCGATTTTTTTTATTAATTTTTTATTAATAAAAAATTATTAATTTTTTAATAAAATTTCGTTAAAAATACCGAAAATAAAGATTGTTTCCACGAGAAAAATAATAATTCGATATATCTCAATAAATCGAAAAATATAAATAAATTGGCCATCGATCGATAAGATCGGGAAAAAAAATTTTCTAAAAAAAAAAATCTGTCGGTCGAATCGTTAAAAAATCATTTCTACGAGAAAAATGATAATCTCAATATATAATTTCCAAAATATATCGTCCAAAAAAATTTCAAAATTTTTTTGGTTTCGGAAAATTTTCGAAATTTCGAATATTTAAAAATCTCGATGAATCTTTCCTAAAATGGTAGAAATTATAATTTTTTTTGCCTTAATCTACGATTTCAAATTTGCTTCATTCCTCGCGATCACATAACTCGTACGTTAATTCATCAATCCAAATAAAAACCTTTTATTGCATTCAAAACTTTACCGCGTTACGGATAGATTTCTGAGTTTTGTTCGTTAACAGTACAGTAGTCCACACGCAATCGTGCGCGTCTAGCAATCGTCTTTTTGCCTTCGCATTCTCTCGCCTATCCACTACAGCACTAGTTATACCATATACCGTATACCGGTCGGAGAAGGACAGAAAAACCCCGTTAACATTCCACAGTATTTCGTGAGCTCTATTCCGCCTCCCAATCCTTTTCTCTCTCTCTTTGCCGTTCCTTCGTTTTATCGCGGCGCAAGTATTTTCTTCTTCCGTTTCGTACAGTAGTTATACCTCTCTGGTGGGGCGTTTGTAGTGAACAGTTCGTTTTTTTTTTTTTTTTTTTTTTTTACGAGACAAAGAGGCTACGGCATTGCTGCTCGTGTACCCCTGCGTGGAAATTAAAGCGCTCCGGCATAATGAAGTTAAGGTCTCGGCATTCCCACATTTCCCCTTTAGTACGTAGCAGTGTCGCGGGCCGAAAGGAGTAGCAACCCCCGGTAAGGTAAGGGATGCATAGTGAGGGGCGGAGAGTTAGAGAGAACGAAAGAGAGAGAGAGAGAGTCTCGTCCGGCGGCGAAGAGAATGGGAGAACAAGGAAAAGCGAGGGGATGGATAGAGTGAGGACACAGTACTTCCATCCCCCGAATCCACCTTCGGAACACCCAGAAGCAGATCCTCTTCGGCGAACCACCTCAGCAACGTACACGCCACACTCCGGCAACCTTTCCCTCTGAACACTGGTTAGCACTGTCGTGTACTACTACCCCTTTTTCTCTCGTTTCTATTTTATTTTCCCTCCCTACTTTTTTTTTTCGTATTTTTCTCTTCGAAGTGACTCACTCGTCCGGCACATCCAACTCACCCCGTTAAAGCCGTAGCGCTGGCAAATAAGGGATAAAATGGGGTGAAAAACCCCTCCGCGCGGAGAGAAACTTCTTAAGCTTTTCTTTTTCTTCGGCGTTCTGACGAATGAGAATTGAACCGATGCAAAATTATTTACGGGGGTGTGGAGTACCCGAAAAAAAAAAGTTACGCGCGTCTTTATACTATATGCAGTCGAATTTGTAATTAGATAAAGGGGTAAATTTTGTCCCTCCGGAGTTCCTAAATTCTTCGCAGCTACACGGATCAGTGGAGCTCCTGCTAGGGGATTGGCTTAGATACATCGCGTCGGGAATACGCAGATAGGGAGAGTAATAACTCGAGTTAAGGGCGACCAATCTACCGAAGCATTATGGGACAACGGCGACGAAATTATACGGTGCTTAGGGATAACGGTGTACATAGAGATACAATCTCTATACATACAAAGAGGGAACAATGACGATTAATCCTTATCAACTAAATGATCGAACACGTGTCGAGTTGCCGCAAAGGACATTTCTCAGTCAGTTTCTCGCAAATTGGCGGACATTTGGAACTAAATATATATTTTTTCCTCATTTTTGCGCGAAAATCGGTCGCGTAAAAAAAATTTTAATTATTTTTTTTGCGAAGTGACGTATCGATAAAAAATATTTTATCGATTCAAATTCCCGAATTTTCGGAAAAAAAAATCGAATAGATCGGAATAAATCGGCACTTTCGGGTGACGAAAAAAAAAAGTCATTAATTGCAAAAAAATGCGTAGTTAATCGTATTAACTGAGAATTAAATATATAACGACTTATAGAATGATGAATATAGATGGCGCCATTACTCATTCATTCTCCGGGGTATCATAATTTCTCATTTTTTCCTTCTCCGAGTCTCGCGATAAATCGCAAGAAAAATAAGCGCCGGCGAAGCTCGTTAATTCAAAGAAATCGTATCGTATCGATGGCGTGCCATTCTCTCGGAATATTTTAATTATCACGAGTAGCATATGCGTGCATTGCTCCGGAAGAAAAAATAAAAGAAATGTTCGCTTCACTTGTCTCGTTGAATTTTTATTCCATTTTTTATATACAGATATTGTATTACTATTATATTTTACGAGAGTCAAACGAAAAAAAAAAAAAAAATTTATCCAAATGGAACAACGCGACTCACCTTTTTTTGTCGACACGGTGAGATCATGAGAATTATTCTGTGCACTTGGCGATTCGCATTGTAGCAAACCTGCCGTTTGCTGTTGTCGTTGCTGCTGCTGCTGCTCGTTGACTCCACTCGAACGGCGTATTGTCGCACAATTCAGAGCGGACGGGTCCTCGATCCGCGTACCCTTCAATCGATCGCGTTCGCCACTTCGACGCGATATCTCGTACGCTCCTGCGAACACATACGTTCCATTTGGATTCAACTCTTTGGTTACCCTGTCCCTCAACAATGCAAATCAACGATTCGACGTGAAAATAATTGGATGCTAATGAACTCGTAACGCGTCTGTACCTCTAATAATCGATGTTCTATATGTTCTAACGACTCTCTTCAAATTCGACCTCATTTTATTTTTTCAACGAGTTCCCGGAGAACTCTCGCGAAAAACTCTTGCGACAATCGTAAAATATCGATAGAAAAAAAAAAAAAAAAAAAAAAAATTCGGAAGAAAACAAATACGAACCCGACGATCGAATGGGCGAAATGGTCGATGTATTGATTTTGTTTGTATGACCTTTTCATTGTACCTCATCGATATTCGGTGAAAAAATTTTTCTTCTCCGTCTCATCGATTTTACGAGAATTCGAGAGCTCTCGAGATTCGAGAGAACGATTTTTAACGAGATTAGCCCTGAAAGTTGCTTCAAAATTTTCATCGTATAGTGTATTACGCTTTGTAGAGAAAAAAAAATTGCGCGTACTCCGCCTGAATGCTTGGGGCTTCGAGTGATGGAAAAAAAAAAAAAAAAAATTGCGATTAAAGGTACCCGATACACACAGCTCTCAGCGCGGTGCCGAAGCAGGCGAGAGCGAGGATCGTCTGACACGCAACTTCCATTACCCATGCCACACGTTTCTCGCGCTCCATCGCGACATCATTTCGCTCAACAGCCGAGAGCCGCGTCTCTCACTCTCGCGGAATATTTAAATGAATAGATTTCCATAACCCGACAGCACAGTCTCGTTACATCGGTGAATAGTTTTCAAGTTATGCGCTTTTGGTCGAAGGGTACCGACGACCAGACGTCGGGGATCACGGCGACACGGATCATTCTACTCAGATTGCTGCGTTTACGCGTCCCGCCATCGCTCGCCGAGTTTGTCGCGTTTTGAAGATAATCCATTTATTAAAAAAACATAGGATTTTCTGAAAACAGTTTAACTATCGCGGCGTTACGTTTGAAGCGATGAAAACGACGCGATGGGCTTTTTTACATGCAATCTTTGGCGAAGTCGCGTCTGTTAAACCGAATGAAACATCGCTGGTGAACTAAACGCGAAGTTTTCAATTTTTGTGGGAATTTTTTTTTTTTTTTTTTTTCGTAAATCACGTAGCTGAGAATTTAATGTGAAATTTCTGAGATGCAACATTAGAATTTTGCCGATTTCGAATCTTAATTTTTTGAAAAACAATTAATCATCCGATACGATCGCAGATTCGTAATTCGGGTCGTCGATAGAAGGAGAAAGCGGGTGGCGAATATCGGCGAATCGGTAATTCCAAACCGATTTTTTTAAATAAATTTTTGTCATTTTAGTAATTTTTGGTTTTTTGAAAATTTTTTTCATTCGTTCAATGAATAGTTTGTTATTAATGTTGTATTTTGAAAAAATAAAAAATTAATTATTCAACTAATTTTTTTTTTATTGTTAATTAGATGAAAATAAATTTATAGCGCAAAACCCTATTATTTTAGACCTCGAAATGCATTTTTTTTTTGGGATTTCAAAAAAATCCTAAGACTATCAAACCTTCAAAATATTTTTTCGAACGGATAAAAATATAACAAAATACGATGTAATTAATTTTTTCTGAAATTTCGCAAGAAGCATAAAGTTTCACTGTACCCTCATTTTCAAGACCTTTCCGCCGACAAAAGAAAAAAGCGTAACCAGTAAAATTCCGTTTCTCATACACCTAACGAGGGGACAAATTTTTAAGGAATTTTTCATATTTTTATACCCCGCGATCTCCGGACCCATGCGGGGCCATTATTTCCCAAGAAATTTTTAGCTATGCTTGGTATGCCGGTGGCGAAAAAAAAAAAAAAAAAAAAAAAAAAAAAAGATGAACTCTTAGCGACTTTGTTACAATGTATATGTCGAGAAACTGTGCAGCTAGTAGACTCGCAGTGCTTCATTTTCGGGTTTCAACCCCTCGTGTGTAGCAGCCGTGAAGCGGGAGTCTTTATACACCAGCAGCTTGTGCGTTTTACTCCATAAATTGCGCCCCATATATGGTACGTTGCATTGCAAGTTGAATTCCGGAAATTCCGAGACCGTTCTATCAGAGACCGCAACCCGAATTCCTGACGGGATTTCGCCTTAACCGGTTTCACGGTGAATATCACGAGCAAAGTTTTGATCGCGTCGAGCGTACGGAGCATCAAACACATCGAAACAACTGAAACGTTCAGAAGCGTTCGTATTGTCTCGTCGTTTCCGATTCTACTTGGAACACTGTAAAGTGCATCTTATGTTCAAAGCGAAACTGAAGCAGAACAGCGTTGTTTTGCGGTCTAAATTATTAGGTATATGGGGGTCGTGATGTGGGACGTGCCGTGTAGGGAATTCCTGATGTAGCGGAAGCTCGCATCCCGGACATTCGTCAAGGGTGCAACGAGCCTCGACGCAGCTCCTCGATCTTCCGTCGAGCGGATCGTTCTCGATTATTAACCTTCGCCGCGAAATCACGTTCACACGGCTAGATTACGATAGCATCTGGAGGTATACTTAAGGGTTCGCTTCGTCTTCGGCAATGTGAAACGTGAGATCGTCAGAAAAACGCTTACAAACGATTTTCCGGAAGTGGGACACTTATGACGGCATTTGCGGCTAAAATTGAAATCTTATGACGAAGGACCTCAAGAAAAAGGGTCCCATGGTTGCAGTTTTTGTTAGAATTCAATTTTTATTAATTTTTAAGGTCCCCGAAATTAAGGGTAAACGATCGCGAAGATTTATCATCTGGTCGTTAGACACAGTTTAAGGATATTTTAGTACTTCGATAAAATGGCAAATTTCGAGGACAATGATAGCGGGTAACAGGAACATTTGGTTAACCCTTTACCGCGCACGACATATCGTTAGGTATTCACGTCGGCGTTAGTCGTCCGGACCCTTATCGCCCGAGTGAAGCGTAAATCATTGTTGAATTTAGACCGGTGGTGGTCCAGAGTTGAGCATCCAGCCACAACCGGGTTTCTCCTCCGGGAGTATAGCCCTCGGATCTTTCGGAACGTTCTCCCGGGATAAGGATAACGAAGTTACGAGGTCGGTCGCGAAGTCAGGGTCGAAGTCGTAAAGTCTGCCAAAGAACCTGCCGGCTTCTGGTTGCCTCTCTACCGCTATGTATACCGGCAGCTTCGACAGTTTTCCCAATGGTTACACAAATTTTACCCTTTTTATTTCCACACTTTTTTTTTCTCTTCTCTTTTGCTTACCGAACGAATACGAATTGGGTAAAGATTCATCCCCCTTCCCCTTCGGAACATATGTAAAACATTCCAAATCCAGACCTTGGAATTCATCTCGTTCGAGAAAATGCCTTCGCCGAGACAAATTCTTCAAGAAAAAAGACGCGAAAAAAATTCCACGCCATAAGGGATGAATTTTTTTGCATTTTTTTTTTAGCCGAAATTGCATGGGGTTGTTAAGCTGAGATAAGCAAATTTATTGAGCACATTAGCCTTCTTTTTCGTGAAAAAAAAAAAAAAAAAAAATCGAGAATTTCCAAGTTTGTTCGTTTCCGTTGAGACCGCAGATGTCAGCGATTGGTAAACACACACTTGAACCCGAAGACCCAACCTATCGTCTGTGTTATCCACATCTCGGTAAATAATTGATTTTTTTTTCTCTTCTTTCGAGAATCGTGGAGATAAATCGGAAATGTGCCCGAACGCGATAGGGTGAATGAAGACGAAGGTGTGGGCGGGAAGGGGAAGCGGAGGGGGTGGAAGAGCAGACGAGTAGACACTTTAGAGTCGGATTTTTATGAATAATGTAAAGTATTCCTGGGGAGATCCGAAAATTCAATCGACGTCGGGGATACCCGAGATAATGGAGCCTCCGCGAGGCGCATCGCGAAAACCAAAGGGAAAATCGTGAGAGGGAGAGAGAAGGAGAGAGGGCAGCTTTAGCAAAAGCGCGAGAGGCCCCGCCGGCAAGCGAGTTCTTCTCTGCAAGTGGGAAAGCGTGTTTTTCGTGCTAACGAGACGGCAACGCAAACGTTGAGGAGTAAAGCCGAGTTTCCACGACGGTAGTCATATTTTAGCCGTGAGTCTTCCTACCCCTCGCCGTCCCCTCCACTTCACTTTACGCTTTACTTCTCCTTTCCTTCTTCATCGTCTTTTCGACACATCTATACCTACCTGCGCGCGCCTACACTTTTTTTTTCTTGTTTTTCTTTTACCTTTATACACTTCTTCACGTTCTGCCTACTCGCCATACCGAGTATCCCTCCGGGTGAAAAGAGGATATAGGCGAATGTACATTTTTTAAAATTAATTCTATACATCGCGATCCACGGTCACTTTTACATTTTTTTTTTGTATTTTTGTCACCCAAGGAATCTTTCTTGTTAGAAATTTTTCGAGAGGAAAAAGATTTTGAAATGTTAATAAAAAAAATTTCGTACAAAATTCGATTCATCTACAAATTTTTTTTTTTTATTTAAACACCAAAATTTCTTCGGACAAGTGATACATGCATTTTTCAATATTTCATAGAGGTATGTAAATCCTATGTACTTTTTTAAAATTTATTTCGTACGATTGACGCAAAACTTTATTTCGTGTTTTTTTTTTTTTTTTTTTTTCGTCTTCGAGAGGTTCAATTTAAAAAATATTCGAGTGAAAAATTTTTTGAAATGTTGATAAAAAAAAATTCGGTGCAAAGTTCAATTCTTCCGCGAAAAAAAAAAAAAAAATGTTTTTCAAGTCTAAATAGCAAAATTTCATCTGGCAAGTGGTACATGAATTTTCCAATATTCCATCGGTAGGCGCGGAATCCATGGGGGGTAGTGGGGGGAGGAAGGGCGGGTTGTGCACTGATGAAGTGCACGTTGACGGGGGAAAATAAAAGGACCGCGCCGAAGGTAGACAAAGTGCACCAGTTCTCTCCCGTCCCTTCCGCCTCTCCGACTGTCGTATCCGCGCGCGTTGTTGTGCGAAGTAAAACGAAAAATGGTAAATATCTGAACTCAGCAAGGGTGTGCGCGCGAAAGACACATTACCGGGAGTTCTGGAATGGCGTGCAATTTTCTTCGATACGCGTTGTACGGACGCGCGCACGTCACGCAAATGGTTGTACACGTGTGGGCTTTCAGGTCGATTTGTATCCGTCCTCTCTACTTGTTGTAACCGTCGATGAAAATTGCGGGTACGTCGTTCCGCCATATTGTCGCGAAAGCTTCACTCGTCTCATTTTTGCTCGTTGAAGTCTGTGTTTCGACACTTGAATCGTCGAACGAAATGGCTTTTATCATGAATCGCAATTGGCGTTCGACGAATATGACTTTTTCCTCATTTTCGCGAATTCGACAGGATAATCGAGTTAATAATAATATGTATTGTCGAATGTTATATTCATAAGCCGCGGATATATATTTCGAAACCTCTCTCTGGGTTCACCTGCTGATTGCCATTCTGCGGTTTTATCGTTGTATTTTGGCTTTTGGACCTATGAATTTCGGGGCCAATTTTGACAAATGTCATTTACCATCGGAACGGACTTGTTACCGGTGGCCATCGGATATCCTTCATAAATTCGATTGTCGGTTCGATTGTCGACTGCGATGTTTAATGCTCCGTGTCATTATTAAAAGCCGAGTGGATGAATTTAACCCCCCAATTGGAAATGCGAGAATTCGTAGAACCCTCGTGAGTAACGCGCGTGTGTCGCACAATCGTCATGTGTCGCACACATCTGATATCTCGATACTTCAACGACGGCTAATTGAAATTAATAACCCAACATTTAACGCCGGGGTTCGCTATTTTGATATTGGCTACAGCTTTCGATGGAATTTCGAAGTGTATGGAATACACGCCGATATTATTATATTGGGATCTGAAGCATTTGACAGTTACGAGCGTACGGTTCATATTTTAACACGTTAAACATCGTAACCACTTCGTTATTCAAAGCCCAGAATTTTCGAATCAATATTGCCGCAGTGTTTGTGGGTATGTTTTGTGGCCATTTTCATTAGTCGTTATCGCAAATTTTTGTTTTTCCGTAATGGCGCGTTGATCCTTCATCCCCCTCTCCTTCCCTTCATCTCCCATCCCTCCCCCTCATTATTGTGTTATATTCCTCTGAATTTGCGACAAAACATACCCACAATGGCCACAATAGGCACAATTGGACCAAAGGTCTCCAAACACGGTACGTCTACTCAACAATTGATGATGGGTGATCGTGTTTTCAGGTCCCCATTTTCCGTAAAGCAGAAATACGGAACTTACGCCTGTCTCTGCGATCAAAACTGATCGAGATGTTCTTTTTGTGCCATTTTTGTGGCAAAATTAGACGAAATGTTACCAAAAATACGTCTACGATATGATTGATGATGTGTAATCGTGTTTTTAGGTCCCCATTTCCCGTAAAGCAGAAATACGAAACTTACGCCTTTCCCTGCGATCAAAACTGATCAAGATGTTACTTTTGTGCCATTTTTGTGTCAAAATTAGACGAAATGTTACCAAAAACATGTCTACTCCACAATTGATGATGTGTGCTCGTGTTTTTAGGTCCCCATTTCCCGAGAAGCAGAAATACGGAACTTACGCATTTCCCTGTGATCAAACTGATCAAGATCGTTTTTTGTGACATTTTTGTGTCACAATTGGACGAAATGGTACCAAAAACACATCTACTCTATAATTGATGATGTGCGATCGTGTTTTTAGGTCGCCATTTTCCGTGAAGCAGAAATACCAAACTTACGCGTTTCCCTGCAATCAAAACTGATCGAGATGTTCTTTTTGTGTCCTTTTTGGGTCAAAATTGGACGAAATGTTACCAAAAACATGTCTACTTTACAAATGATGATGTGGGATCGTGTTTTTACGTCCGAATTTTCCCTAAAGCAGAAATACGGAACGTACGCGTTTCCCTGCGATCAAAACTGATCGGGTTGATTTTTCTTGTGCCGTTTTTTATCGATAACGGCATGAAATTACGAGGGGTCAATGACGTTATGGTCATTTTCACTACAGATGGCTGTCGAATTGCCGTTTACCGACATTTCGATGTTAATGCTTTGAAATTATTCATGGAAATGTATAAAATAATTACCCCGCTTTCGACTTAATTTGATTTTATTAAGAATTTCGTATTCCCAATCATTGTGGTCACAAGTGGACCACAGGAGGTACGTCCATCGTAACGAAAATTGGCACATCGATATTTTGGTACTTTAATCAAATTATTATCACCATATTATTGGCATATTATAGTCGACAGATTTGCACATTCAATTACGAATAAATTTCCCATTTCAAAACGCAAATAAAAATTTGATACTTCACCCCGTTTTAGTTGAAACAATTCCTCTATTGTCCTCGTTTTTCGTTCGGAAGTACATTGTATTTTTGTAAAATTATCACTAATTATTCATTTTTCGAATATTCCGGGAACTTTTATAAACGAGAGTTGACGAAAAAAAAACCCCATTGTGTGATCCTATTTGTCGTCTATACAAAACCACCCCTTTAATATACAATATGGAATCATTGATAATGAAAAATTTTCGACAAAAACAACAATTCCCTGTTAAAAAAATAACGTGATGAAATTTGAGCCGAGCGACCATTAACGTTAATAGGAAACCTCTTAACCATTAGCGCGTTTATAGTGCCACAAAGTCCGTCAGGGGTAACACTCTTACTTCGGGAAGAGTCTCAAGACTCCGGTACATTTCATTTCAATCAACGGTGATGCACACACATCGCGCTTGCAGTTTTTCAAGTAGGTCGCCTTGAAATGAGTCCGTGCATCAAAGTTCACAGGGAGAGGAGAGACAGAAAGAAAGAGAGAGAGAGCGAGAGACGGAGAGCGAGAGAGAGAGAGAACAAGAGACGGAGAGCGAGAGAGCGCGAGAGCGAGAGAGAGAGAGAACGAGAGACGGAGAGCGAGAGAGCGCGAGAGCGAGAGAGAGAGAGAGAGAGAAAGAGAGAGAGAGAGAGAGAGAGAGAGCGTAAGAGAGCGGGAGATAGAGAGAGAGAAAAGCTTATATGGCGGCAGCACAGTAGTAGAACCAGAGAGCCCAAAGGTATACCATCCAAGTCCGTTTGTTTGTTTCTCCATAGCACTTTAACTTGGGTTTCACGATGTAGTAATCTCGTAGAGTGGCTTCGTCGTTCGGGCGCGTGTTCGTGGCGAGAGTTTTCTTCGCTAAGAGTCGCGAGATAGGAGCTTTCCACAGCGTTTCCTCTTCGGCTTTTCGTCGTGGAGGATCCGAAGAGAGAGAGAGAGAGAGTAACAGTAGGCGTCAGGCGTCGCTGTGCTTCGCGCCAACGACTCGAGACGACGCCGTCGAACCAAGTCAACAAAAGCAAACGACCAATTTGCGCGGTACCCCTTAATTTTTACGATAATTAAATGTGCATAATTTCCGATCAAAGTACGGTGTTGGAACGGTAATAAAGAGCGGCGATAATCGTGACTATAGAGAGATACGTACGTATCTCTCGCAGATTCTATATCGTCTTTGTAACGCGCGTATTGTACCCTCAAAGACCATTTGAATCGTCTACCATCCTTGATGGCGGCTTGTGCTTCGCCAGCATCCGGTTACCATACCAACCCCTCCGGTCGGCTTTGACAATTATTTCAATTTTCAACGTCGAGCACTCTCGTCGGTAACAATAACGTCGAAAGACACGAGCGGTTGCCGCGCGAGTCGTTCCTCGTCTTTGTAATAAACGTCAACTTGTAAATTAGAGGCTAAGAGATCCGGTCCCTTGTCTCTGCCGCAGGGCTAAAAAGCTACGTCGTTGCCCCGATCTCCTCGCGCAAGAAAACAACGAGATAAGCCGCGAGAACCACAGGGTCGTCACAACAGACACTGCAAAAGTACTCTCACGTACTGTAACCACGTATAATATCGTAATACAACGTACACACCGACCGTAATTGCATATTGGGTACTAAAGAAAATTTTGTCTGCGGTATTAAAAAAAAAAAAAAAAATTTGCGGGGTTGAAAAATGGATGAGTATCTCAGCGCTATGACTCGGAAAGCGGAGTGGCGAAGCAGGGAAACGAGCTGCCGGCCAAAGGAAAGTCACGAGGATATAGGAACGAGACGAGGCGAAATGCGTGTACCAAAGACGCGACTAGAAAAGACGAGACGACGATAAAAGACGAGCAATTCGACGGGGGGGTTGGTGAAGCGGCACAACGACGAACGAGCAGAAAAGCGAAAAGGAAAGAGGATAGAGTTACCTAAGACTTAACCCTTATGTTAAGTTTGTGAAGGGGGGATAGAGGAGAAAGAAGAGAAGGGAGGGAAAGGAGGAGGCCTCGTGTACTCGGCAAGATTGCGAGACTTGCCGCTTCGCGTGCACCGCGCTGATGGTGGAATTTACGTTGGTATATATACAAACGAGACGAGGGAGGAGACGAGCTGAGCTTATGTAAGCCGCCGGCGAAATTATGAGAGGGATAATGCCTCGACAATCCTCCCTCTCCCCCTCCCCTACCCTCCTCTCCTCACCAACCCTCTCGAGATCCTCCACATTGTGACGGAAAAGAAGATCTGCTTTTCTTACTACGAAGATACGCTAAGAATGTGCGCCTGTTTTGAAGACACTTTTATGCTCTCATCCAGCGTACCTTTGCCTCATTTTGTATATCATTCTTCCCTTCTCTTCCTCTTTCCTGGATACTCACAAGGGACAATGACTCTTCAAACGTATTTTTCATTTCCATAGAGAACAAAGCGCATAAATTTACGATTTTTATTCAAGCACCGCGTGTACCTTCGGCAAGAAAAGGGGAAATGAATATCTTGTACCTCTCGAGATCGTTTGAATTTATTGGCGTTGCGGTTATTTTTTCTAAGGTTTTTCTTTTCATTTTTTTTTCTTTTTTTTTTTTTTTCTTGTTTTTTTATGGCTTTTAAGATATAATGGATTATCGGAATATCGATGGGGGATTTTGCGGACGCAAATTCGCGAAGAGCAACGACGCGGCAGCCATTTTTTTTTTCTATAAGCCACATGAAACGATTCGCTGCTCATCGCGGAGATTCGAGTAGAAATTAACACTCTTCTTAAATGGTAATTTTAATGAAATTTTTTTTTTATTTGAATGTCAATGGACCCTAAAAAAAGGGTTAATAATTATCGAATAGTGTATCGAACTTCGCGCAGAAAAAAAAAAATCGCGACACCAATAGTTCCTTTGTTTCCTAAAAACTTATCTTCGATCGCACGGGAAAAAAGATAACATTTAGAAACATTCATTAAAATTCTTATTGCACATTTATTAAAAAAAATGGCTTTCGTCACAAATGAAAAAAAAAAAAAAAAAATCGGTAAATGCATTTATGTCGCCTGTGAGCTATGAATTCGTTGATTCCTCGAGTACGTAAAGTCCGACATGTCGGACAATCAGCAATCAATTGTGGTTAGCGAAGCCTTAGGCGGGACCAATCGTCGCTCGATTACCTGTGCCACCAGACGCGAAATCGTTCTCATATAAATCACACGACAGCACCAGAGGCTTTGCGAGGCAACGGATGTCCCGGAGAAGGGTGGAGGATGGTGGAGGGAATCGGTTTGGTAGAGGTTGAGGTGTTGCCGGGAAGCTATAGGGGATGCCCCGGTGACTTGTAGGTACATGCAGGGGATCTCACGGTCCCGCGATCGCGATTCGGAGGTGGGCTTTCGCTCTCTGCTTCCCTTTATCTCGTGTGTTATACTCGTAGTATATATACAGACATATATATGTATATATAAATGTGTATATACTATATATACGTCTATATATATATACATAGGTCGGTGATAGGCCTTTGCTTACCGTACACCACTCCATTTCTGTTTCCTATCTCTCGTTCTCCGGCTGCCGGTGCAGAACCAGAACCTCACCCTGGCGACGGCGAGCCGTCCTTTCGTCGACGGCTCTCGGCTCGTACATTGACGAGACGTCGAGCCCAGATGCTGGTAGCGCTCTGGGTCTTCGGCACTCGACACCGACAGCCGTCGCCAGATTTGCACCGGCGGTTATCTACCTATAGATATACAATTGCACACTAAATGCATAGACGTAGGTGGCCTCCGTACGTCGACGGTAATGTTGTAAATTGTTATTACTGTCGGTTCTCCACGCGTTATCAGAATATTACTTTTCAAGGACTTCATCTCATCTTCTCCGCGTGCTTTTCCAGATTTCTCAACCTCCCCCTCACCCCCTTCCTCCCCCACCTCTGCCCCCCTTTCAATCCTTTTCTTATCGAACGCAAAATCTGCTTCCTCGGGATTTAGAGATTTTCGCAAAATCTCGTTTCTCCGCGAGCGAAGAGCTTTTCGAATCGTCTCCCTTTCTCGTCTTCGTCCTCGTCGTCGTCTAAACGAATGAAGAGAACGTTATGCTCTCTCGCCGTCGAAGAAAGGTCTGTTACTGACATTGTGAAAAATTCAGGAAAATTCTTTCCGCATGAACAGCGAACGTAGTTGAAAAACGTTTTTATACATGTGGCCGACTCGATCGATTAGCCGCTATGTCAATCTTGACGCAAAATCTTGAGCCGATTCGAGAGCCAACGAAAGTCCCGGGCAACACGCGAGTCCCCTCGTGATGTTCCATACATTTTTTTTGGTCGGTTCTTTCAATGGAACTCACCGTCGTGACACACGGAAAAGCTTACGGAAAATTCAAATTTCATCTGCGAAAAACGATCGTGGGAACCCTTTGCCCACTGAATCTCGAGATTTTTTTCATCGGTAGCATAAAATATACGGTTCTTGGCCTTCGGACGTTAAGAGGGTTGGATAATACTTCGACCCAAAAACATTTACGGAGAACACGACAAGTGGTTCTTTGGCCGAAATTTATTCGATATTTTTTTGAGTACTTATCAATTTTTTGAGAAATTTTTCTAATTTTCAAAAATTTTTAATTTTCCATCAATAAAAAAAAAATTTCGTAAATTATAAAAAAAAATTCAAAAAATTAATAAGTGTTTAAAAAAAAATCAAATAAATTTCGGCTACCGAAAAAGTTAAATTTCTGGATAATTAATTGAACAATTATTTTTTTTACTAATTTGCTAATAACTTTTTGGAATTATTATTATGGAAAATCAATTTTCTTAGCACCTTCCGTACTGTTGAATTTTTTCAGATTTTTATTCCATTAGAAAAATCGCGAAATTCCCTTCAAATTTTACGCGAATTGCACTCTTTGATAAAACGCGTTTCCACCCCCTTATCATAAATCCGCATTATCGTTCGCACGCCTTTCTTTTCGATATAATTTCATTAAAAGTTTCTTCCCTTCGACCACAAAGGCTAAAACCGGACTAAACATGGTTGATGTATCGGTGCGTCTATCCTGTATCTCTTTACACGCTGACCATGTCATATCGTAATTATAGGCAGAGTACTAGTTGTATAGGCGACATACAGGTCGATTTGTATAGCGGGTAAGCATACAAGGGAGAGTGAGACGATTCGATAGACACAACGGTAGCGCAACCCTCTCTCCGCGACCGCCCGACGTCAATTAGGGGTGCACTGTTCCCTGGATTGAAGGCCCGGGGAGAGGTTGCGGTGGTAGCGAACAACGCGCAGGACGATCAAACCCGAGAATGGTACTGAAATTATCGCACTATTCTCCGTCTACGCCTCCAGCTCGTAGTTATAGTATGTAGCTATTGCTTCCTGGTACTGTAGATACTACCCACACTAAAACCCACCCCTTTCACCCCCTTCACCCCTTTCACCCTTTCAACCCCCTTCACCCCCTTCACCCCCTTCACCTCTTTCACCCCGTTCATCCCCGTCACCCCCTTCATCCCTTCCACCCCCTTCACCCCTCCGCTTCCTCGTGCATTTATGGTACACACACCCCCCACAAATCTCGTCTTCGCTCTTGCCACTGGGCTCACCAAATCCTCTCATCGCTCGCTTCGGTTGTTCTCTCGTTCTCCGAAGCTTCGAGAGGGGATATAGCAATAGAATGACAACACCTCTCCAGGCCACATGCAGCGCGGGAGTAGCGCGTGTCCCCGGATTACATTAATTGAATATTCATGCCGCGGATTTGCATCACTTTTTGGACTGTCCCTCCCGGCGCTCCTTCCCCACCCTCTCTCTCTCTCTCACATCGATACACCCACCGCATTTACGCCCGTACAGCGTGTGTGGACGATAGGCTGACACGGTCCGTACAACGAACCGCGCGCCGAGATTTCCTATGTATGCGTGTTATGCTATATATATACATATATTTAGTATATATGCGACAATATAGTTTCAACGTGTTTGTATCTCATCGCGTTTCCGCACTGTTGTAAATGTCGTTTGCGACGAGATTACGCCGTTTACCATTAATAACCGGCCGGCGTTGGGGTGTATGTGTACCCGGAGTGCCAAATAGACCGACCGATAATTCCCATATTTTTTTGGCAACCGGTTTTACCGAAAGCTAACGCAATTAAAAACAAAAACAAAAAACTGATTATAAATTTGCATATTGTTCGCCGCGAAACGATGCACTGTTTTACATTTTTTTTTTTTTTTTTCGGAGTCGAATCTTTTTTTTTTACCAGTCGATCGATTGAATATATGTACCGATCGAGTTATATTGGTTTTTTTTTTTTTTTTTTAATATCGTAACTTTTATTACTGTTCCGGAAATGCCACCTTTCTTTTCAACTTCCGAACGAATCAAAGGGAAGATAAAGTCGACTAATGAAGAATCGAGTAAATATCGATATATCTCGCATTCGGCAGCGATGCCGATTTTCTACTCTCATCGCGATCGTTCGCGATTCGCTTTAGTTTCGGTGCATTAGTTTGTTATGCATACGCAAAGCAAACGGTGACACGGTGACTCGCGGCGTTGACTGCGGCAGTGGAAAAAGAAAAGGGACCAAAAAAAGAGAGGGTGGAAGTCACCCTTGCAGCAGAGGTGATCGAATCAGCATCGATTTTGCGATAGGAATGAAACGGCTTCTCGAGACCTCAGCCTCCCTTCTCACCTTTCCCCCTCACCATTCCGGGCGTCGCGTGTTCCACCCTTTCACTCTTTCCTTCGAACTTTTACCGAGGGGTGGAAGTTTCGCGTTCTCACTCTCCCACATTAATACCCGCGTCGTCCTACGCGCGATCTTTATACCGCCCCTCCCCCTCCCCTAAGTTCCTCCCCCTTCTTCGCCTCCGGTGGGAGAACCGCGCGGAGACGACGAAGAATACCGCGAGTACATTTCTACCCTTCTTCGCGTAATCTATTTCAATTTTCTACCGCTGTGTACGCAAAGACGTAGCCTTCGGGTTAACATGCATTGGATTAGAACGCGAAGATTCTCGCGATTTAATTTTGGTTCGCGAGTCATCGCCTCTGCGTGAATGCAGTCGAATGAGGTCGACTCACCCGATCATGAGCATCGCTATTCCAAAGTTTAATTTACACACGAGCATTGTCGCTTGTGCGTAAATTTAATTTTCGTATGGTGATACGTTTTCCCGACAAGCAGAATATTCCCGCGAGCATTCAAAAGAGAAAACGGAAAACGGAGTTTGGCGGAAAATTGAAATCCTCAAGAGAGGGATGAACGGGAATTTCAACACGAATTATGTACCCCTGTAAGTTTTTACAATATTCCGAAAGTGATTCACAAAATGAAAATTTGGATAGACTTCGCTTCGGGCGCATGAAAAAATAATTGGATAATTCGGAAAAAAATGTTGGAAAAAAGGGTCTCGTAATTTTTACCCTACTGGGAGATATTAATGGTAAACGTAATTTATGGGGAAAAAAGTGGTAAAAAAATTTTTTTTTTTGTCGAAAACTTATAAACTTCAGTTTTTATTTTTCACCCTACAATACGAAGAACGATTCGCGAGCGCGGAGTGAATTTTTTTTTTTTTTTTTTTTTTAGTAACCGGGGAATCTCGAGAAAAAAAGGGTACGTTTAGTTCGGAGCACAAGCGCATATTAAAAGGTCTCTATAGTAGAAAGAGCATAGTACGGATGTTGAGGAAGAGGGTAGATTGCTGCTGTTGCTGTTAGTAGCACTGCCTACCAGGTGGGTAGGGTACGTAAGGACGGCCATTAGCGTCCATGAAAACAACGCAGGGTTCGTTCCGGTCCGCCTAAGAACAAAAGAGACGATTATTCTCCGGCTATTAGAGGCCCCAATTAATGCATCCCTGGCGAGCCACCACCGTCTCGTAGAGAAGGGATGACTGACGGCTCAGTCTTTTCATATTTCGGACCTCTTGTTATTTAAATTATTCTCTGTGCTTCGCATCCTCTCTTCCCGCTCTTTGCCGAGATAAGATCCGGCGACCTCATGAATTACAAATCATCGAGAGACTCGCGTAACTTAGCTCGCGTATACCGGAAAGGAGACGGGTCGGGATTTCGTGGTTTACGCGGTTTAAATGACCTGTAAACGCTGCGGAAATCCTCGAGCCGTCTGTGTGTTCATTCGCGGTTCGAGATGCGACTCGACTTGCAACGAGAGCAAACATTACATACCGTATTCAGTGTAGTATTGGATTCCGCGATCAAAGCGAAACCGGTACAATCAAAGGTACGCGGGTCAGCTTTCGGCTATTTGGTAAGCGCAGTCTGCAGGACCGCACAAACCGGATTCTGAAGTCCGAGCAAACTGTTCACCGCGACAAAATTCAACCGTTAGTATGCATGGCCGCTGTCAAAGCTTTCGAATCTTTATTGAAACACCAACGAGTATTGCACGGGTAGCATGCATCGGTGGCTTTTTAATCCCTTAACCTTTCGCATACCGTCGAATTCTGACGGAGCAAAAATGGGACGATACTTTTTTCGATCTAATGGAACGAAAAACCATTTTTTTGGAAAAGTCTTTTGTCCGGATCCGGATCCAAAAATTTTAGGCACTCCGAGCGAAAATTTGACGCAGGAGTAGGTGCAGTCCCTCCTCCCACCCCTCCGCCACCCATCGCGCGCTCAGTCGGTATCAAAAACTGTAAAGAAATTTTTTCAGGTATATTGGCATTTAAGGGTTGAAAAAAAAGTCTCATTGCCGGTGGATATCACTATAGCAGGCGATGAGACTCTTTTTTTAGCTGCAAATGCCAGTATACCGGGAAAAAGTTGTTTACAGTTTTTTATACCGACCGCGGTATTTCATAGACCATTAATTCCTAATGATCACAGAAAATATCTCCATGTATGCGTCCCGATGGTAACTCGATACTTTTTCATCATCGGACTGAAAAGACGCGTTATATATGTGACACTGATTAAAGGAAATACTCGTCAAGGAGGGAAAAAAAAAAGAAAAAACGTTTTGAAAGAAGAAAAAAAAAACCAACTGAACAAAAATAAAAAAAAATGAAAATCGATCCGAAAAAAATTTTAAATAATTTTGCAAATTCGAAAAAACTCCGATGCAGTCAAGAAAACGTCTTTTGAATTATTTTATTCACATTTCCCAAATGCATCGGAGGTTTTTTCTTAATCCGGAAAATGATTTCAAACTTTTCGAAAAATTTTTATTTTCCTTTTTTCAATTATTTTTTCAACCATATTTTATAGAAAATGTTTTTTACGGACTTTTTATGGCATCCGCCATTCGCGAATTTCGTCACAGAGCTAAAGGGTGCGATGACGAACGATTTCTCGTCACGCCATTCATATTTTTCGAAGTTTTTTTTTTTTCGTGGCATCATGCTTATCGGGGATATATGTACAGTATTTTTTTTTTATCTTCGTATAGTAAATAGCTATGCACAAGTGCACCATAATGCATCGCTATATAGCCCACGGATTTTCGGTGTCGAATAAATTTCCGCGTCACCGGGCGACGCCCTCCGGGATCGAGAGGATCGGTTGTACCATCGGTTGAACGCCACACACGCCGGTGCCATGTCACCCGGACAAAGTACAAAAATCGATTTTCCAGTCTCGCGAGCGAGAACTTCCGGCCTTTAAAGAGGCTCATTATTTTCCTGCCACGAGAGGGTAGACCGTTCGCCGGTCGAGCGTGTTCACTCGCCGACGGGTTATACGAGTCCGCACGGGCAACCGGGAAAAGAGAAGGGGTAGGAGAAGGGGGTGGTTGGCGGCTCAGGCCGGAGGCCGTCCGAGATTGATAAATTATCGGCTTGAAAAATGTAAAACCGATGCCTGGCGCGGGTTTTCCTCCCTTTTACCTCCGCCCGCCTTTTCGTTCGTCGGAGCGTCGAGGACCCACCCTCGTCGATCGAATTCGACTGAGGGAGACGCGAAATATTCTCCACGACCCATCCTCCTCGGTCTCCATGGATGGATTCGGATGGATGCATGTTCCACACATAAATTTTGGCACTACCAACACGTCGCCCGTGAAAAGCGCGGTCGAAGCCATGTGAGTCGACTTCGACCGATGGCATCCTTCATTTCAGCCCCTCGTTTCTCTCCATATACCCGCACCGCGCACCTACTTCCTCGCGCAACCCCCTCGCGGTAGCCTTCGGTCTCACCGTCAGAATTTCGGTCATCGTGCTTATCGTTGATGTCTGCTCTCCGCCCCTTTCCCTTACACAGGTTTTCGGTTTAAATATATATATACCCCTGTTGTGTGCGTTATTCACCCCCATTTTTTTCACCGCATTATTCGCGCCGATGCTCACCCGCTCAGCGATTCCATATTATTCTCGCGCTTTATTTCTTCTCTCATTTTCGCTCTCTGGAAATACGTAGAAGCGCTTTCATCCTTTGCCATTTTGTTTTCGGTTGAGAAAAATAATAATCCTTTTCAGTGGTATTTTAAAATACATTGGTTTTACCACAAATATTAAATTTCATACGGTTGAATAAGTCTCTGCGAGGGCTTTGCTGTAATAAGGTACTTACGAATTTGTAATTTTACGAACGTCTCTTCAATGTCAAATTTCAGCAAAATATAACTAATGATATCGTAAAGTTAGATATTCGTTAAATTTCAAGGGTTGTAAAAAAAAAAAAAAAAATCGGCTGAATTTTTTTTTTAATTTTAAGTAAATTGCTATAACTTTGAAAAAAAAGAGCAAAATTACATTTTTTAAATTTATTCTCAAAATTCTATGTATTTTTGGATTTCCACCCCTCGTATACGAATAGTCAACATTTCGGAATGATTTCCACAATTAAACTTCATAATTCAAAAATTACGTATATAACTAAAACAAACAAAGAAAATTAAAAAAATTTCGATATTAAGATCGAATCAAAATCTATCAGATTTATGCGCAAACACCCCTCAGCTACAGATCCGAATTCGAAAAAAAAAAAAAAAAAAAAAAAAAAAAATTGTGCCAAATCTTGAAGACATCGTTAACAGAGTCGAAGTGAACTCCCCGAACGTAGGCGATGCGGATACAGCAATTATCGATGCACTCAACTATTTCCCCATAGGCATTGTATAGTGAGTCTCGATATCGTAGATTCAACGAGATATATCGATAAATCGTTGGTAGAGTGAGTGAGTTGCAATTGGAGAAAATATACTATTGCAATAGCACCACCCGGGTGGGCAGTAGCTCTCGCGGGCACCAGAAACGCAAATGGTAGACAGGCAAATCGAACACCGCTTGATTTATACAACTCCGCGCGAACGAACGCGGATCGCGTTAATGGGAATTCGTAATTTGTATAAATTGCTGTGGAATTTATGATTGCCAGACATGTGGCGTCAGGGCTGAGGAGAGGGAGGAGTGGGGAGGGAAGGGGTGGGCGGGGGGTTGAAGGGGGAGAAGGTGGTCGGTTTGGACGGAAATGGCAGGTTGGTAGGGTGGTGCAGCGTCGGCCAGTTGGGTTTCAGATAAATGAATGGAAATAAGCTATTTCCACCCCTAGCAACTACCCCCAGCGTATACATGCATCGGTAAAGCTTCATCCCTTAACCGTATCTTTTTATTCCGTTTCTCCCATTTCCGCGAATCCACGGAGACACGAATTTTTCCGCGCGTGTTTTAAAGCTCACCGCACAAGGATTTGCGGGAAATACATCCGCTTATCAAACCATCTGAGCGAAAGAAAGAACGACAAAAAAAACGCCGAAAAAAAAAAAAAAAAAAAAAAAAAAAATGCAGAATCGCATTCATGGACATCCTATAGGATAAAATGGCGAGAGACGGAAAATACAAAAGTACCGACTATCCCTCAGCATAGAGAGGAAGTAAACCCGTTGGAATGTTACACAGTAGGAATTCTTTTATAAACGAACATTACGTGGCACTCGTCTGCATTTTCGTTTTAAATTACGTTACGGAAATTCAGCGTATACATGTTATTCTCCGGTTCTCCTTCTATTATTGTCGTTCATAATATACGTGAAATGAAACGTTGCGGGTACCGGACGTTTGACGCAACTGAACAATTTATTCCCAACACGACGAACGCGCTTCAGCGGCTTAATAAAGTACGATACACCCCATTTATGGTATTCCAGTTGGGGTACAAATATATTCGGCTTTTTCCATCGAGGAAAGCTCCGCGTGAGTCGATTTTAATGTAATACGAGTAGTCGTTCGTTTACGCGTGCGATAAATCGAACATCAAATACGGTTTACTGCGCATCCGTATCGGCTATCGGCTTCGCCAGTTTTATAGGGGTGCGGAGGGTAGCTAAGGGTTGCAATTAGCGAATTTCACGCGTCATTTTACCGGTCAAAAAAAAATATCAATGACCAAATGATAGTCCCGGATATTGTTGGACAAATGTACAATAGGTATCCCTGTTTACCGGATGTACGGAGTCTTGTATAACGACCTGCGCACACGTGTAATTCTGGTACAAGGATTAACGCAAGTTACGTACACGCCGCGTCGTGTTACGCACATGGTAATCGGATCCTGGTAATTAACGGGAACGTGTGCGGTGAGGGGAGACCGACGGATTGGCAAGGAGATTGACCACTCCGTGGCCGCAACCCCTTCGTACGTTTCACCCCTTCGTGTTGCTACCTCGGGGTTAATAGTAATTACACCTCCTGTACATACAATCACATAGTATTATTGCAACAGTGGGGTCCCATTAACATATTCTTATGGGGTTTTCCCTCGAATTTCGATTACATTGCGGTCAATCCGGCGACTTCCGGATGGTTTGACTTCCAGATAACTACAGCGTGATGCTGCGGACAAATGATCGCTAAATCTTTACAATGGTTTTACGAAAGTCGAGTTTATTGATTGACAGCAATGGAAGTCGATTTTCATCCCTAAAAGTATCCTCAACTCGGGAAAATCATGAAAACGATGAATTCGCGAAATTATTCGCGAAAAAATGCGAACGTAATTTCGATGGAGATGCATCTTTATCGTATTTTTTTAAATAATCGGGGAGTTTTTTTTTTTTTTTTAATGCACCCTATTTTTTTTTTTTTTTTTTGGAAAAAATTGCTTTCCAAATTCATCGAACTGATTTTTTTTTTATTTTGCACTCTGATTAGCGCTGCGCGCAGTCAGCTGAAAAGGCGATGTAAAGACTCGAGTCGCCAATCGTCCCGTTTGTTTTTCCAGTTAATATAATTCTTTACGAAAACTGCCGACAACTGTTGATCAACTGACAACAGTGCGGCTTTCTTAACCGTTTATTTTATTCGATCCGAAATACGAAGAAAAGGACGCGGCGTTTTACTCCCTTCTGATTTCATCGCCGCTCCACCCAAATTCTCCGCCGAAATAATAAACCCTTAAGAAGTAATTAAAAGTCTCGGAGGTTCTAATTACCATTCTCTGGTGGGCGGACATTAAAACAGATGCCGGTCTCGGGACGATGGTCGGTTTTCGACATTTCGCCAATCTCAACTGGAAAACTCGTTGCATCGTATTATCGTTATTTATCTCGTAACGAGAATCCCTGTCATCGACATCTGTGTCCCTTGACGTTGTCGACAAGTTTTGATTGTGGACCAGATGTTCCCGCGAAAGATACCCCTTGCGATACAGTCGGCGAAAAGTTTGAAACGAGTCTAATGATAACGGGCCGTTTTTTTTTTTTTTTTTTTTTTTTTTAACAGAATTTTTCATTTCTTCTAATGGAAATTAATTTTCCACCTCTCTGACGATCAAAGGAGAAGAAAATTGGTAATTTTTTTTTCATCTCTCATTTAAACTCCTCCCGAAAGCCGTCGGCGGCGGACAATTTTTTCGTAGTCTGAAATGCTTTAGTCCCTTTTAACTGAGTCGTAATGTACGAGCAGCTGGGTAAAAGTTCATTAGCACGTATTTCATGCGGTCCGTTTAACACGCCACACGCTTCGGGCACTTCTCTCTTCGTTGGTAGGCTACTGGTGCACTTGCTGACCGCAGTTAACGGTAAAGCAGTGGTAGCGAGTAGTGCGGCGGTGTGAATAAGGAGTCGGCGGAAATGGGGTCGAGAAGGGAGTGGAAGAGGCTGGAGACGGTGCACGATGCACCGTCAGTTCACGATGTGCATACAAAGTTTCACTTTGGGGCTTATCTGTCTACGGTGCACCGCTGGTACCATCAGCTACGTCGCTAACGTTTGCTTCGCAGCAAAAACGGAGTTGAATGCGATAAGGTTCGCGCTGACTGCGGGATGACTCTTGTAACCGTATGTTAGCCTATCAGAATCTCTCGGGCATTCATCGTGCGTGCGAACTTTCTCCTGTGTCTCTTTGTTTCATCACCGCGACGTTTAACAACGGAAGGTTCGTTTGTCACGATCGCAGGAAGATTCCAATAGAAATGATAATGAACATTCCGCTGTTTCTCGTCCCGAAAAAAAAAAAAAAAAAAAAAAAATGGCGAACGCCAAGATCGATGTGAATTTTTATTAAAAAAAAAAAGACCTCTCGCGTTCTACAACAATTTTTTCTGATCTTAACAGATACGTTGACATCCCAAAGGATAACAAGGTGGCGGACGCTTTTCCAACTGTCGGAACGTCAGCGGGAGGTGAGTTAAACCGTAAACTTTTAATTTCACTCCGTCATAAATGACCCGCGGCGTGATTCATGAAGGGGAGCGCCCTCTGTCTTGATAGCCTTAAAAAAAAGTTTACCAAATCGGAATGACCAATTTTTTTTACCCAAAAGACATTGAAAAATCGCGAAAGTTTCACTTTTTTAACTCCTGACTGCCCGTCAGAGCAAAAAGACGCGAATACCCACCGGGATTTCGTAGGGAAAACGACATTTTACGGAACAGTACTTTAGATATATCGAAGATTCGGCGCCATTTTTTTCAATATATTTTTTTGACTCCCAGTGGTTCGTAAGTCGCTCGATCTCTGTGCGGCACAATTCATTGTTATTTCACTCTTTTTTTTTTCGGAATTTAACATTTTTGGAATTTTTTTTTTAATCATTCGAAGGGTTCGTAATATCATATTAACGAAGTTAAAAAAAAAAGATGGATCCTGAAGAAAAATAATCAATTTTTGTAGCCGAACCATAAATTACTATCAATCCGAAAATCATGAAGATCCATCAATAGGTAAGGATATCTTTTAACAAGAGCGTTATTTCCGGACAATTTATCCCTTGAGCTCCGAGATTTTGAGGGTTCTTGTCTCAGAATCTTGGAATAAATCCTCCACCCTCTATATATATATATCTATATATAATTCTCGACATCGTTGTCCCTCGTGTTCGTTGCGATACCAAGGAGTTCCCGAACCCCTGCCGTCCGCGAAGGATAAAAAATGGAATCGAGTGACTGCCATTCGAGCTGAGCTCGAATGTGCCATGAACAAAAAAAAGGGGTCGCGGAAAGAAAACCCGTCGGGTAGTGTAAGAAAGAGGAAAAAGAGAAAAAAAGGGGTCGAACGAAGATTTTAGCGGAGGCCGCACCCCTTAGTTGAGCGACTAAAGTAGACGGGGTCAGCGTAGATCTCGAGGTATGTACTTCAGTGGGGCTATTGTCATGAGGGTACGGTGGATGTGGGTCAAGTCTTGTGCTTTTCCGGTACACTGGGTTCGCGCGAATTTGCCCCGACCTTGTGTGTGCCTCCGTTGCGGCTTGAGTCGTTGAGCTCAAATTCCGTAACAGTCTGTCAACAGGGGAGGCGGAGCCGCCGCCGCCGCCGCCCCCGCTTCACCCCCTCACCCCCTCACCCCCTTCACCCCCTCCCCCGGGTGTCCGAGAGTGCATACTCTCCTCTATGCTGGTTGAATCTCTCAATCCTTCAACTGATTCAATATTACACTTTGGAAAGCACCGACCGCGATTTCCGGCAAAGTACCTACACTCGAGTTTCAACGATATCGTCCACTCGTGTCGGCTAGTGTTCGTACTAATGTTGACGTAGGAAGTTGAGATTGAAAGGTCAATCTACAGTACGGAAAAGCGCGAACCCTCCTCACGTCAAAGCTATCCTACGATTCCGAAATCGCTTTCTATTTGCATCTGCGATTGCTGTTCGTTTATCTAATGCACCAATTTTTGTAATTAATCGCTTCTAAACATCTCTGGTATATTTGGTTTATCATTTTTCTTCGTCTTTGTGTACATTTTCCGTATTAGAAAGATTATTGAAGCATTTTTGGCGGGAAATTTTGAATTTTTCGTCATTTTTAGACGCGACTGCGGCATTAGATATAAATTCTTAGATAGTTAATCTAAAGTGAACATTTTTTTTTTTTTTTGCTTTTATGCAGTCATTTACTTAGTAAAAATGCACTTAGACCCATTTTTCACCTTTAAGGTACAAAATACAAGACCTTTAAGAAGCCCCGACATCAATAACCAATCATCATAACCGCAAAGACGCGACTTTTCCGCTAAAATTGAGTTTTGTTTACAACCAAAAATGGCGGCAGTATATTACTTTTTATTATGAACGCTGTCACGTGCGATTATTTTCCGCGAAGAGTCTCGTTTCCTCGTGTTTCACCTTTTACATTTTCCTCCTCCAACGTAGGTTAACGTTCGTTCTATGCATTGTCACGCGCCCCGTAAATTTTGCCACGAGAGACTATTGCAATGCACACGAGAGGAGAAGCCGAGAGAATCCTCTGCTATCGGCTTTAATGCATTCGCAGCATTAAACGTCGACCTGCGCTTACCTTTCCAACGTAATCGCGCGAGACGTTAGTGTGCTCTTCTGGGACGACGCGTCAGGACGTAAAATTGCAGTGAGCCAACGTGAATTTTCCTTGCGCTGCTTCTCACCAAAGTACATGTATATAGCAACCCAACGGGGAGCGGAGAATTTCTGGTCTACCTGACAGAAAGGGGGGGGGGGGGGCTATGTCCTCTATGCATGAATGTACAACCGCCCATTTTCCGCCATATCTCATCTTCGTTCGGGTTAACGCCAAACTGCAAGGTAGACAAGTATAAACGAGAATTTAAGATCCCTAAGCTGGCCTACGTGATCTCGGCTATCGACCTGACATCTTCTTTCGTTCCTCTGAGACAGACGAATGGTTATCACTTCAACTAAGACCAGTGGCAATTTCGTAGTTAAATGCTGCAGTCTTCATACCCAGAAATTCATTCCGAATACAGTATGATACGGAAACTCATCAAGAACTTCCGTCAGTGTTCCCTTAACTCTGATCTTTCAAGAATCGCGAGGTTTATTGATCAAATACTTTGACGAGGGTAGAAAATACGAATCAGTCATCTGATTCCTAATCAGTTACGAGGTTAGGAAGTTGTCGTTTCGTCAGTCTTTTCAACATCCAAGTTCTGCGCATTATTCGACTTCCGCTTTGCACATGAAGGCAATACATGAACAAATGCGTTGACGAGGGTAGAATATACGAATCAGTCAACTGATTCCTAATCAGTTACGAGGTTAGGAAGTTGCCGTTTCATCAGTCTTTTCGACATCCAAGTTCTGTGCATTATTCGACTTCCGGGTTACGTATGATGGCAATACATGAATTTCAAGACATCAATGTGCAAAATATGATCAACACTTTGCCTGATCCTGAATGACAACTTTCTTTGCACATCTAACGCGCTGAAAGCCGAATCAGGTCAGATTTTCCGCTCTGATGCTTACGCAAAGTTGACCATCGATGTCTTCACCGGCCGTAGCCTTCCATTCCTATGAACATTCAGCCGTAAAGTTGCCAACTTCACAGTTTAGTCATTTTACCCTCTGAGTTTGTCTTGGCCGCTCAACGACTTCCCGAAGTAGTAATTCCTTTGATAGAGTTAGTTACGCTGAAGTGGTTAAGCTCTTTTGACAGTCTGCAGCGTAGTTTAAAACTTCATTTCTGACTTTTCGCGCAGCAGGCGATCATCAAGTAAACGGCAAAAGGAGCAGCAAATAGAGACTATTGAAGTTATTCGTTGGTAACTGATTACCGTATACAATTTTCCTGATGATCAAGAAGTCAGAGTTCCTTAATTGTTTAGTTACCAATCAGTCCGCAAAAACCGCCAAGAATAGATCGCGATCTTTCGATCGAATGAATATCGTGAAATACGCACGTTCGGCCCGTCTTCCTTTCCGCCTGGTAATGCGCATTACAACAACGGAAATGGGATTACAAAAGGGTTGAGACACTGGAAGTGTGTAGCCGGGAAGTTTGGTAGTCAGGTTCTCATCCCCTATTCCCCTGAACTTCAATGCAGCTGATTTCGTTATCTCCTCGTTCTCTCCCTTGGGGAGCAAAAAAGAGAGTGAGCTTTTCCTCCGTCGGACGTGATACTCTTGTAGAGTGGCTTCCGAAATACTACGGGCTTCCGGAGATACTCTCTATCCGACTCTCCCGAGTTCACCTTCCTTTTCTCGGCGGATTGTTACGTTAATTAGATTTTTAACGAAAACGAGGCACCATTCAACGGAATCCAAATAGTCTGTTCATTTCGCTACGCTTCGCCGGCAAAAGTGTGTATCTATATAGATTTGTTTTTTCCTCGCAACGCGTCTGTTTCACCTTGTCGAGTAACACTTCCGGGCAAAAAAAGGTTTCATCGAGAAGAGTTTCGATCTGTTTTCTGCGTCAAAGTAACCAAGCAACCAACTTTTTGAGTGTATCATAGTTGGGTCCCAAGTGGGTTGACTCTCTTCTGCGAGTTGTTCAAGCAATACGAACCGCAGAACTTGCAATTTTTTTTTTTTTTTTTTTTCGTTGATATACACGAAAATCGGTATCGATCGGTAAAGTTAACTTAACCGAAAAGCGCCTCCGGCAACCTGAAACTATCAACTTATACCAAAGTCTCCAGTGTACTTAAATCAGTATGGCACTTGCGGAAGAAAATCGTTCACACGGAACATCGACGACGATTTCTCGTCAGGAACCAACCGAGCGTAAAAAGTTCGGCAAGCACGCTACGAAATTTTTTTTTTTTTTTCGTCTTTACCATCGTTGCTCACGATTTTAGCGTCAAACGACCGATTTTTATCGGCTTCTCAACCAACGATGGCACGAGAGAGATTTATGTACCGGTGCACGTCTCACGCAACGGCATGATGGGGGGTATTATAGTATATATATGTAGGCTGCTGAGGTTTAAAAGAATCATCCCTCACCGCGACAGCGCCGACCGGATGGCGTAAAAACAACGCAGCTGAACACGCTGTTTCTTTTATTCGACCTCAGTTTTTCTTTTCGGCTGCTTCAAGCTGCTGCGGAGCCCTCTCCTCTCTATGCTTCGTCGGACTCTACGAACCCCGGGCTCTCGCCGTAATCCGCGAATGCTTAGCGTTGCAAACATTTTTCTGTATTATTTACGAGAATCGTAATACTCCGTGGGCCGCGGCCAGGTTGCGGTACTCCCTCTCCCTCTCCTCCTCTCCCTCTCTCTCTCTTTTTCTCTCGTAACCCCGCGGACTTGTGCCCTTTTTTTCCACTACGTTGCACGGTCGCGCCGGGAAATACCTCTCGCATGGTACAATGCACCGTAGTGCTTTTCATGAGACCTTCAGAATTCACAGAACCTTTTTTTCTTCTGCTTCATACCTCATGCTTTTCCGGCGAATTTTACTTCGCGTTTTTTCTTTTTTTTCTCCTTCATCTCTTTCTTTTTTATGCTTAACCGGCGCGCTGCACGTTTTCACGACACATCAAGGTCAGCGGAAAAATACAATTTCTGCGTAATTTACTGCTTCGTAGATGATTACGTTTTAACTCTCATAGATAATTGGAATATATATTTTCGAAATAAAGCCTTTGGAGGCTAAAAAATTTTTTTTTTTATTTTCAAACAGTGATATCTCCGCTTCCCGCGAAATGCGGGATTTGCGAAAAAATACGGCTGTCCATCGTTATTTTTGAGGCATTATTTCGCGTTAATAAATTGATGTTTTTGCATTGAACCAAAAATTTCCGATAACTATTCCGCACCACGTAATTCGATATATTTTTTCGCCCCGAACGTCAATATGGTATCGATTTCGACCGGAACTCAAGACGGCTATAGATAATTGTCAGAAAAAAAAAAATGGACGCAAAAAAAGATTTAACGCAAATAGAAATCGTACCGCGCGCGGGTGCTATCGGATTCGCAAATAGGCTCTCCATAGACTTTGAAGTATCGACTGTCGGTAAAGCAGTCATTGAGAAAAAAAAAAAGAAATTGAAAAAGGAAGCGCCGGTTCGTTGGCGGAAGTAAAGCCGAATCGTAATTGGTTGCTAATTCCGGTAATACGCATTTGGCGGATGTGTGCCTCGACTTTCAACAGGAAAGGCAATTAACAGCTTCGACAAATATTAGCTTCAGTGGAAATCCATTTCTACCGAACGGCAGATATCTGTTAATTATTAATAGTATTGTTTGAGTTGTTCGCGAATGTTGTTTCAGTCGGAAGATGAAATCGAAATGATGTATGCGGCTAATTTGAATATCACTGCCAAATGAATATCGTTTACTGCGCGTATATATATCCGGAATACCGCGATGTTTTCGCGATTTCAAACAAAAACCTAATCAAAGCTGCAAAGTCAATGTTACAAATTTTCACAATACAAATTTGAAAATCATGCGTGAAAATTAGCGATACAATGAAAATGACGCATGTAAGCTCCGGCGGTTCATCAAAATCACTGATTATTTTTTACGTGCTTTTTCATCCCCTATCGTAGCTTTCATCTCCGCGATGAAATTTTAACCATTATTTTTATGCATCACTGCTCTCGAAACAAATTGTTATTCGCAGTACAGTTTTTATTCCATTTTTATTTTCGTCGTGTTGGTATATTGCATGTTTATCACGCGAAATATATGTATCTATGTATCTCTTGCATATCCGCAAGCAAACAGGAGCTTCACGAGAAACGAGTTGAATAGGAAAGCGAAGGCGATGTGGTGCCATCCGACGCTCGTCGTATTAAAGTAGACTTTGTCGTCCTCTGTCACCCTGTTCGCTTCTACGTTCATTTTTTTTTTTTTTTTTCGCCCGGAAACAAAGTGCAGAGTGCTCGCCGCTCCCCCGTAGATAGCGATCGAACGGAATCCACTACGCCTCATCCTTTCGCCAGTGCAAACTTTTTCCTTTCTTGTTTTCTTTTTTTTTTTTTTTTTTTCTGTTCGACGAACGGCCGATCTTGCTGGGTCCGTACAACGTCGATGATCAAAGCGATATTAATCTTTCGCGCTCCGCTCGGTTACTACAAAAGAAATAATAATCGCACGACTCTCGTCTGCTCCGAGAGACGACGAACGCAATTTTTTTTTTTTTTTTTTTTTTTTTTTTACTGTCGGAATAACCTAATGAAGAGCTCGCGCAGGGATATCTAACGTTCATTGGGAATTTTTATTGGTCTCCGTGCCAAAGGATCGCATACAGGATAATCATACATAGCGGACTGCGTCCCGTTGGCAAAATAATTGTGAGCTTCGTATCCCGAATAAAAAAAAGAGTAAAAGGATTTCAGGATTACTCTTGTATAGCGCTTTGCGTGCGGAATTTTTTTTTCAGGAATTTCGCTGCAGCTTTTGTGTAGGAAAAAGAAGTACTCATACATCTCCGGGGTATTTCCATACGTCTTTTTTATTATTTTTTTTTTTTTTAGGTATAAAGCATCGTTTCTGTATTCTACGCAATAACATTCACTTATCTGCGAAATACTGCAAAAAATTTTTGGAACGTGTCGCGAAACAATCGGACGTTTATATTAAAAAGCCAAAATGGCAGAGGAGACGGAGAAAATATTAGCCATTTATAACGTAAACAGAATAAGAGGTTTCGCTGGGGGAGAATTCACGCACAGTGTCGAGAAATATGGATGACGGTGGGAATCCCCGCCTGAGGGTTGAAAGTTTTGACTGCAGAGGCGGCATTTTGGTAGTACCTATATATCCAGCGATGCGAGAATGACATTCAAGGGTACGCGTGTCTCGAACGGAGCTTATTTTTCTTCTTCCCTCTTTTTCTCGCCCCTATTTGTCGGCCACCGACGGACACCCCGACAGATAAAGTGCCTGACAAATCCACCGTGGAACGTCTCCCATCCCCTTCCTTATCTCCTCTCGACGATTGTCAAACTGTGAATACCGAGAGGCGAGAGACCCGAAAGGTGGTGGGAAAGAATATTGCAGCGAGTCAACGAATCTTTCGAGACGCAAAAATCTCACGCATTGATTTCTCGCGACGCGGTACAATTCCCTGATATTTATTTCCTCAAGTCTCAGAAATTACTAATAATTATTTTTTTTATTATATGTTCAAAATAAATAAATATAATAATAATAAAAAATATTGTTATTAATATTATAAATAATTAAAAAAAAATTGTTTTCTTTTTTTTCATCCCTTATCGAGATTTGAGGTATCGAAAAATTATTTCTCGATTCGATTAAAAATTGGTAATTTTTACGAAGAAATGCCGAAACAGTATATACGGTACTATTTCAACCCCTTCGAAGGGTTCGATAAACATTAACGAATTAGCGGTAGTTTATCGTCGCGCTTCAAGGAGAATTGGGTTAACAGAAATGGTGTTCGAGTTTCGTGGCTCTCGTCGTCCTTCCCGAAAAGTTTTCCAAGGGCTGCTGCGGTGATCTCGTGCGAAGGACCGGTCGGCACTGGCAAAGTGCGCGATGCGCCGTATACGGTAGTTATAGTACCCTCGCGGACCGTCGAACCGAGTCTAGATAGCATTTCATCGTGGGGTTTCTTGCTACTCGGGGTTCGCTTCGCGAGCGAAACCGAGGAGACTTTGCAGCTACTTTAGCCGATAAGTGGGCTCCCAGGCGCTTCGGTAACTCTCGGTTCGCCTGCGCATTCTATCTTATACAGTACGAAGTATATACGTCCCTCCAGCCGCGGCTGGTGCTGCTTCTGCTGTACAAAATGTCTCAAAAGTTTCGCTTCCTTTATAGCCCGGAGTTTTATTTATACGAAGCTATACAGTAAAATGCGAGAGAATTCGTCTATAGGGGATGAAAACAGTCGGATCACTCGAACCGTCGAATTAATGGCGCTATACGTGCGATCGGAAGTTAGCAGCGATTCCTCATTCCCGCCCTCTGTCGGCTATAAATGAAATCGTTGAAATACATCGATGAAATTGATTTTCCGACAATTACGCGGAAATTTAATAGAAAATTTTGCGAAATCGGAGTTTATGGATGACCGGTAAAAAAGTGAGTAATAGATTCTTCAATGTACGGAGAAGCGAATGTCCCAGGAAAACGTGAAGTGATCGTTTCGCACCCGGCACTCAAATGAACCGGCGAAACTCTCTCTCTCTCTCTCTCTCTCTCCCTCTCTCTCAGGTTTATCTCGTGAAGCACGCGGCTGTTACTCTCTGTGTCTCTCTGTGCGAAAACGCCAACCCTTCGGAGATATTCTCCGCGCAGCCCTTCCACTCTTCGCCCATTCCTCAGCCTTTGCCCTCTGCTCCACTTCTTTCACGGTGAAATATCGATTCTGCACCGTGGAGTAATGGAATTCCGGCGTCAAAATTTATGAGAGCTCAGGCGAGAACTATCTCGCGTGCCTCGCGGGCTTCTCACGAGAGAGCGAGGAAAGGAGAGGCGATATCGTGTGCCACGAACAAGCGTTCCCTCGTTTTACCCTCTGTTACTGCTATTAGACGATGAGACGCCCTCGTTTACTCGCATGAATGAAGAAGAAGCTTCGTTTGCGTGTTAATTTCCTCGTAATACATGATCCTTAATAGGCGCGACGTTAATGAGCAATAAAAACAATCGCCCGATTCTCGCATATTTTTTCGTGATTTCTCAATTTTTTTTATCCTCCAATGTAAAGTGGTTATTCGAAAAAAAAAAAAAAAAAAAAAAAAAAAAAAAAATTACAAATTTAAAAAAAAGTCCGCGATGTAATGGGGAAAACGCTAGTTAAGAGGGTCGAGTCAGCTGATTTATAGCGATGTTCCTCGGAGTATAGTTTTTTTTTTACCCGACACAAAAATTAAAAAAAAATTTTATATTGTCAGAAATTTTTTGAAATTTTTTTCTAATTTTTGAAATTAAAAAATTTTTTTTTCAATATGCATAAAAATCGATGAGAAAATTCCGTATACATTAATTAAAGTCTTCGCCAGTCGGACTTTTTTTTTATATTTCGAAAGATCCGTTGCAGGAGTTATTAAACGAAATTTATCAAAGGATGCAGAAGACTACTCTAAACCATGGAGTGTATGTGAGAGACGAGCGTAGCGCTCACTACCCCTGCGCTGCCTTAAGCTGATTATTTTTACGTTGACTACCGAAAAAATTTAACGTACACTTTTCGGCTAAAAAAAAATTAATATCTGCGTGAAAGAAACTTCAGGCACATGTTTTTCCGAAAAAAAAAAAAAAAAAAAAAAAAATTGCTTCAGCAGCGTTAGAGATAAAGCGTTCGTATACGTGAGTACCCCGAGGCTTTAAAGCCTTTAACGATCCAACGGGGAATACGTACTCTCCGCTCGTTTATTTATGTCCGTTAATAGAACTCCGTCCAGCATTTATCGTTCACTTATACACATTCGAGAGCCCTACGCGCGCACATAAACGCGGAGCTTATGGGCCTCGAGTCCGTAGGCTCACCTGATTCTCGGCACCAGAAGGAGCCCTTTAGGTATTCTCCGCTCCGATTGGTGCGGCTACGAGAGCTCCGGACGACCGCTAGTAGTTGATAACGTGAGCGAGAATTTCGGTAACCATTCATGGAAACGAGGTACCAATCAACCTTCGCGGACGACAATTTCGAGCGAACGATTGCGCGCGATGGTCGGTTACAACGCCCGTATAATAGCGCATCCATTCAATCATCCATTCGGCAATCGCGACGTATAAATTCGTTGCGTCATCATCGCCGCGCACTGTTCGTTTAAATTTGTACAATTGCCGAAATCCCCGACGAAAAAAAAAAAAAAAAAAAAAAAAAAAAAAAAATTTATACAAATTCGTATCATAATTGGATTTATTGATATTTATTTACGCGCGCGTTTGACACGGTTTCTAAACTCCGTACAGTGTAAAAGATAATTGGAATTAATCAGCGACATTCATTACGAGAACTCGGGGCTTTGATACAATATTTCGTCGAAATTATAATTTGCTTAATTGGAATACCGGCAAAGAGAGTCGATGTTTTCAGTGTAACGAGTAAATGAAAATCGAGCGAAAAAAATATGACGAGCGAATAATTCACATAACGGATTAAGGAACGAAAATAATTGTTGGAATCGTCAATGTGGAAAATCACAGAGAGATTAAAAACCAATTATAATGAAAAGTCTGTACGCGACTGCAAAGCTTATTCTAACAGCGCATCCATCCGAAATATACGAGACGCTAATAGGGAATTCGCTTTTCCCGTGTTGTTGCTCTTTATTATTTTTCTTTTTTTTTTTTTTTTTTCTTTCAACATAATTGAATTCTTCCGTAATGAAAACATTTCGTCGAGTTTATCAGAAAGTTTCGTAAGTTATTATAGAATTGCGTATCGGAGACAAATTATTTTTACGATACGAATGCAAAGCTGTTGAACACAGAGACACGTATAGCGTGTTGCGCTTCGCGGAATCTCGAGTTTGCGAAGGATTCCATTTTCGTGAAAATTCTTCTTTTCTCCTTTCGTTGTGCCACTCGTGGAGCAGTTTTCCGATTGTTAAAGTATTTCCGGCGCAATAAAAAAAAAAAAAAAAAAAAAAATTGAGATACGTTCGCGTGTTTCCGCATCCGCGACAGACCGTTGCGCCGCTCGGTTGTGTACGACACGCCAAGAGAATCTCGAGAGTTCTCACCGAAACTTCGCAAGAGCCTCCGTTGGTTCTTACAGTTGCCCGTCACCTGTTTTTATTCCACGCGGTATACATACGTGACACTCTAATACGTGTATTGCGTTATACACGTAACGCGGTGTTCGCTCCGCGTTGTTTCCGGCAACGGCACTTTCGCGCATCTCAGACTCCCGGGGAGAGAGGAGAGGGGAGTTTACGAGTTAAATTCACAATGCGCGATTCGCGGCTTTATCAACTGAAGCAACGCGCTTCGGTGGCGTATGCTGGTGGATATACCTGCAGTATGATTCGTCTGAAGGGCGCACGTCGCGACGGTATTCGCGACAAGATATAGCGCACGACTGCCGGTAAGGTATTATGGAACTGACGCGTCTATGTGTGACGACTATGACAAGTAGTTTCGGGCGCACAATATCTGACTGGCATTCGCGCGAAGCAACATTCCGCGTGTCTGCTGCAAGTGGTTACAATAGAAATGGCGCGTCGCTGCAGCGCAGCATCCGCAGTTCATCAATCTCGATGGAGACAAACATTTTTCGCTTTGAATCCGCGGTTTTGGTATCGTATTAAAGTTTTATAACGATGAAAAAAAAAAAAAAATTACTTTTTAATGGCCTCTTCGTCCATTAATTAAAAAAAGGCACTGGCGGACCAAATTATGACATTGGCCATTTTTTTTTTTTTTCGTGTCGGAGGAATTTTTTTTATCGATCGTACCTTTTGCAGACCATAGCATAGAAAACACTTCAAAAAAAAAATCCCCCTATTGGAAGTACATCAATTTTTTATGACGCGGAATAATTGATCATTATTATTTACCGGGTGTGTTCACTTTTAATGGAATATCAAACGTCCCGTTGCAAAGCGGCGTCTCGAATCTTTGCCATTTTTACGTTCAATTGCTTAAGGCGATATATTATTCGCGATATATCGTGCGTGTGTTCCATTTTAAGATGCCAGTATCCGCGAAGGAACATTTTCGGCTATAGCAAGGCGAGAGAGAAAGAGAGAGAGAGAGCGCGCGCGAGAGAGAAAGAGAGTGAAAGGGAGACGTGCCCGCGCGCTGCTGGCGCTGGCGGGTACCGGAAGCATGCATTATTACAAGGTTTTATAGCCGGGGGTTGTTTACGACTGTGAAATACGATGCGAAAGGAGGGGTTTGCATCGCAGCACGCGCGGTACGCCTTTCTCTCGTGTAGAAGCTTGAGAAAGCAAGTAGCGAGAGGAAAAGCGTGCAAGGCACCTCGTGCACCTCGCCCACCGACGGTAATGCCGACGCTGCTGTACCAGAAAAGAGCGAGAGGGTGTCTCCGCGCCTCTCGCACTCTCCATGAGAGAAGTATTCTGAAATTTAGTGACCTCCCAGTGGCATCATAGCGCGGAGAAGACACCGCGAGCGAACGATGTATTCAGCGAGCAAAGAAGGGATGAGGAAAGTGGCGGTAAAGGAGGGTGGCGGATGGCAGGGCAAGAAGCAGAAAGCCTCAAGAGCCCATCATCCATGCGCTTCACGCAGGGGATGAAACCTTCCAACGAACCGACGAGGCCAAGGATATTTTCCAAGAAACGAAACTACCCCTCTTCCCCTCCCGCGAAACGGTCCCTCTCCTCGACAAGCACGTCCGACATTTCCATAAATCTCCGGAGACATAAAATCTTAGCTTTTACTCGTTTCTGAAATTCTCATAGCACTCTTCTGGCGGATCGTAATTCTCTCAAACGAAAAGTAACGAACGCACTAACAAAGTATACTTAGGTGGAAAAATATGCAAATCAGAAAACGCTTCTTTTCATTCCATCGTCAATTTTATTACGATTTTGTGTATCCATTAAAATGAAAAAAAAAAAATCGTATTCGGAATATCCAATTTTATGCTTCGCGATCGGAATAATTTTTCTTGATTTCATCTTTTTTTTTTTTTTTTTTTTTTTTTTTCGGAGCAATAAAAATTCTCGTCATCTATTTTATTTCTTCGCATATTCTTCGCTGGACGTCACAAGGCAATTTAGCTTTTTCAGGCAGCCAATAAAAACGATATCGTCCAGTAGTGAATATATATATACGAATTCCCCGAAAGCTCGATACGCGTCGACGAAAGTGGGCCATTAACTTTACGGAGTCGTTTTAGCTTGTATATAGTAACATATCTACCGCAACGCGGCGGGTTATGCACAATTCGAGGAGAAAGACGAGGGGCCGGGAATGGGCGAGAAAGAGGCGGAGATAGCATAGCAGCAAGCAGTATACACACAAATCTATCGCGCGCGTTCATCCGTTCGCAAATTTTCGATCGACGAATGGGCGAGAGAGAGAGAGAGAGAGACCCGGTAGTATATGGAGCTCGTAAAGTTCGCCAGAGATTTCGATGAGAATAAACGTCCTTCGGGAATGCACACGTGAAAGGATGTGAACGAAGGGAGAGGGTTGGTTGGGAGAGGGGGTTGGTTTGCGCCCTTCGGAGCCCATAAAGTCTTCGGGTGACGGACTTCTCATGCGGAATCTCTCGTGCGTAAGCTGTACTAACGGAGATCTATGAGTTTCTCGCGCCCAATTTGAAGTATATACTAACAGTATCCATATATATTGTATAACCAGCGGAGCTGAGTCCGAGTTCTATCCTGTGGATTATCAGCAAACATTCTTGAAGCCGTAAACTTTCTTGATATTTATGGCTACATAGTTCTCTATGTACGTATAGATATAGTACGCGTATAAGATATATCACAAGCCGAATATTCCCTTCGAATTCTCGTAATAATCCCTGTCTCAATACTTCGGCTCTGTAGCGCACATCCATCTTCCCCGGTGTCAGCCCTCCGCGCGCATCTCGCGTCTTTAACGAGTGTCCCAGTTGTCCTGACTACGCTAACGTAACAACCGTTTCTCGTCGAGGCGAATCGTTAAGCTCCGAGATATTCCTTGCTTTCCCGAATTTATATAACGACACTTTTAAGGTCGTTTGAAAATTCGCCGCGACGCCAAAACCGAAAAATCTTACGTAAACCCTGTGGTTAACCCTCAGCTAAAAATTTCGTTAAGTTTCATGCCGTTGATAAGTGGAAGTGGCAATATCTACACACAGATAAGAGTTAAATTTCGTCATGGAAACGATGCCTTAAGCTAAATCATCGACAATTTGCTGACACGCAGCGAGATACAGTCGGTAATTTGTTGGTGGAGTTTCGCGATTATTTTCCTGTTTTCTCCGTAAAGTATATCTTTACCGTCTCGCAGATGTGCAGTTTCTATGAAATATTGCATTTCTTGGAAATGATATCAAAAGCAGTACTGAAATTGGATATGAAAAGGAAATGAAAGGATTGCTCCGTCGGTAATCCAGCGAAACTCCGCGATAGTTTACTCCCGCAACAACGCTATAAGCTCATCCCTTTACGTTTTCGTCATTGTGTCTCTCAATGGTTCCGGTTTACTTCGAATTCAGGTGAATTTTCAAAAGGATCTTTGTCCGCTTATCAAGATACTTTCGTGGTTAGGAAGTTAAAGGGAGTTAACGCGTGATAAGCGCGTTGTACATGCGTATCTTTACTCGCTTCGGTACCGACGCTGTAAGCTTTTACGCAAAAGCGATTGCCGCGCGGAGGTCGATGAGCGACGGACGATCTAATAACAGAGCCGACGAAGGCGGGTGCAAGGGTTTGGTAACAAGGCTCCTCGGGCTGTATTGAGTCCCTCCGTCAACGGCGACGAGGGCCGGAGGCTGTCGGTTCAACCGACTACAGTGCACTGCCCCAGCATTATCCCGCCGGACTACGAACTCTCTACCTCCACCTATACTTCGTGAATCGATGTTAACTAGTTCGTCGCTCGCGGCGATACACGTCAAACTCGTGGGATCGACCAATTCGAAACAGTTTGTGAACGTACAGAGGAAAGTGCTGAATATATACAACCACTACGCTATCAGCGAAGCTAGAGATACCCAACGAGAGGCGCTGGACGCTGTCAGGGGCGCCTCTGGTCGCCATAGTTTATCGTTGAAAACTGTTAAGCTACGGCTAGAACGTCAGGTGGTTAGGCAAGTCTCTGACTCGCCTGTATATACATATATTCCCTATTTATATTCCTATATATGTACAACATGTAGTGCTCGGTGGAGTGTATAATTCAAAGTCCCGTGGTGTTAGGTAGAGCTGTTGTTTCGGGTGGTAGTACCACTGATCAAACAATAAGCCGCAAGATAAATTAGCGACCGAAGCGATTGCCGAGATGGGTGTTGATCTGCCGGAGATAGAATTAACACGGGATCGTCGTGTAGCTTGTCAGGTAATTTCCAATGCTGCCAAATCTTGTAAGTTACCATCGCATCAACAAAGACCTTCGGCAAACGTGGACAATCGGATCGCGGAAGCTTCGGAATAAGCCATTTCGCGATCGCTTCGCTGTTTTAGCAATGGCTTGGGATGCTGTACCGTTTTGCTTTGCGCAAGGATGAATTATTTCGAGGCATAAATCCGGTAAAATCGTGTTGGATGTTTGTGTGAAGAGTTGGAATTAGCGGAGAGAGGAAGACTTTGAAACGAAAGCCCCCTCGCTGCTTGCTGACGCAGAAGGATTTTAGACGGCAATCAGTCGGTGCGATAAGAAGGGTGGATGAGAGAGAGGTAAGTGAAAGGCAACCTGCGGAAGGATGCCTGGAGCGCACTAAGCCAAAAAGGAATGGCTCATCTTAGCTTCGTCTAGAGAGGTATAGGAAAGGCAACCCAGAAAGGCTCAAGAGAGAGGAAAGCGACGCTGGTGCGCTGGCTGAGAACGCAATTAACGCTTGGAATGCAGGATGAGACGTTTACTCTAACGGGCCAAAGCCTGTGAAGGAGAGCGAGAAAGCGGAAAGCGATCTTCCTGACCTGATTAGCTGGAAGAAAACTATCTCTTTTACTCTCACTTGCTTTACCCTTCGTCTCGTTCCCGAGTTTTTCTTCAATGTCCTGCAACTTTAAGCTCTACACTCCTACGAGCTCATTGAAGCACCGAGCAGAAGAGCATCTTATCGTTTCCTGAATAAAGTGTTAGGAAGAACAGGATTTTTTCTGTTTCACCGGAAACGACGTTTACTGAGAGTATTACCAGGTGTAAATAAAGATTCCATGATTAGCAGATGATACATATTTAATCGTTTGCCTCAACCATCTCTATTAAAATTGAAACGTTCTGAAATCCGACTGAACTTGGTTCATCGGTTAATTAGTTTTCCGAGGAAGGAAAAGGATTTTCATTGCATTTTTCTATGTTGATTTTGTATGATTTCCAAAGAAATAAAAGTGATAACGTCTGATGGATGACTTCGGGAATTCATTTAGCGACGGTGGGAGATGGACCGATCCAGCTTTGCATATAAGTAGACAACACGAATGATACAAACATATGGGTGACTATAGCGCAGTGGATAGCCCTCTTAATCAGTAACTGATCAACCGGCCTTCGAATCCCGGGGTTACCATACTTTCTATCATTTATTTCTGGCCCTACGGTCACATCATCGTCTACCATCACTCCATCAAAGATATCGGCTGTTCCGTTACAATTTATATGCGCAGTTCTCCGTCATATTGAATGCATAACGGCACTTTAAAGCTGAGGCTGCAGGGGAAACGGGTGGCTTCAACTTCGGGAAATGTAGTGTAGTTTCTTTAGTGAAACGAGACCCGATTCACCGAAGGCTGAGAGCTTATAAATGTGTTTTTGGAAAAGTCGGCTGGGAAAAAGTTTTGCTGGCGCAGCATAGAACTGACTCGAGGGAACGAATGCTCCACGTTTGGGAGACACCTACGGATAAAGGCCGATGTAAGGTAACGTATGTATGGTACGTACTGAGCCCAACCCAGTAGAAGCTCGTCGTTATTACGGATTTAGCTGTTAGATCCAAAAATAAAAGCTCCACCGGACTCGCATGCGACTTTGCTGCTCGCTACAACTGCCTTCGCTGAGCCAGCAAAACTTTCTGCTGCAACGCCCCTGCAGTTGACGACGCACTATGATACTCCCTTCGAGGGTCGTTGGGGGTGTATGTACTTCGAGTTTTCTATGTACCGTTGTATGGCTGTGACGCAAGCAATCCCATGTGGCATCATGCTGGTTGCTTGGTTTCTCGTAAAATGCGAACAAATAAAAGCGGCCATCAGTAGATTAGATAAGTATCTGGTGCAAATTTCCAGCTGGTGCAAAGGGTAGGTAGACGTAAAAGGGAACCTGTGAAGCTAAAGTTATGACGGGAATCATACGAGAGTCACTGATTTATCTTTCCGAAATGTGTTCCAATTGACTTCACCAGAAGGTCTAAATTCGGATGCATAAATGCATCCTAATGATCTGGAATCCGGTTACGGTGATAATTTGTACAATTCATAAACCAAAAGTGAAGGTAAATGTATTCTGTGACAAATCCACCAGTAATATGAGGCTTGCGATTCGCAGTCGAAGTGCTGAATCACGAAGCTCAATCGAGTCCCAGACACAGCGGAGTGCTTCTGACTACCGTACCGTATGCCCATTGACTCTCCACACATAAAATGTTTATCGAATTCGAGTAAACGAATGGCATGCAGATGTTCGCACGAGTGCACTGATTTCGGTGCCCGCATTATCATCGGTACAATAATGCGCCCCGATATCTGTGTGGCATTGCTGCTCTGGACGCTCTCTACAATCGGTACTGAATCGTTAAACGAAGCATTAGTCAACGCCAGGCTAACATCGCGTTGTTAATTGTTATCGCAATCGTGGACGGCATCGGATGGACGCGTTAATCACGCGTCAATAGAAACGCGTCAGAAGAGCGTTTGATATCGGGAGAAATGCGGGTGAATGGCAACCGGCGATTTTCCAAGCTAAAAGGTAAACGCACCATTGATATCCACAGTAGTCACACCCGGGTGTATTTTTCTGCAAATATCGTATGACGAGTCATTCGTCATTTGTCGTCATTACCATTTTACTGTCATGACTGTCACGGTACCATTTGCCGCTTGGATAATTTTTCCGGTGATCAACCCGTATTTACATTTCGATTACACGAAAGGAGACATCCAGGATGAAAAATGGCAAAAAAATCCTCAATCGTCAATTCTGGTGTAGAATAGCCACAAACTTTGGACTTTTTTACTACCCTTGTAGTGATCCATATTTTATACCCTCAGTTTACGAACCAATACTATTTCGTACTCTGCCCTTTCTTCTCTGTCCATGACTCTGTCGTTACCTTTTATTCAAGAACGTGAAAACGCCAGACGATCGAAATCCTGTGCGCGTTCGTCCAACCGCAGACTGACTGCGAAGACCCTGACCGTCCGAAAGCATAAACCGCGACGACCAAGTCCCGAGACCTCGAACGACGTCCAACACTGCCAGTATAACCACGCGTACGTGACACAATCGATCGTTTCGAAGGGGGGAGGGGGGGGGGGGGGGGGGGGGGTCAGTCAGTCCGTTTGCGCAGTGTGAAATGCCTCCAGCTATTCGAAGTGGAGAGACCACACACTATATGTTCCAGCATCGTCGTCGTCTCCATCGTCGCGCGCGACCCCCGAGATACTCTCGGATCGTTCAAATTCCACGGTCGATTCCTGGAATTGAGCGTTCGTCGCTTCGTCGAATCCGTTTAACGGGTTTGCCCTCATCCAGGTCGCCTTAGAACTGCCACGTACCACCTTATCGTTGCCCACTGTGAGTAGACAGAAGCAGTCCACTGTGAGGTTGCTATTCATCGCGTGCGTTCGCACTCTCGTATACTCGTGAGAGTTTAGTCGTTCGGCGGTTTTCAAACTGTTACCTTCGTCGTTGCGGCGCATCAACCCCGCCGATATTCGACAGGTGCCAAAGTGCCAGCCGCATACGGTGAAGAGTTTTGCCAACAGTTCGCAGAACTGTCCGACCGTTATGCGGCACGAGGTCATTCTGGCATTGCTAGGCGATCCTTTGGCAAAAGGACGAAACGTCCCGGTCATTCGCACTTTACCTCCGGTCACGTCTAGCCCTTGTGTGCCACGTCGGTAACCTGGCTTTGTTAAAAACCTTTCATCGGCTTTGAACGGCAATCGTGTTTCTTTTATGGGCCTTGCAGTGCCGTACTAGAACGTTATGTGCTCCTTTTCATTGCTCTGTGGATATGTCGATCGACGACCATTTCGAGGAATCATTTTCTAGACTGATCGTGAAAGTTTATATGACGCCGCAATCCTTGGATAGCAAATACCGACGCAGTATGGATGGGATGTTAAGACGTTCAGAAGTGTTCAGGAGACGATCAGGCAGACGTATTCATACGTTTGTCTGCCCACATGTAGCAAAAAGCAAGCAGGATGATAACGACATCATGACATCGTAACGATTGTCTTTACCATAATCCCCTTAAGGTAGTCCAATCCACCTATAACACTAAAATCTGTCTCTTATCGAGTATTTCGAATCTGATCAGTCTACGATTGCGCGGTAACATGAATCAGTCACAGCACAGGCATACAATTTCACTGACTTTTTCCATATGTGTCAAACTGATTGTTCTCTTGACATCACTCCGCATCTTCCACCTATAATGGAGACAGATTCAGTCGCCACAACGTCGTATACAATGAAGGCTTTCGAAGACCAGTAGGTGGAGCTGACTCGCATGACCCCAAACGCCGTTGCAAGTCCGTTTAGCAGGGGGTGTATCGACGTCAAGGGCTTCCTCATCCCTCTTGTTCCTCCATGGCCGCGCGTAATTGCGTTTGCGTCATCCTTGCATCGAGTGGACCGGTGTGTTGCGCGCCATTATCCTCTGTGACCTCAACTTGGCCGAATAGTAGCGTTGCGAGAACGTTGGACCAACGTACGAGGAGGTTGGTCTACCGGTACTACGGGTTTCCAAGCCGTTCCTACCCGGTGCAAAACCCACTTCGACTTCACCCTTTCTCATCACGGCCGGCAAGCCTGCAGCACAAGCAGCATCAGTGCACGCGGACGCCCTGAGCCCTGGCTTTGATAATGCTGATTGGAGTTTGGCGAACAGCGGGCTCGCACCCGTCTCCGAGCACAATTACTGCATCCTCTATTTCATGCGGTTTTCCCTCCCTAGGATACTTCTACGCAAGAGAATGAAGGCTTCCGAGAGAATAATAATGCCTCAGGGAATCAGATTCAGATTTTGTAGAGATTAACTGATATTAGAAATTATCTTCCCGATCGCATACAGTTTTCTCAAAGTAAATTCTGAACGAATTCATTGATGTTCTATCCTCGAACTTGATCCGTTACAATGGAAACGGGATAATGAAAGGCTTCCAAGGGAATAATGGAAATGGAAGAAATGAAATTGTGCTATAGACGGAATAGCTGATTTGGAAGTACCTTCCTGATTACTTTTTTATCGACAAATGCTCAGTTGAGAATATCCTTTGAACGGCTACGTTGGCGTTTGAGTTCTATGCGTTGTGTTATTTATAATCATACCATTATACTTTGCATTCAGAAACAAGAATAAAAACAAAAGGGCAAAGTAAGCTCTTCTCAAGTAGGTTGCCTCATTGCTCGTTCCACCTTTTCCCAGTACAATGCTCGTCCCATTTATATTCCCTTGCTTTCCTGTACAGAACAGAACTGTACAGAACAGTGAAATTGTGCGTTACAAAGACGAAACGAAATTAAGCTAATGACTTTTTTGCTCTTGGCAATGCATGTCATTTTTCTTCATCGACAAACGTCGAAGGTTGACGCGGTTCTCTGAGAGGCTTATTGACATTGAAGCTCCGCCCAACGCGAGGAAAAATCTTTATGGAGGGATTCATAGTCGTCCGTGCATTTCTGAGTTTGATGAATGAAGAAACTTATTGCGAATATTTCTCAAGGGAGCACTTGTCATTCGATAGTGAATACGGCCATTAGAGAGCTCGCCGTCTCGAACAAACATCGCAAGAAAAAAGGATCGTATTTCCGCGAAAATATGCGCATATCCGTTTCATGACAGACTTACTTCATCGTACATTTCTCCATTCTCCATTGTCGAACGCGAAGGAGAAATGGGAAGCTAACGGAAAAATAATAAGGTTCAGCGGTATGAAATGGAACTTCTGAAGGGAAGAACTCATTATAAATTCAACATAATTCATGTATGTTCACATCGTTTCGATATTGAACATTATTTTTACACTGTATCGACGTTTGATGTCTACATAAATTAGAAAAATTCTTTATAAAGTTCCCAAGAGGAAAGTCAGGATGGATCAATAAATGCGGTTATTAGCAAAGTAGTGGTTTCAAAAAAAGTAAAAAAACGTATTTCATTTCGCTATTTCTGATTCTCATATGCATTTAAGAAATCATCCAACGAAACCTTAATACCTGCGAAAAAAAAGTTCACCCTTTTGATGTGATGGATACAATTTATCGTAATTAATGAAAAAAATTTATTCAATTTTTATTGATGCAACCGACATTAATTAACCATTTGCGTATTATTAACCGCGAAAAACATGAGTCGTATTGGTTTCGAAGAAATATCTAATATAATGACTTAAGGGTATTTATGATCGTTTTCATGAGAATAGTAAGGATCTAACTGCGATTACGGCGATACCCTCATTAACGAGAAGTAGCAATCGAAGTGCGAGTATCCAGTTTCGCGTGTACGTGTGTAATTGCGTCTTCTATTTCGAGGAAATTCTACCTCAGACGCAATAGTTATTACAAGCAAGTAACATGCTTCAGGGAATGAGGTTGCGCTCTTAGCGAAATGAATCGGTTTGAAATATTCATACTGATAATTAAGCTTAAGTACATGACCCGTCGTACAGCCGTTCAAGGTGATCAGAATTGCGCGATACTAAATTTATGGCAGGTAGACACCGTCATTAAGGGTATCGAATTTTGTAGGAATTATTGTGGAAAGTATGAAGTTGAATCTCATGTAACGGGATGGACCAGTTTTGCATATAAGTAGACAACACGAATGATAGAAACATATGGGTGACTATAGCGCAGTGATTAGCGCTCTTAATTAGTACCTGATCAACCTTTGTCGGAAACCCAAGGTCACCATATTTTCTATCATCGATTTTTGGACCATCCATCACAGCATCAATAACCACCAATCTTCCGAAGTCGCAGGATGTTCCTTACACTAAACTTCATATGTACTGTTTGGGTAAAGGAAGGGATAGAAAAGGGAAAGAAAGGGATATATTCACTTATTTTCAACCCTTAAGGCTCCTCAATCACTTTACGTGATTCCAAAGTCCGCGTACCGTCTGAAAAACTAGTTCAACGTGTTCTTACACTTGAAGTGAAAATAAGGAGGTAAATGGATCGCGTATCTGCAATAGGCAAGAGCGTACAGAAGAGTTGTTGCGCGAAAAGTATACCATTTCCACTAAGGCCCTTCCATTGCCTCGAGATTACGAAAGTTCGAATTTCAACGATCCGGTGAAATAAATATGGAAGGAAACACGAATAGTGTGTGGCGAAGGCAACTCTGCAGGCCTCGGTTCCCGTATTATAGTATACTTTTTCGATTTAAAGCGACGGTATTCCCGTATCGCGCCGTCTAACTGAACTTTTTCTAACTATACCGCGAAACTTCTTTTCCGAATCTGTCAGGACATACTTTTCCAGAAAATTTAAGAATATATCCAACACTAGCTGTACTCCGGAGAACTGCAGCTTACTGCAGATAGCGCGGGGTATTCATCGTGCAAAAACACTTATACAGTAGTAGTCTATGCATGAAGCTTGGCGATATTCGCTCAGAAGCTGTACATTTCATTACAGTTATATACTGCGCGGATAGCACAGTTGCAAAGAAAATAAAGAAATTCCTGGGATAAAAGATTTAAAGTTTCCTTTTTTTCTCGTATCGTTTCGCTCCTCGTATATCCTCTTTTCGGTGAGAAGTAGAAAGAATATTTTCCCATTCCCGACTGAATTAACAACGAAACAGATAGGTAAGTAAAGTGTAAAAAAAGTTTAAGAACAAATATCGGAAAATTCTCGGTTTTTTTTTTTTCAAAGCTCTCAATAAAAAAGCAGCGAAAAACAACAGCGAAGAAAAGCTACCGTTGCACACTGAAGTGTCGCAATTGGACGCGGAGTTTCATTGGCTAGCATACCTTTGCCCAATTTCTCGAATAAACATTTTGCCGTTCACGAGCGGAAGCGGTAGTGGGGAGGTGCGCGTTTGTGTCACACTCGGGCCGACCCGGTGCCAACGAGATCAATGGTCGCGCTAGTCCACTTCGTCCTGATCCGCCTTCCTTCGTTGCTACCGGTTTTCGGCGTACAAGCCAAGAAAGTTCGAGAGCATTCTCTCGATTCATCAGAGGCTTCGCAAACTTCACAGACCATCGCTGGAAAACTGCTGCTGCTTTCGATACGAGGATTTTACTTCGGTAGCTCGGGCAACACTTGAAAATTAAGAAATAGGGCAAACATTCTGACTGGTTGATCTCTCATCAACTGCAGATTTATCGAGTCCTGTTGCCCGCTTAAACTGATCTTATAAGTAGACGAAAAGCCGGAAAGTCGCTTGACTGCTTCCATAATTGAAGATTACAGTCTGTTGGACTTGGAAATGGGGCTTCTTTGATGCGTTGATTGGTAGAAACATGCAAATCGTGCGTTCCTTTGATAGTTTCTCGTTATGCTTAACCCGCAACCGCAGATGCATCATCATAACAAATACGCGTGCATCATACCGCTTGGAACATCTATACCAGTGATACGGAGTCATCAAGCTCTGTCAGCTAGGGCGCGGTAACTCGAGCATAATATCCCATCGTTGTAGGTATACGATCTGTACTAGCTATGTGGATAACATAGCATGCGCTACGTATGATCTACGGAGAGGTATCATCAGCAGCATCATCATCACATCCGTAATCAACGAGCATACCTCCTATCATCGTAGTACGCATCGTTCACTCTTCGCCATGGAGCTTCGTCATAAACGAGGTTGTGCAACATACGATTGTCTAGGCTTTCCCATCCTCTCCGAGAGAAACCCTCACGGGCTTTCTCTCTCTCTCTCAGTATCGCAAAATGTGGTATGCTATATCGAATAGCAGTGTTCGTAGTTCAGCGATTCGCATATGCATCCTCAATTCGATGCTTTTACATTCTGCCGTTCTGATCGACGGGCATTTCGTATCGGCAGCTTTCATGGAACGTTAAAGATCGAGGCTATTGGTACGTTGGCCTCGATGTCGATTCTGATTCAGTCGAGAAGACGGGAGTATAGATTCGTCCCATCTATGTACTGTTTCCATTGTACGATGTGGTTGAATTCACACTCCGTTGGATTCCTCCGAGTTTCAAGATCAACATCAAAAGTGGTCTTCGAGCGATGATAGGATCTCTTCTTTAGGCGAATGATAGGCTCTTTTCTTCATCATGGTATCTTTGCCCTATTCCTTGTTGCGGAAAGTAGCAAATGAACACCGCACGTCTAAAAGCAACACGCAACTTTCGCGCCGAATGGGAGCCGACCTCGGTGTCACGAAGTTTTAGTTTTTTGTTCTTTCCTCTTTTTGCGCCTCACAGCACGTTCACGCGAGTACGGTGTGAAGAACCCTCGAGGCCTTTTTCGTGCTCTCATTCGCTCTCCGGTTAATGGCCGCACTCAGCCGTGCCAACGAGGAGTTTATTCGATCCTAGCAAGGGGCTTCATTTCATCAACCCTGCTACCCAATACTTCCTCGAAGAAAAATTAATCGAGCGAAGGCTTCTGGCTGCTCCCAACGGCAACGATGACGACGACGACTTTGGGACGTAAGAGAGTCTCTAATACACTTTCGAGCTGCTGGATGTTGCCGATGCGAATCCTACAGTGTCGTAGCTCTTCCAAGAGAGTTATACGAGAGAGGGCGTCGTTAGGGTAGATAAGTCCGGATAAGTAGAGACGCTCGAGGGTGAATATCACCGCTGCGATCTTATTAAACATCTTTCGCACCGTTAAAACAACGGGACGCCGGTACAAGTTGTTGAACTTGTTCATCGCAAGAGAATATAAAGAATGATGATGAAGAGGGAAGAACGAGTCGAGGGAATAAGAATTCGGGGGATGGTATTCTTTTTTTGTCATCTTCTCTGCGTCGCACCGTGCATATACAGTCCAAACTCCGTATTCTTAACGCCTCTTAACTTAACTACTCCCTTATCTTAACTCGTTACCATGGCAACGATTCCCCTTAACTGTATTTCCCCTGAGTCCATTCTCCCCGCTCTAAGCGGTATCTACGAACGCGTATACCCCTCATTACCCCTACTTGCAGCAACTGACCAGAACTGACCTTGTTTGGTCCCGACAAGTTAAGAATACGGAGCTTCTACTGTACAGAGAACCACTCATCCGCTATTGCGATTTTAGAATCGAGGAAACTCTTTGTCCCTAACGAGGACAAAGGTTTTCTAAACGTTGTAACTCCCTACAAGAGCTCAGAAACGTCCAACCGTCCTATCTACTTTTATCATTACCTTTTCATAACTTCCTAGGTGACGTACCTATATTCATTGAGGTTCCCAGAGTTATTTAATTACGACAGCAATTAAGAATGTAACTAGACGAAGAGCCCAACCTCGTCCCAAGGTCGTCCTATCGTGCCTTAAGGCCAGTTAACTGATCCCGTAGAAAATTACTATTCTCCGTCTCTCTTCTACATCTTCCACTTTCTACTTGGGTAATAGCCCCGAGGGTGCAGGAGAATTTCACTCAACCTAACCTTTGATCTTAGCGTCTAGGCCTGCGAGAAGATTTGTATGGCTCTTGTCTTTTATCTATCCTCGAGGAACATGCGCCGCACGTAGTGGCGATTAACTAATTACTCTAATACGCAGTTCCTCACTTGAATAATATATCAAAAGATCTAAGATTGCATTCCCGTTCTCCAAGTGCAATGTAAATTCTCACGGAGATCCTAATTCACCGACAAATTGAAGACGTTCAACTGATAGCCAAACTTTATTTGGATTTTTCGCCGAATGTTCTTTCTCCAGTTACACCCTTAATTCACATATATATGCAACTTACAACAATGTGGCAAACTATTTCGTTCAATTTTGGAACAATGAGCAATCAATCTTACATATGTAGGTACGGATCTAATTTAATCAAAATGGTTCGCGATGTATTTTATACACAAGTTTGATTGTGTATTGTTCCAAAATTACGAAACGGGTCTGTAATGTTCATTGAAATTATTGCTTGGGTCCTCAAGACGTCTGGAATAAAAGAGAACGAGATTTGTCTTCACCCTCTCCAAGACGTTCCACCCAGCAATTGAGTGAACGATTCGATATAAATGCGTAGATAACCCGCGCATGAAGACGTTTGTCCGACGAAGGCGATCAACATGATTCAAGTGAATCCTCATAGGGTAGCAGGATGTTCTCAACTAAGATTGAATAAGCGGTTAACCACCCAAAGACAAACGTCTTTATCTTTTTTGGGTCGAGATAATGCTCGCAAAATGTACGGCTTATCCCTCGGAGCCTTACTGGTATCACTGTTCCGCTCATCTAAGCCTCTGTGTGGTGCTAATATTGGTGCTGGAAACTGTTTTCTCCTTTCGTTGTCGTCGTTTTCGTTGCCAAGGCGATTCATACCAGAGCTCGGTAAGATTTCTCGAGGCTCTCGGTCGACCTCATGCGAGCAAACGAAGCAGGGGGTGTATAGTGGGCGGCCGGGTGTTGGGTTTGGGGGGAGGGGGGAGTTTGAACGCGCGGGTGGTAGCAGACGACGACCTTTCCACCCCGACGGGTTTGCGCTCTACGATCCCACAAGATCGCGTGGCAGTCTTAAGTTCCGCAAAGTGAAATTTACAGCCTGCAACGACGAAGCTCCCCCGTGCGAGCCGTAGATATATATAGAAGGAAAACCCCCTAAGAGAGCAACGAAGGAACAAGGAAGATGGGTAGATAGGGCTACCAAGGGGATGAAGAAAGACGACAAGCTACAGAGACCTCCCGCTTAATATTCTGGTAGCTCCCGCAGGACACTTCGGGAGAACACGACGAGGACGAGAGGAACTACTAGGGGTCGTTCCCCGTCGTCGTTGGCTTGCGCGTGTCCACAGCATCACCAACGAGACGCCCAACGACGAGGGAAGAGGGGTGCGCGCAACCGTGGTTGCGAAAGTTGTACCCGGTACTAGTACTATACTGACGCGTCTGTGATGCTTTCAAGGCAAGCTGCTTGGTTGTCGAATGAAAGGGTGAAGGCTGGGGAGGGGGTGGGAACTGAAGGATTACATGGAATGCACAAGGGTGAGATATTATAGCGTTCTTAGAGAAAGAAATCAACGGAGAATGGCACTAGTTGAAACGTGTTTAAAAAGTAATCGCTTCGAGGACACTTGACTAGTTTTTCATCCGATTACAAGTGGTCCTGGTACACTTGAGGCAAAGAAGAGGGTTCTCTGCTTTTGTTTACGTAACCCGATGATTTCACATCTTCAATAAATGAGTTTCTTTCAAATAAAAAATTATTTTTAAAAAGGCTCCAAAAAAACAAAAACGACGAGTTTGATGATTGATTGCTTGACAATTTCTTCCCTTTATACAACAAACCGCGGAATTTGAATTTAAGGGAAATTAATCATTGAAGATATCTTCACACCCCTCTATTCTTCGTCGCTGCCACAGCTTGACATCGAAAAATATGATAGTCAGAATACTGACTGTCCTATCGTCTTTTTTTTTTAATGGCGCTTTGTGTTTTTTTAATGTACTAATAACCCATTAAATTGTTCGGGAGCTTTAGTAGAAAAATTCCTTTTACGATTTTACTTTCTAGTAGTGCGCTACTGGTGAGTCACCTGGTCTCCAACATACTTTGCATAATAAGTAGAACTGTGGGGTGGTTTATAAACGCACAGTGGCGGACAGTGACATACGTTTCCCGAAGGGCGTGGTTCTCGTATTCGACCATCGCAGCCTCTTACCCCTTTCCACCCTGTCGCTCTCGGCGATAGCTGACCTCGACGCCGTCCTCCACCGTCACCTCTGTTCCCGAACTTTTTGACCGTCCGCGCGGCTCTTGTACGATGTACCTATAGCACACCACACGTTGGAAAATAATTATCTCTCTCTGTTTCTCCCGTGCGCTAGTCGTCCGACGAAAAGTCGAGTCAGCGTATCCGCGAATCCCTTATTCCGGTCTATTTCTCTGCCTCCTGCGAAGCACAGTCCTTTTTCTCATACCGGCAATTCATTTACAACCCGAACTTTAAAACGACGGAATTTTTTTTTTTTTTTCGTCGTTTCGTGATATATTCGGTTGTTCTTTCTAACAATGGCTTTGAATAATACAAAGTTTATAATTCGAGAAATAATCTTTTACAAAATGAGGCCAACAATGAGGAAAAAGTATTCAATTTCCCACTTCCGTTTCTTTCTTGTAGTACTTATCGACACATGAAACAGGAAGAATGGCTCACCGAGCCGTGTAGATTCTGCGCCAGTCGATTAATCGAAAGTTAGCCAATTGGTTAAATCAAAAACCAATTGATAGAATGATAAATCAACACGGGGAGAAGGATCTACTAAAAATTACTATGTTATCTGGTAACATCTGACGGTGGCGCCACCCATGGCGAAAATACTCGACGTTACGAGAATTTTCACCACATTTATGGGGTTTTTACCATATCTTATGGTAAAAATTTGCGTAGTTCTCGTAATTTTCAACAGGTGGCGTCATTTACTCCGCATTACCAGAAATTTACGATGTATTTTACTAGATATTTGGTAAATTGTATGAGATCCTTCCGATTCTTCGATCCTTTCTTCTGGTAACATTCGACGGTGGCGCCACCTATGGCGAAAATAGTCGATGTTACGAGAATTTTTACCACATTTATGGGGATTTTTACCATATTTTATGGTAAAAATTTGCATAGTTCTCGTAATTTTCAACAGGTGGCGTCATTCACTCCGCATTACCAGAAATTTACGATGTTTTTTACTAGATATTTGGTAAATTGTATCAGATCCTTTTCTTGGTGCAATTACTTGAATGATAAACCATTCGGTTGGTTGACACCGAATTTATTGGTTGAGACACCTAATTGCGAAGCTGTATGGTTCGACACAAATGGACCTGTAAGCATCTTCCGAGAGTTACTAGACGGACGTTAACGAAAAACGATTTGCTGAAAAATGTTAACCGTTTCACGGCACATGCAAGTCACGTTTCGACACGATTCATTCGTCTTACTATACTATTCGTACTTCACTGAGAGGCTAAAGAGATCAGCTAAGAGTCTATATACTAAGTCTCTCCTATATCCCGGGCTAAAGGTTGCCTCGTCGAGAAGGGTAAAGACGGGTTGTACATAACTGGCGTCAGACACAAGCCCGGGGCGTCTTTAAAATGACGAGCAAAAAGCTCACTGGTAGCAGCAGCAATAGCAGCAGCGACAGTGTGCAGCACACAGAGCTGTGCGGGAGGTAGTTAATTGCTATCCCTCGGGAAACGCTTAGCTTTGCTGCACCATTGCTGCTGCAAAATCCCAGACGACGATATAGACACACGGTCGTTGGCTTACCACGATAGCGTCGTTCGCTTTTCCTTCACTTTACTTCCATATTGCCTCTCGGGCGATGCGAACGCCAACGATAGCACGTGCACTCGTGCGCTGTGTACAGACGTGATAAAAGTTCAATTAGAATATACCAGTCGAAAAAAAAAAAAACACTTTAATTACCCGTCCCGTATATTTGTTATTGCCATTCAACGAAGAGGATTCCTTTCTGCACTGGAAAGAGGTTACAAAGTTTTCATTCCAACTGATGATAACTAACTCTCGGGAATCTCTGCGTTTCTGGCGAGCAGTGAGGACGTACGGGAGGGATGTGCAATGGGTTTATAATTAGTATGATAATATTGCCGCGGGGTAGAAACCGCATTAAAAAAGTTTATTATTACGATCAGAAAACAGTTCGCAGGCGAACTTAAAAAAAAAAAAAAACATCGCGGTGAAACCGCATCGAAATGTTGGAAAATTGTCGGAGGAAAATAGGGGTTGATATGGGGGTAAATCATGTTGATTTTTACTCGAATGCCGAATATCGGCGTACAACGATCGTTTTAAGATTGTCTTTTTCATGGTATTTGCTAAATTGCATTGTATCCATAGATCGCGTAACCAGAGAGTAAAGAAATAACGGAGCATACCGATTTCATCGATCTGTGGGAGATTTTTTTTTTTTTTTTTTTTTTTTTCATTTATTTTCCACTGTCAATACAGCTTGTGTGCATTCAAACAAACGGGATCGAAATCCTAGCGGTAAATCACACAGACCGGAATACAGGAAACAGAATAAATAATAAATAACAAAAAAACGAATGAAAAACACATTGGGTAAACAGTATGTGCACCCAATATACCGATTGGCGGACTCGTTTATCCTAACTTTAGATTCAACCGTTGTGTAAAGCGCGTGTAACTCGAATGGGGAAATTTGCTGTGTATTCACTCGCGGAATAGTAACAGCCGGTGATTTGATTACAGCTTTGCAAAGGAAAAGGGTAAAAAAAATGAACCTCTGTACCGACCGAGCGCTCGATGTTTTTTTTTTTTATTTTTTTTTTATTTTATTTATTTGGGCCTATAGCGTTCGTATTTCCGAGCGTTGATGCATGTATCCAAAAAAAAATAATGCAAATAGTAGAAAGAAAAAAAAAAATGGAAAAATGGGTGGAGGAAAAAAAATGCCATCGAACAGAAAAGAACATCGGTTTTGTTGTTTTTTTGGTGTGGTTCGCTGGCGTTTTTTTTTTATGTACGAATTCATGTGTGCATTCAATCGCGGCATTTCGTATTTATACAACTTTTGTGCAATGTGCTTTCATGGAAAAGCGTTGCCGACGGCAAAAATCTCAACGTTATACGAAATCTATCATTTCGATCGTTCTGTCGATGTATACAAAAACATCGATCGCGATCGCCGCGATCCAATGGCAAAAAAAGTATTTATTTTTTGCGTGTTCTTTCGCTGTTCAAAGTACTCAGTCATGTCGAACATGAAAATTGTGTGCCTTTCGAGACTGAAATCGTAGGAATCGGCTTGTGAAACAATTACGCGGATAATGGTCCAAATAGCAAGCGCGCTGTAGTCGGAGCGCAGAGAACAGATAATCGGCGTGCTGTAGTACCGAATATCCGGAGGTTTACCGCGTGTACGATGCCGCCGCTACACCGGGCGCGTGTCGTACATGAAAACCGCGAACATACGAATAGAATGGCCAAAGTGTAAACCGCAGCTACAAATTCATTATATGCAGCGGGGAAAAGGTCGAAGGCACGTAATGAGAATATTATTCCGAAGTTAATTGAAAAAAAAAAAAAAAAAAATTCTGCAACGATTTCATCGGAAGTTCGATATAGAAAATGACCGATAATTCGCGATATTTACCACAAAAATAATTTTTTTTTTTTTCATTCGATTTCTCACGCAGCCTCCTCATTTTCTCGAATATTTTAATTTCGCCGTATCGCCGAGAGAATCACGAAGTTGCGGTGTGCGCTATGCGAGAACGTACGACTGAGTTTTCGGGCAGATAGTTCATCGCGAAAGCACGAGAAGTCTACGGGGGATATACATAGCGATGTTAGGACAGAGAGTACGAGAGGAGAGTGATAGAGAGAAGATTGGTCAAGTGCGATAGCGGAAAGTGTAGGGAGTAAGGGTATGGAATAGACGAAAGCTCGACGAACTGACCAGGGAACGGGTTAGGTCTGCCGACCGGTGTCGTCGTTGACCGCTGGACTCGAGTCAGTTTCATCCTCGACGGGGCGGTTCGTCCGGTCCCTGTGTCGTGCACCGGGGTACCGGGAAAAGGGAATGAGAGAGTGTGTGTCTGTGTGCAGCAGTGGAACCCAGTCGAGGAACTCGAAAGCCGACCCGCCTGCTCGCTCGCTCGCGACTCTCGAGTGAAATAAAATCGATATGCCGCACCCGCGCCTGGCTCTGCTGCTGGCTAGCAGCTCTACTCCGGCGGTCCAGAGACAGCAGCAGTCCTGTGCCGCCACTCCCGGCTCCATTCCATCCTCCTTCGGCATCCAGAGCACCGGAATGTACGGAAATAGCGGAGGATTTCTCTAAGCGCGGGGGGCCTTTTCTTTTCTACTCCTTTTTCTCACTCTCTGCTTTATTTTTCTTCTATTTTTTTTTTTTTTTTTTCAAGTCGCTAGGAGAACGGCAACGTGACGAGAATAAATGACAACCATCCCTCGCAACGAGGGATGGGTTGCAGTAGCGACAACGCATATGAAAAAAAAAAAAAAAAATCGTCGTTCTTATCAGCTGCAAGTGGTTAGATTTTTCGTATTTACTTCATTATTTTTTATATAAGTTACCAGTTATTAATTACATATTAGGCACATGTGAAAAATGATGTAAAAATATTGAAATAATTTCTAAAAAAAATTTATATTGTAATATTATTTTTTAAAAGTCAAATCATATGAGTCGAGCAGAATTTTTTTAAGTACTTAATGGGTCCTTTATATACAGTATTTTTCTAAAAAAAAAATATTCGAATTAATTTTTCAAAATTTATCAAATTTTGAAAATCTTTTGAAACTTTCTGGACATTTTTTTTATTGATAGAATTGAAAAAAAAAATATATTTCTGTCTTTTTATCACATTGAAAAAGTATTCTATATCTCAAACGCGATGTTTTAGAGGCTTAGAAAACGCGCGCATATCGATACGTTTGACGCGTAAAAATGGTAATTTTGAATTTTCGGTTTTAAGTTTGAAGGCTAAACTCGTTCTTAAGATTCATGGCTCCGGATCCGTGCATCTTATTTTGTATTTTGCATATTTCTTTTTCTTATTTTTCGACGTTACGAGACATGTGAGAGAAAAATTTCTGGAGACGAACGGTGTCGCGCGTTGACGGGGTTCTGCGTTTCGTTCGCGATTCGACTACCGTCACTCACGTAAACCTGTCTTACCTTCTAACTTCCCAGCGTCGTCTTTTCCCCTGTAGGGCGTCACTTCAATACTTTTTATTACTTTTCTCCCGTCGCAAAGCCCGCGGCGACCTCGTCGGGTCGACTCCTCTCGTCTCTCGCTATGTACGGTCGTCTCTTTTTCAACGCCCGCGCATAGCGCACATCCACGCCGAAGAGCGGCTGAAAGCTCTCGATGTAAATACGTATGCAGGATGGATGAAATAACCGATCCTCGACTCTGGCGTATACCATGAGGCGATGATAAATGATGCGTCCCACGGGTGTAAGATGGAACGCTCAGCTTTCCTCAACGCGTCCACGCCATATCCCTCTCCACCCTTTCTGTCGCTCCTCCTGTGGCGAAGTGTAATGAGATTACACGCAGCATCCGCGTCTGGATCTTCTCCGCAGCGTAACAAACCCCTCAGAGAATTGAATACCTTCTCCAGGTTTTTCGCCCGGAAAGTTGCCTATTAAAAGGGGATGATGAAGAAATTCTTCATTTTCGTGCTTTCGGCTAATTAGTTATAAACATAAATCATAAATAAAGACAATAAAATTAAACGACAGTGAATAGTATCTATTATACGCGTTGCATGATGTCCACAGAGAATGCATGCCAAACGGAAACATTTGGCTTTTGTGTCGATTCTCTCGAAATTCTGTGCGCAGTCTCTCTCACTGGCAAAGTGAGGCAACAGCTCGGACGATAAATAATCGTCGAGTACATGAAGAAGCGCTTTGCGAGCGGAGTCCATTGTGTTCTCGCGTACAGATTGTGTTTCGTGGCGATCTTTTTTTTTTTTTCATATTTTCATCTACGACGCAAAAATTACTTCAATTTTCGAGACACAATGAAGTCTTTGTCGCGGGCAACAGCAGTCTCTTACGTGGAGAGAACAGGCAGCTTGAATGAAGGGGTAGTTTTGCTGCGACTGTTTGGTCCCACGTGTTGCAATGAGTGAATCTATATATGTATGTGGGTGTGGAGAGGCTGTTCTCGAGAGGGTGAAGCGTTCGGAAAAAAAAAACGCCTGTTTGGCCGACACGAGTCGATGGAAACGAGAAAATAAACGATCAATATAGTTGTAGCGACACTTGTTTGAGACAAAAAAGACCCCAAATGCAAGTTGGCGGCGGACGCACAGGAAAGGTTAGGTAGATTAGCTGTGTGAGGGTAGGAAATTTTCGGAGGGGGTAACCGTAAAAATTCGGAAGGGTAAACGGCGAAGTAAGGGGAACACTACTTAACCTAACCAAACCTAACCTATCCTAACCTAACCTCATCTAATCTAACCTAACAAAACCAAACCAAACCTAACCAAACCTAACCAAATCTAACCTAAACTAATCGAACCTAACAAAACCTAACATAACGAAACCAAACCAAACCAAACCAAACCTAACAAAATCTAACAAAACCTAACATAACGAAACCAAACCAAACCAAACCTAACCTAACAAAATCTAACAAAACCTAATCGAATCTAACAAAACCTAATCTAACCTAACCTAACAAAACCTAACCAAACCAAACCAAACCTAATCTAACCTAAACTAATCGAACCTAACAAAACCTAACATAACGAAACCAAACCTAACAAAATCTAACAAAACCTAACATAACGAAACCAAACCAAACCAAACCTAACCTAACAAAATCTAACAAAACCTAATCGAATCTAACAAAACCTAATCTAACCTAACAAAACCAAACCTAACCTAACCAAACCTAATCTAACAAAACCTAACCTAACCTAACCTAACCTAACCTAACCTAACCTAACCTAACAAACCCTAACCTAACCTAACCTAATAAATACTGTTGATAATAAATCGCGTTAAATTTTCAACAATAAATAAGTTATTTTCTCATCGCGCTATCGACTTACCAAATGCCATAAATTTTCCTTTACTTCCGGTATTCTACGTAACACTGAAGTACAAAATGTTTCTTTTTATTTGAGATATCTCTCTAAGTTTCCAATTTAAAATTTAAAATACGACTTCACGTCCCACCCAGATCTTTCCCCTCGCCGTGTAAGACGGAGTGAAGCACAATTACGAGACCCTTCCTTTTGCCCCTCGTCTTCACTTGTGAGATAAAAAAAACTACATGGCAGGACGAGTGATCAACTTTCCCACCTTAATTATCTTCTCCATCACTCGCTCAGCATTCCCGCTTTGCATTCTACAAATTTCCTTGCGAATAATTCACAATTTTACGAAAATTGCTTGAGTTACCAGAAGAGACATTTTAATCGATCGATAAATCGATAATTCTCGCCATAAATAATACTTCCGGTTAATTTACAGTTTTTCAAAAAATGTTTAAATAATAAATCAGTCTTTTCAATGAATATTTCAACGTTGAAACATTTTTTTAATTATAATGCAATTTCAAAGCTTAAAAGATCGAAAGAAAAATGAATTCTCAGCTTCGCAGGCCAATCGTATCGTTCCTTTTGCTATAATAGTAAAATAAACGATTCAGCTCCGCGACTTCGAAATAAAATGATTTTCATCGATGTAATTCACAACTTAACAGGCGATTACTTTGCTGTCTTAACCCTTCAAAATTAACCCTTTCCAATGCTAAGTGCCTCTCGCATAACGTTCCTCATTTGCATCACAGTATTAACGACTAACCGTGAAATATATATAGCATAGTATAATGAACATCCGACACCTCATCCATCTATTCTCACCGCCGTCCGAGGGGCTAAGAGGCTTTTGACCCGTCGTCAATTCCCAAGATCGTCGAGTTTCAAAAGTCATTCTCTCCTCTCGCGGAGGCTGACTGATCAATTCTCGAGAAAATGGCTTGCGAAACGCTAACGTTCGTAACGTGTACAGCGATCTCCAAGTCTGTGTATACCACTCGTAAGATAGTATAGGAAAAAGTGTGTAAGTGCGCACCGCGAGGGGTCGACGCTCGCGACAAGCCGGGGCGCTGCTCTGGGGGCTTCAAGTATCCACTCTCCGAGGGTATTCTCGAGAGTTTCGCGCTCGCGGACGTCGACGACGACCCCTCAGGCACACGACGAGATCCGACGAGATCCGTCGAGCGCCCGACCCGGGGGCACCAAACCGCACAGTAGATTTTACCGCTTACTCGAGGCATTTTAAATCCTCGAATAGGGAAGCACCCATTTAGCGGCCTCTTCTCCCCTCGCGAATATCGCACACTTTCACCTACACCCGGGTGAATACCCAGCTACTGTGTCTACCCAACTTGATTTTCTTACGCTCCATGCAACCCGAGTCTTCCTCACGTATTACTAGTTAGCTCTCCGGCCGCTATACTGCATTCTCAAACATCTCGTCTCTTTTCTCATCACGCTTAACCATTCTATCTTTATCATTCGCGTCTCTGTGCGCCACTTTACACTGAAAACCGTCTTCCCTTTCTCCGCGTCGCGATCTCCTCGAACCCCTTGCCTCGTGCACTCAGCATGGAGGTTACGTGGGCGACTCTTCGGCGCTAGTTTCGCCTTTGTACAATCGAAAACAGGGCTTTCTCCAGAAACGGGAAAGCGTGGTCTCTTGGCTCTCGAGAGAGCGATCGAGAGAAGGAGGGAATTAGTATTCCTAGAGGATGCATCTCACGATGCAAAGACTATATATAGGTACCGCTACTTCTCTCTGTATAGCTGCGAATCTCAATGCTACGAGGCACTCTCGTTCGCTTTAGCTTCTTGCCGTGGAACGGAATGAAAAAGCTCGACGGAGAGAAGAAAAAAAAAAAAATGGTGAACAAAAAACGGAAAAATAAAAAAAATGGGACGGCGAAGAAGACTTAATCGCGACTGTCTCGGTTGGTCGTAATCGGCGAAAATATATATATATATATGTATATCTATATAGGTTTGAGCGGCAAATGAAGAACGGCAGCTTCTGTGCTAATGGAATAGCTATGAAATTGACTTTGGAATTAACCCTGAAATTTAAATAAGAACCTTATTCGGTACCTCGCGAACGATTTTTTTTATTCCCTTTTACAGTCTCTCTCTCTCTCTCTCTCTCTTTCTCTCTCTCGATCTCTGCATCTGCGCAAATTTGCATATACCATAACCGATTATCGCGTTATCGTTGCAATGGTAACCGCGAATTCGCGAGTCACGGTATCTGAAGTGAAAAAAGGACCATTTTTGAACGTAAAAAAAAATTCAATATTTGGCTATTTTTTTTTTAACCGAATTTTTTCATTTTTTAAGTAAAAAATATTAAAGAAAAAAAAAATTTGTGACATTTTTTTTTTTTTTTACAATTTATTACACTTTTTTTTACCTCAGACATTTTTTTAATTGTAGTAAATTTATGTGTTAAGAAATCCAATTTTGTTTGATATACTCGTTGGTTCTGCAACGGATTTTAGCAAACGATTCATTACCGTTTCACCTGCGAATATCTCCGTCGATACATGTCTCGTCGGGATTCATCCGTTAAGCTGAACAGTGTACCGCTTGTGGAATCTCGTGAATAGAGGTAAATCGTCGGAGTTAGTCTTCTCAGAGTTAAATCCCATTACGCCGAATGGAATTAATACTGTCGCATTGATGAAGAGCTGTAGAGAATGCTGGAGGAACATATGTAGGGAAAAGGGGGGTTGAAAGCGGCAGGGTGGCGCTTTTACGTATGGCGAAGCTTGTCGTCGTATATTCGTCATCATCTTCGTATCGACGGCACGTTCAGCTTCCCAAGAGTCCTTGAACGTTCCCTCATAGACGCAGCATCCCTTGGTACACTTTCCTGAGGGGTTTACCTGTTTCATCGCCGCCCCCCAAAGCCTCCCTACGAGAAGATCCCTTTCGCGTTTCTATGAGAGGGCAACTCTTGTACCATCATTTCTATATACCCTCCTCAGCATCCCCCGCAGCATCCGCTCTCGTCGTGGATCTGTTAGTGTCGCATTTCTCGCATCCAATGGACCAATGGCCACTCCACTTCGAACTCGAAACTGCAGAGTTGTAAATGTATCGTTAGGCGACGTGCCTCGAGAGTTTAAGCCCTTGTGATTCACCCCTTTCTCTCCCTCCTTTCGTGTTTAAGTCGTCTCTCTCGCGCATAGAACACCGGGATCTCGATACGTATTATATTCAAACTGTACGAGAAGTTCGATGACTCTAATGCCTGCGCAGTACACCAGAAGATCCAATTTCAATCCTCTCGCGCGGAAAGCCAAACGAACACACGAGATATAACGATTTGACTACCCCTGGGCGTTCGGCTGTTTGTGCCCTTTGAAGGATTTCTCCTGTGAGCCCAATTTTGAATGGAAACATCTCTACCCGGAGGGCCTTCCGACTCGCTTATTACGAATTCAAAATCGACAGCCCGTACCTTCCTATCCGCATTTTCATTCGCTTCTCTGATTCGTCATACTTTGACTTTTCATTTCGGATTAAAAATTCCGTACTGAAATCTCGAAAAATGCTGCATGCGGCGTCTCGTTGAAAGTTCTTTTGGAAAATTTGTCGATCAGACATTTTAGTGTCATTCGAAAATTTATCAACAAAAATTTAATTATTTTCATTACAAAATGAAGTTTCGAAAAAAATTTTGATTCGTTGCAAATTAATGCTATAAAATTGTTAACATATAATTATTATTATTATTTGAAAAAAAAAAAAAAGTTCATCTAAAATTACTGGAAATTCGGTATTTTCATCTAAAAAATCGGCAAAATCTATACATTTAAATTGTTCCAAAAACGTTTCAAAATAATTTTAAAAAATAATATCAAAATTCTTGAATTATGATTTGTAATAAGATAAATAACTCCGAAGTTTCGTATTGCTAATCAATAAAAATAATTTTTACTTTAAAAAATCGGTGTGTAATTCTTCCGGCGTTTCGTCGATGTTTTTCCGAGAAAAAAAGTTAAAAAAAAAAAAAAAACAATGTCGCAGCTGTTCCAATTTCTGAAGAGAAGTCAACAGCGAAAAGATGAATCGTTTTTTTATTTTTTCGTAAAAAAATTCTCCCCGATGAGTCGACGAAGGGCTGTGAAAGTTTGAAAATTGACGTGAAACGTGGTGAGGACAATGTGTTATAAACTGCTTTGGCTCGATGGTTGATAAATCGATCAACGTAACACTTCGGGGACGACTCATCGTTCGATTTTGCTATAGGATGAACGTCGTCTGAAGCTGTGGTAGCGAACAGAATACAAAAAAGGGTGTGATGATAGATATAGGCGTAGAGAGTCTAAGCTCCGCGGATCAGTAACTCGTAGTTGTGTACTAATGCCATTCCTCGGTGAACACGAGACTACGGCGAAACGTCCGGGCTGAGGGTCTGAAAGAAGCTTTTTCCACGATCCGCACTTCCGTACACGAGAGTCCGAGGCTTCGTATAACGAATACGAAGACTCGTATATGTGTTTCGGGGTTATAGAGACGTGTAGAAACGGAGAAACGTGATGTACCGTGCGCTCAGAACTGAAATGCCAGATCGACCGAAAGCTTACAGAGTATACTTTTCGTCGTATACTTGTTGGGTATCTCTCCCCCCTCCCCCCCCTCCCCCTCCCTCCCCCTCCTCCCGCACGGTGGACATTCGTCGTCGTGTTGGAAAAGTGACTCATGGAGTTGGTAGGTGAGTCGAAGATAAAATGCGAGACCGGGATGCGCGACATAGACGACGAGTTCCGCTCGTCTCGTTGAAGCGATACCCTCGAACTCTTTGAGTAGAGCTTTTCGGGATTTGTACCTCGGCTCACGTACCGCGTCCAAAGCCCCAGTGTACGCCGAACGTCGTCGCGGTGCGGAAAGGTCTCCCGGACCAATAAAGCTCTTGGCGCCGCGACACTCCGACGACTCTGTACTCACCACATTTTGCGTGATTTTCTCTCGCGAGGTAAGCGAGAAATGTTTTCACGTTTTTATATCCCCATCGTTGGTCAAAGAATCGCGAAAAAAAAAGAGAAAAAAAAAAAATAAAAAAATAAGATCGCGTCATCGGAAAAAAGTGGGGAGGGAGAAACTTTTTTTTATCCCCAAAGGACACGAAAGCGTTTAAGAAATTCATGCAAATCTTTGCGATGAACCCGCTGCGAATGCATTTATGCGACCAAAGAGAATATCTTCGCATATATACTTTCGTTTCTACGAAATATCAACATAAACCCATATAAAGCTCGAACCCCGAAGAATCTCTTGTAAAAGAGGGAAAACTTCTTTTTACTTCAACTAATTCGAATAATTTCGACTTGCGTTGCATTAAAAGTTGAGAACACGAACAATTTTAATATTTACAAACGGTACGATTTTTTTGAGATATGCTTCCGCGATTTTTTTTTTTTTTTTTTTTTTTTCATATTTTGTGCAAAAAGACCGCAAGTGAAATTTGCACATGAAAAACTCGTTGCTTTCTCGTCGTTCGAAAAGTCATCTTTATGAAAAATGTATGCGTTCGCTATTTTTAGCTTTTCGAAGAGGTTTCGCGAGCGATGGATAATATCGAGAATTTTTTTTTTTTTTTTCGAAATAATAATGATAATAATAAGAACCACAAGATACTTGAATTTTCTTCGAAAGTTCCGCAATTTACTTTTTTCCCCTTTGGGGTTTCGGGACGAGGTGCCGATCTTCCTGGTCGCTTAAACCTCTGTTCCAAAACTTCGAACGTTCCAATGTCGAAACGAATCGGTAGTTTCGTTGACAAACTTTAAGACAGCCGCGTCCTACCGGTTTAAGTACAGAATGACTCAGAACTCTTCGGTATTTCTCGTTCCCCCTGTAACGCCAATGTCACTTCGTCCGCATTTCGCACACCTTTCGACAACGGCGTCGACAAAGACTCGAAGCTCGAGGACATTCCGAGATGCAGCGAACCAGCAATTCTGTCTTTCCTTCTTCGCTCGTCACTGAACACGTTTCACCGTCGAACCAGTCGTTTCTTACCGTTCCTCCCTTCCGGAGGGAACGGAGAACGGGTGGTGACGGTCGTTCTCTCATCTTCTTCGCCTACTTGTCCTTCTCCGGGGTGTTTGTTCGCCCGCCGATGTCAAGCACTTCGGTAACCGCGGTGTTCGAACCCCTCGAATTATTCCCGAACTGCGGGATAATTAAGGAAGTTTTGTCGGGTACAATCAGTTTCCGTCCGCAAGCTTCCCCCGCGGATCTACCACCGTATACTATCTTTGTTCCGTCAGGCAGCCAACCCCTCCGCCGACTCGTTGTCTGCGTTCATTCCTATAGTTTGGCCCGTGACACCCCCGCTGTTCGAAAGGCTCCCGGAGCTTTCCCCGGAACAACGAGATCCTCGTACCGATGATATCCTCACGGCAACCTTACAACCATTTCGACCAAACCGGAGAAATGCCAATACCACAAACTTCTCTTCGCTTCGCAACCGCCCGACGCGGCAGGACAAACGCACACTGTTTACGGCTGACTACTTGCAGCTATTTCTACTGATTCTCTAAACCCCGTATCCCAAGTTACACCACCGATCAACCGAACTCTTCGAAGTATTTCAAACTTTGATTTTAGCGTTATCTCGATGATAAGGAAACGATAACAAGTTTTAAGTTGTATCAAAGAGATGGAATGCCATAGAATATTTATCAACGTTTTACGAAAGTTTGAGAAAAATGCGACGAATTTATGTGGAATTTCAGCTATCCGTACGATTATAAATTTTCATCGAGAAATTATTTTCTTAATCAACTAAATTTATTGCGTTTGATGTTCTTCGTAATTTGTCGGCTTTGTTATGAAGGAAGTTTCGGCGAAGGAAATTAGTGAGGAAATAATCCAAAATTTTCCAATTTCTGGTGATTTTTTTTTTTTTTTTTTCGTTTTACGCCATCAAATATAGAAATTTCAAAAAATCAGACAAAATTCTCACGAAGTATTGGTTTTTCGATCTTTCAACTTTTCAACTCGAATATCGATCGATACTGACGGAAATATAAAAAAAAAAAAAAATTGTACCGCGGCGATTATGGCAATTTTTTTCAGTCAACCGCGCGTTTTATAAACGTTCGAAAAATTACGAGACAAATCGAGTAAAATTATTGACTTCGTTAAAACGTCGTTATCGCGAACGTTCTTTGGCCGTTGCAACAAATGACTCGATAAAACACTTCAATAATAATGTTGCATCGTTTATATGCAAATCGTAAAGTTTAAAATAGTATCTTCCAATCGCGCGCTTCCGCGAAAAACACGTCCGAGTGAGAAATTAAACGGTAACTCGCGGAATATTCTTTCCCCGAGACATTAGAATGTAAATGATGCGCGATTCCCGAGTAACTTCGGGGACTTTACTAACCGCGACGCGAAGTACTGCGCGCTATCGTAATAATTTTCGCGTGAATATATTTGCCAACGAATAGATATATATATATATATATATTCATGTAAGTTTCACGTGTATAAACGCGTCGTTCCGTGAAAGGGACGGAAATATACGAAAATCGTGACTCGACGATTTTGTGTTGTCTTTTCCATTTTCCACCCCCGAGTCTCGCGCGCTGCACGGCCTTCAATCTTTCTGTAACATTTTTTTTTTTTTTTTTTTTTTTCCTACGAGAAAAAGAATCTCTTGGGATCTTCTGAATGGTTGTAGGGATATAGTATACATATGTAAAGTCTTCTTGTGTACCTACATAGTTACAGCCATCGTTTATATGGCCGTAGACATCCGACACATCTACTTTTGCGCGCGGATGATATCTCCCGCAGGGTCCTCCGCTCGGCAACAGCAGAAGCTCCCCGAGCTGTTGACTCCGGGGCGTCGAGAAAAACAGAGTATATACCGCGACGAGCGAAAAATAGGAGTAGCGCACCTTTAAATTTCAAGATAGTCGTCCTTCGGGGAACGCTTGGGATTCGGTTAAGGTTCGCGTCCCGGAAACCCCGACACGCCGGCAGTGGAAAATTTCCTATAACCCCCTCGAGTCCCGAATCATATCGATCGCAACTTATAGCTAAAAAAAAAAAAAAAAAAAAAAAGAAAAAAAACGCAAAGATTGCAGTGACTGGTACGAGTCACCGCCAACAAACCACTCGTCGACGAGAAATCTTTAATTTACGAATACATTATCTGTGTTTCAGAAACTTTCGTTACGAGACTTTGTCCCTCGAAAACCACGCGAACCGGAAACAAAATCAGATGCACCGGTGATGCGGACCGTTCATAACCCGCCACCCCGGGGATCTACATAAACAGGTAAAATAAAAGTTTCTCGAATTGTTCGAAAAAAAAAAAAGTTACAGTCTCCCCGTGAGATTTTATTCCGCGACCCTTTTTATTGCCGTGTCTCTCCGCGAATGCAGATGCAAAAGTTGTTATCGTTGTTTCTTCGGCGAAGGGAGGCTGGAGAAAGCGGAAAAAAAAAAAAAAAAAAAAAAAAAAAAAAAAAAGTTGAATAAATAAATATCTAAGAGAATAAACGCGTAGTAAAGGTGACACTCGGACAAGGAGCTGCAAGAAAAGAAACTGCGGTGCAGTTTGCGAGAATAGCGCCACAGAAGTTGGATAAAACTTCGTGAAACGCTCTCGAGAAACATTATATTCTTATCGTTTTGGTGTGAGGGGAGTGTTACCTTCTCGAAGCTCTATATATACGAAAACACATATAGATACATATATAAACGTCTCCCTTAAAAATCCGTGTTGCATATCGCCCCGGGGATCCTTAAGCGCCACCTCTCCTGGCCTTTCGCTATCTTGGCGCAGTTGGCCAACTTTCTTTCTTTCTGCCCTTTGGACCGTTGGTTTTTCTTCCACCCCCTCCCCCATCCCTCTCGCCGCGAGCCGATATGCTCGCTTCTTGCACCGTCCGCACACCTCCCGCAGCTCTCTTCGCTTCTCTTGTTTCAAATATCCCCGAAACTTTTGTAACCACGACCTCCGACATCGCGTCGGAGTTATTGCGCCATGTGCTTTTTTATTGCACGAGAGTTATTGCGCATCAAGACGCGCCGCGAGGCTGGGCAACAAATTTTATACCGCAGCAAAGGAAAAGAAAATTTGAAGGGATGCAATGGAGACGAAAGGACAAAACAAAAGAAAAATCAGAAAATGCATGAAACATAGTGAGATCGTAAAAAAAAATCGAGAAACCGTAAAAACCAAAAACATCGAGAAATTTCGGAAAAATTTTTGGAATTTTTTTTTTTTTTTTTTATTTAAAAAAAAATATATTAAATTTTTTTTTTGAGATTTTTCCATTTAGGATTTTTTTTTTGAATTTGGAAATCTCCGCGAAACATAAAAATGCAAAACGCTTGTAAATCGTTTTCTGCACCCCAAGTGCTTGGGGAGGGGGTAGGGGATGAAAAAAAAAAAACAAGAAGATCAATAAAAGATTAGAGTTTGATCCGTTTCGCGGATATTCTATTACAAGGACGATGATCTCGTATCGTACGAGTAAAAATATATTTATATATTATATACCGATCGTATATCCGTCGCCTTCGCCAGTATAGTATAACGCACGAGCTAAGATCGAAATGGAATTGAGGGCTTGTCTCCGTTCCTTCGGGACTTCACTGGCAATCAGTTCTTCCGACGTATCGCCCCGTCCCCAGGGGTGACAGGTGACGCCGTGGAGGCAAGACGACGGTTCTCGGCGAGTTACATGCACGCGACGTGTGGACGCGCCGAAACGTCGCAGCCGATATCGGGGTCGAGTTCGATAACCGGTACAGGATGTTGCAAAATACGAGAACTAAAACCCGTTGAGATAAATCACCACTGCACAAAAATGAAGAAACATTTTTTTTTATTTTTTTTTCATTCATTTCTTTCGAGTTACGAGTGAATAAAGATCAACCAATAAGGTGACGCCGGCTTCTCATTGGCTTAACTTAAATCTCTCGTAACTCAAAAAATACGAACGGTAATGAAATTTTTCAAAGGGAAAGTTTATTGAACTCTAAATCCCGAACACGATTAGCGAGTTTTGTTTTGCCACCCTCTTCCACCCCCACCCCCACCCACCCCCTCCCCATCCCCAGCGACCCCACTTTTTTAAACGCCCTATACATGCATCGACGCTGAAACTGCTGCCATGAAGTGTGCGAAAGAGGACAGAAAAAAAAATATATATATATACTGCGAAAACGCTACTGAGATTCTCTTCGCCGCGCTCGTCTGAACACAGCGACGAGGCACTCGAGCCCAGCAGTGGCTATTCGCTACGTTGATCACACAGTAACTCAGCTCATCGGCGATCGGCCGATGTTCCGCGGTGAGGTCATCGAGCGACAACAAAGACTTTTCGATTTCGACGAGCGAGTTAAAGCGGGACACGTCGACGCGCACGAAAAAACTCGCGTTACGCGTTACGCTTGATCGGATGAAACTAAAAAAATAAAAATAAAAATAGTTTCAAACTCCGCGAAAGTCAGCGGGATCGACCAGCCGAAAGCCCGAAGCCCATCGGGGATATGTTAACAAAGTAAAAATAGGGTTGATTGGCGTGCATCGAAAAAATCCATCCATACCCACCCCCTCCCCGTGTGTGTCCATTTATAGCCTCGTCTCACGCCCTATATGCATCGTAAAAAAAATATTTTCATTTTATCGAAACAAATTTTTCATATTTGATCGATTTCTGTTTTCCGCCGAAAATCGCAAAAAAAAAAATATATTAAAAATATACGCCTAATATAATTTTTTTTTTTCGGACAAAAATATATTACATATATCACAGATACATTTCGCGATATATTTTTTTTTCGGGTGTTTCATGTCACATATATCGTATTTAATCGAAATTATTTTATTTACATGAACCGATTTTTTTTTTCGCTGCACCCCTTTGCCAGTGTATATTTTTTTTTTTTGCTTGCGGCATATTAAAAAAGATCGCGAATATCAAGGGTACCAATGGATCGTTGCGACGAGGAACATAAATACGAGAAGGGAAGATTTTTTTTTTTTTTTTTTTCGAATCTGATTGATTTAATTTCGTATGGTAACAACTTACACATTGCCTTATCAATATCGAAAGATCGAACAGTGTGATTCGACCGCTTTTTATTCGAGAATGAGTAGCGAAGGGTGGGGGGTTTGGAAGGCTCGTCGATGTAAACGGGATTGCAAGAGAATCGACCGATAATTCGAGGCATTGTGCAACGATGAACACGCCACATATTGAATACTCGAATACGATACCGTGCGGATTCTCCGCTCTTTTGCTATCCCTTTTACTCCGTTCTCTCGCGTTTCGCTATCTCCACCGTATCGAACGAGTCGAGCCAAAAAAAGAGAGAGCCGAAGCCGATAGAGTCGATAGATATTCACAGCCGCAGTTACGACGTTCATGCCGCTGCTGGCGCTGCAACGGTTCTCGCAGAGAGAGAACTCTTCTCGACTCGAGTTTCTCGATGCAGCAGCCCTCCCGAACGCGAAACCATTCTCTGAAACGACCCATCCTTTAACCATTTCCCGGCCTTTTCTCTCCTCGTTGCCCACGAGTTTCACGCGTTCGAAAGCGAACACACGAACTACCAGTACGTTACAACGTTTGCGACGAGACGATGAAAACGTAGTCGCAGCAACAACCCCCGGAGCAGTCTTTCCTCTGTCGAAACTTCGGCACACACAGTCGGAACGTACGAACATCGAAGCTTTATAGTTCGACAAGTCTTTGCACCTTCGCTGCGCAATTCACGGAAAAACCCTTAGACCGCCGGAGGCTTTACCTTGTTTTCTACAACAATAGAATCAGAAAGTGCTACTGATCCTTTTCGTTTTACGCAATACGACTTATTTGCTTTTGAATATAAATTTTTGTTTAACATCGCAATCGATGGGGCAATGTAATAACTTTCGAAAATTCCTCGTAAACTTTATATTAACTCGGAAAAAAAATTTTCTTGTATGTGCAAAGATACGTTTGCGGCGCGGCGCCGCGACTCTTCCCACGTAGAAAAAAAAAATATTAAGATAAAAGGAAAATATAAGAAATTCTGCATTTTTAAATAATTAATATATAAATCGTATCATAAAAAATATATTAATATACAATAATAAATAATAGAATAATAATAACAAATAATTGATTATTAATTTTTATATATTTACAGAAATATATTTCATGTATTATATATTTTCGTTTTTTTTTTTTTTTTCGGAAAATTCACGATTTTTTTTTTTGAAAAGTTGCTCTATGAATTCTTCACATAGATTTTTTTTTAGTGTTGAACTTCGAAAATTTCCACGTGATGTTTAACAGATTAAGAAAATTCTCCTCTCAACAATCGGATGTAATTTTCAAATCGTCAGCGGTACGAAAAATCGACGTGGTGAATTAGCAAAGTAACCTTTCGAGAACAAAATGGGCCGAAATGCATTAAAATTAAGCATTCATTTGACTACTATAATACGGTGCTGTAGCAACCTGAATAGAGAGTACCAAATTTTGAAGACAGAAATTTGCGAGTCTTCATCTTCGTTATCTTGAATTGAGTTATTTTCGTGTTTCGTACGTTAAGCTTATGCTTTTGCCTCAGAAAGTCCCCGGAAGACCCTTTTCAGGGTATTCATCGAAAGTACAGCGGAGTAATCATCCGTCAAGTATCCTCTTCGTCCTCTCAGGGCGCTAAATCCACATCGTGTTTTACCCGGATTTCTATTGCCCCCGGAAACTTTCCACTTTCACATATTTACAAAAAGGAATTCGCAAGTGCTTTGCAATTATAATAAACTTCACAAGCAGCGAATGAGTAGGCGGAAAGTGTGTCTGGAATTACGGAAAAGTCTTCTCATCCATCTCTCTCTCTCTCTCTCTCTTTCTCTCTCTCTTTCTCTCTCTTTCTCGCTCTCTTTCTCTTTCTTTCTCTCTCTCTCTCTCTCTCTTTCTCTCTCCCTCTCTCTTTCTCTCCCCCTCTCTTTCTCTCTCTTACTCTCTCTCGAGTGACTCGAGCTGTTGATGTACTTCAGTATCAGACTGTCTGCACAGGAAAACAGTCCCTTGGCTGCTTCACTACTGATACCCTCCTCTTGCTTTCAACGAGAAGCCGGTAAATTTGCAAATTGCTATTCATATCGTAGCGAAGCAGTGTACATGGTACTCTCGCCCTCCTCTTGTCTCTCTCCTCTCCTCTCTCGGAGCGGAAGGTAGGATGCATCGAAAGGCCCGCACCTGGAGTATCTTCTCCGTGAGCTGCTTTTCAAGGAGGTGGAGAAGCAGTTTCGAGAGGGCGGTTCCTACAGAGAAGCACCTCGCTAGATCGGTAGCAATTTCTATAGCTTCACGCGTATCCGGCTTTCGATCATTGCTCCTGTTCTCTCTTGCAAACGACTAAAACTCTATCTTGAATATCAATTCTGTAACGCGAACTTCTGCAATGCTGTTTCTTGCTGCTTATACATTCGCGTATGCGATTTATAAAAGATATTATATAATTAAATAGATTTTTTAGATCGACGGATTACCAAAAAATCAGATTTAATTAAGAAAAAAGTGAAGTCATTTTTTAAGGAGGTTATATCGTTTATTTTTAGCGAAAAGTAAAAAAAATACCAATTTTGTATATTTTCCGATAGGATAAAAATCTGCAAAAAAATCGAATGTTGAGAACGATAATTTTGCACAATAATAATAATAGTTATACAGAAAAGTAATTAACAAAATTGGAAAAAAAAATTGATCACCATTTTTTTTTAATAAAAAAATAAAAATTATTAAGCTTTATATTTATTTTTTTTATTAATCGATCGATTTTATGATCGATTTATCGATCATCATCGATTTTCCATAAAACAATGATTTTTGCTGTCTATAATTGTAATTATTCCAAAGATCCGAATAACGGTAAATGTTCCCATTAAATCAGCGTGTTCCCCCGCACTTTAGACTTCTCTGTGACATCGGGCGCTCCGCCCGAACTCTGTGTCTCAAGAGATTTCCTAATCAAGTCCTTCACCGCAGACAAAACTTGTTCGGTCCGCTGAAGACGCTCTCACGTTACGCGAGTCGCTCGATCTTCTCTTAACTAACATGAAACCGAGCGATGACATTCAACTCGGACGAGAGTGCAATAAGCGAAGTGGGCTATTAGGATCGGTTATCTCGGCGAAGTACTGAAACACGATTTCTCAACGTATAAGGTACGGCTGTCGTAACTAACCGGAAAACAGTGAGTAAGTTATAGAGCAGTTCCATCAACCGGCGTGACACGATGAAAATGGGATGGTGAGTGTTACCGCAAAGGATGACGGATAGAGATGCTGCAACATCATCACTTCCGCTTCATGTATAACGCAAAAAAGTAGTTGGCCGACGTTAACCCTTCGTCTGCGAAAATCGAGATCAACGACGACTTATATAATTTGTCAGTTTCCAATTTCCAAACAATTCGAATATTAATGGGTCTGCAAAATTTTGGGGTTCGAAAAAAAAAAAAAAAAAGTCTCGATTTTCAATTTTTTTTTTCTGACGAGAATAGCGGGATAATTTTTCGTAAAATAATAAAATTTTCATTTTACCGGCCATTTTTTGCCATTTTTTGAAAATTACGAAATCGCCAAGGGGCAGAAAAAAAATTTCGGTTTTTATTTTTATTTTTAGGGTATAGAGACCCATTAACGAGATGCGATACGAAAATACGGGAAAAAAATCGCAATGGTACTTCAAAGTGTACTTCATCATTTTATGGCAGGTAAAAATTGGTAACGAAGATGTATATCGTTGTTTGTAGTCAAATAAAAAACGCATTGCCTTTTCAACGGGAAAAAAATGTTCCCACAGGTAGTCCAAAGGGTTGAATTTAATCCCAGCAATGGCTACTATTTCGTATCAAATTGCGCATTAGGGATCGAGGGTCACATTGTGACGCCGGAGAATCAAATGTGTATTGCTATTTCCATGTTACTGTCCCTCAATCGTAACGCAGTTTGATTATTTATGGATCCCCAATGGGGGAAAAAAAGTCAGCAAACCAATCGGATCCGCACCGCAGAGTGCCATTACCATTTCTTATTCCAGTTGTTAAAGTACCAAACGTGTAAACAAGTGTCGTATCATTCATGAGACGCCCCTCGTGCTTACGCTCGATAAATTTAATGTCTATCGTTGAATTACGAAGCTAAATCTAGTCGTAGTTGTCGTCGTGGGTGGACAGGATCGGCAATACAATTGAATAACAGAAAAACTGTCTCTCACCCGATTGCTGCAAACCCCGAAGAAGTGAGGTTCGCGAACACGCCGCATATACTAACGTACTCGATCGAGCGAAGTAATTCTTAGGTAAGCTTTTCGGGAAAGGCGTTCCATTCTCTCTCCCGGCTTCTCTCAGCGATTTCCCGCTCGAGTGCCTCGTTCCTTTCTCGTCTGTATGGTAAACGATCGACCCTCGTAAAGCAGCCTCTCTCTCGGTCTTTCTGCACGTCGCCTCACTCGATCTGCCTTCATGAGCATCGCCCATGCAACATATATCATTCGAGTGTTCTTAACTTAGTCAAGTCCGGTATCGAAGATCGTCTAGAAACTCTTACGTCTCCATTTCTACTTAACGATTGATACCGATCGACCGATCGGTTGAGAAATACTTGTCCTATCGAATCGCTTCGGGTTGTTTAGCTACAAGAAGTTATGCCTGCGAGTGGTCGAGGGTCACTTTTCATCTGTATGGCAAAACGATCGACCCTTTCAAAGCGCCCTCTCTCACTCGATCTCTCTGCTCTTCGCCTTGCTGATCGGCCTCAATGGGAATATCGCCTATGCAACGTATATTATTCGAGTGGTCTTAACTTAGTCAAGTCCGGTATCTAAGATCGTCTGGAAACTCTGGTGTCTCCATTTCTACTTAACGATCGATACCGATCGATCGATCGGTTGAGAAATACTTGTCCTACCGATTCGCTTTGAGTTGTTTAGTTACAACAAGTTATGCCTGCGAGAGTTCGAGGGTCCCTTTTCGTCTGTATGTCAAAACGATCGACCCTGGTGAAGCGCTCGCGCTCATTCGATCGCTCTGCTCTTCGCCTTGCCGATCGTCCTCAATGGGAATATCGCCTATGCAACGTATATTATTCGAGTGTTCTTAACTTAGTCAAGTCCGGTATCGAGGATCTTCTAGACAATCTTATGTATCCATTTCTACCTGACGATCGGTACCGATCAATACCGATCTGTACCGATCTCTACCGATCGGACGATCGATCGGTTGAGAATTTCTTGGCCTATCTATTCGTCTTTAGTTGTTTAGCTACAACAAGTTATGGCTGCGAGAGGTCGAGGTTTACGATACCATTATTTCACGACCTACGTAGCTTCGTGGACTCGGAAGAGATAAAGAGAATACGAAAATGGTTAGAGGTAGTTGTACCAAGAGCCCTCCTCCCTTCTCCTCCTATACTTGGCTAGTAGTAGACGCAGTAACCAAGCCAGTAGTAGTAGTTGTTCCCCATTACATCGCCCTCAACTCTACGAAAGGTCCGCAACTCGAACTCGTGCAATTAACTAAATTACCGTCGTTACAGGGTTAACAAACTTTATGCGTACTCTCGGTGCTTCCTATAGTACAAATAGGCACTATATATTACGTGTATCGCTTCCACGAATGAGAAGACAAAGGAAGAGAAAACCGAATCATTTCGCCAGAGTCCAAACTACTCGGTCTCACAATTTTCTCAAACCAGATTTTCTATTGCCGTTACTGTTCGCGTTACGGTTACGAGTTCTGTAACGGAGAGAGCTCTCGATCTATATATAGTTAACCCATTGGTGCGCACATCGACGACGAAGCAACCATTTCGTGTTGCGCGTTAATGTGAACTTTTCGTAACGTCGGGTGGCTGCTTAACGAACCTTCATTGCACAAACCCTATTGCGCAAAGCCCTCGCGTTATGGCGCAACAAAATAAGTGTGAAGATTACCGTGTTCGGCGGATAATCAAAATTGCTTCATCAACGCTGTAGGGAAGTCATACGATATTACTCCATTTTAGTATCAAGAGAAGACCATTTATTTTTTTATTTATTTGCTCCTTTTTTTATGATTCAAACTTTTTTATCGCAAAACCATCGCTGAAATTGGGAACTGAAATTATTATTATTATCTAAAAATTTTTTCAAATTTACGCTTGAAATCGCTTAAAAAATCGGAGCCCTTCTCTGTCGAGCGTAATAACGGAAAAGCGCGATATTTTCCGATGAACGCGAATCCTCCGGTCCCGGAATCGTTATAGGTCACCGCTGCGATTTCGCCCAGTTAAATCGTATTTCATTCCATATACGCAAATCTGCGCCAATTTTACTGAAAGCAGCAACCGATAGTATACTTTAATCTATTTTCGTTAACCATTGCAAAATTGAGGCGTCCCGTCTATCGCGAGGTTAGGGAGAGAGCGAGAGAGAGAGAGAGAGAGAGAGAGAGAGAGAGAGAGAGGGGGAGAGAGAGAGAGAGAGAGAAAGAGAGAGAGAGAGAGAGCTTCAAGCTACCCAATTGGAAATTCGCTTCGCGTCGATCGGTGGAGTACAAAAAAAAAAAAGATCGAAAATACAAAAAAAAAAAAAAAAAAGAAAGAAACGAGAGAGATTAAAGTAAAAACCTCTCTCCCGTGCGCTAATCCCGAATCGTTTCACTTTGTAAAACGTTCGAGCTGCGGGAGGACTTCGTGAGCCGCGGAATCTCGAAAAGTTTTCCGCTTCGGTTGCCCGCTCTCGGCGTAACCGAACTTCGTCCTCGCGGGACGAGAGTTTAAACAAAAAAAAAAACAGAAGAAAAAGGAAATAGAAAAAAAAAAAAGAAAAAAGCATAAAATCCCGAACGAAGCTGAGTCGCGAGAAAGGGGTGGGGGGATGCGACGGTGTAGAACGATGGGAATAGAAGTCGAGAGGGATAACCGCAGAGAAGTACAGAGGAGAGGAGAGGATTCTCTCATTACTCTTCGTTCGGTTATATAAGGAAAAATATTTCAATCCGCTCGACTGAGCTTTTCTGTCTTTCCGAAGCTTCGTTTTCCCACCGCTGTACGCTTATATCCTACAATTTTGTTCGCTTTTTCTTTCTTATGGTATTATATCTCCGCTCTCGACGTCGTACGAACGAAGAAGTGAGAAATTCATGTTGAGAGAGGGACCGCGAGCAAACATACCGATTTATGACAAGCGATTTGTTAGTCGTCGTCGTCGTCGTCGTCGTCGTCGACGACGACGTTCTCTCGTAGTCGTCGTCGTTGGCGCGCGAGCGTTGGGCGCTTAAGCAAAGAAGAAAGTTTCCTTCTGGCACGACTCCTCGCGTCTTCATCCTCTCCGGAGCAAGTCGACGGGGCTTCCCCTTCGTCCTAATGGACGCCCGGCCTAAATAACGAGGGAACAAAACCGTTCATCCGTTCGTCGTTGTCATGGAAGGCCTTCTTATTCTCGAACGATGTCCCCGCAGTTATCATCGTTCTCGCCAAACTGCGACCTCTCGTTCTCCATCCCTTTTTCCTCTCTTTTTTCTTCTTCTTCTTCCTCTCTTCGCCGCGCTCTACGCTCTTCTATAGCCTCAAACTTCCCTGAAACTTTTATACTTTGGCAATCTTTTACCGGCCAATCTCGCTGGCAGATGAGATATATAAGAATAACCGCGATAAATATATCTGTGACGTCGGTGAAGTTTATTTTCTACTGGATTACTCTCGAGAGCTCGACGCGGAGGGTTCATCGATAAGTAATTTGCGAACTTGCGTATATATAGATAACCTTAGTTTCTTTCGTATTTTTTTTTTTTTTTTTTTTTTTTTTTCACTTTTTTTTTCGTTATTATCAGTGAATTATTAAGTTAAGTGTCGCAGAGTCGTTACGAAAGCTTAACGTCGAGATCCCTCTTCCGTTACCTAACTTTTCCCAACTCGTTATACTCGCGGGGCGCAGAGGAAAGACGGGGGTGGGGTGGAGGGGGAGGGGGTGGAAGGGAAGGGGGGGGGGGTGAGATCTCCGTGATTATATCTCGTTGATATCTTCGCTGGAAATCCAGTCGAAAGTCCTGTGGCACTTTGATAAAGTTATCGAAGCGATACAGACTTTGTTTAGAATATAAGGGATGAAAGTTAGAAACGGCGAGTCGTAAAATCTCCGGGATCGTTGACCCTACGAGTACAATGTTATTTGTTCGTCACGTTTGACTATTCGTTGTTTGAATTAAAAAAATGCAACGTCTATTATTTCGTAACACGGTTTATGGAGGCCGTGAAAAGCGATCTTTTTTGCGACTCTCGGGAGAGCGAAATTAATTTCGAAGCTTTAATGAGATTTTTTTTGAACCTCGGAAACACGATAGGGTTGAGCGACGAAGTTTTGTGGTGTTTTCTCGCGAGAATTATCGCCTTTGATCCGTAAGATTTTTTACGTTTTCGCGTAACGACGTCGGGAAAAATGTACGGAAAAGACGCGTTGCGATAGAGAGTACGAAATACGGAACACAGCGAAACAACAGAGGAGATCGTGTAACACGATATCTCAATACAATCTCGTGGGGGAAACCCTCGTGTTCAGCGAGTTCTCTGCTACCGTGTAACACGATACTTGTAACGGCGTTAATTTGTCGGCAGCTCGGAGATAAAGGGTCAGACGGTGCAGTCGGAAATTGCAACGCACACTGTGGCGAACTGCCGGGCGAACGGTTCTTCCGTCCTTAATGTCTCATCGATCGCTAATCGCTCCGAAAGCGCTTTCGAATGAATTTATGGTTCGACGAATCGTTAAAGAGAAGCATTTAACTCCTTCCTCGCGATTGCGGAAAACAACAAAGTGCAAACTTGCCGATTTCTTGTCCCCACGTTGCAACGAATTAACCTTTCCGTGTCACAAAAAAAAAAAAAAAAATTCCGAAATTTCTCAATTTCACAAATTCCTTTTTTTTTTTCGAAAAATTCATCGATACATTTCGATTTTCCTGATGTGTAAAAATCAAAAGATTTCGTAAATAAATCGTTTATCGATCGGTAATTTTTGAGATTTTTTTTTTAACTTTTTAAATTTTTTTTTAATGTGCTAATGTGTTAAACATTACTAAAATAACCCAAAACTTTCATATTTTGGACGATAAAATACATCGGATATTCGCAAATTTCATTTTTGGCCTTTCGGAAGCGTAAGTTGTCTCGCGGGTCAACTTAAGATCGAACGATAATCGTGTATAACATCGAAACTACACAACTGCATGAGAAACTAAGGTTCCTCGCTGGAATTCTCTTTCGATTAACGATCTGTGTTTTCGAAGTTTCATAACTTTCGATTTGTCGACACGTCCGCATAGGTAGAGAGAGATAGGTGTTGGATTTCGCAAGTTTAGTGGTGTTATCCCAAAGCGATCCTTGCATCTTCCCGCCGGTGATCTCTCCGTTGTCTTCCTCCTCGTCGTTGTTGCGCAAAGCGCTTGTGCATCTTGATGGTGTCTCTCAGCTTTGCACACCGCGACGCAGCTTTTACACGCTGTGTATCTTAGACGGTGCGATGAGACGTCTCTTCTAGCGTTCGCTCCCTTGTCGCGTTGGTAATCCAACGTCCGTCGTACACGTTGCATACTTGATTCCACTTAATTAGACTCGCTGCAGCGTCGAGAGCTCGTCGCATACACGGAATAATAACAAGACGTGTGCTTACGATACCCAGACTGGTACCTAACGTGTATTATGGAAGAAACAGTGTCGGGAGGAGTGGCGGGAGGAGGATACGCGCGGAGGGGAGTCAACGCCCGAAGCTGCAGCGAGCGCCATAATCCACCTATCGGATATACGTGTGAACTTCATAGACGAACTTGTCTTCGCAACTTGTGTTAATATCTCTGCAGAATACGGCGTAAATAAACTGGGAGGTTGCAGGGAGGTTGAAATTTAGAACCTCCAATGGACCTCCTCCCTTGAATTTCGATTGTTTTCACGTAAAAGAGTCTCAGCCTCTCCATTGCGAATTTAAAACATCGCGGCATATATTCCGTTCGAAAATTTCGCGGAAACAGAATTTTCACTCGAATCAGACTTAACATTGAGTGAATTTTTCTCAAAAATAAATAAAAGAGAATATTGCGCAGTGCCGATCGTGCGGTGTCACGCGAATGCGACTCACGTAATACTCGGCGATATACGCGTATATAATGTTGATATTCACCTCTTCGGGAGGTTAACCCGCATGCAGAGGACGCACGTGTTCCTCCCCCTCCCCCCTCCCACCCCGAACCTCCCTTCATCGGTGCCAAATCGAACGTTAGCCCCGCGCGGAGCAACAGAACGAATTTATCTGTACTCCGGAAGTGGCCACGTTCACCGTGCGCAGTAGCTACGCGCATCTCGGATAGAAGGTATTCGTAATTACGGACGGTATGTAGGAACCGAACTCGCATGATTCACCGTCCACCACTTCGTCCCCCGTGGCCGTCAGAAACTTAATTAACTATTCCGACCCATAATTCAGCACGTGCGTAATACACAGAGAGTACACTGTACACAGTTAGGGTGAGTAAAGCAGTGGCGACTACATGGACTAAAGTACTTCTATGTCCGCACACGTTGCATGCCGCACACGTTATACGTTTGATGTGCCTTTGGATGATGCGCATTGGTTATGGTGTCTCTATGCAGCTTCAGACGTCCGCAGAAGGAGAAAATACGAGGAGTGCGGAGATTAGTCGGCGAATGACGAGAATCCTTTCATTGCAAATTTAATCATATGCGACATACAGCGACATCTTATATACGTTATTATCCAATTCCGCATGCGGAAAAAAAACGATACTTCGCTCCGCGAACTTCCTTTCGAATGAAAAAAAAAAAAAAAAAAAAAAAAAAAAATTGAAAACTTCTATTCGATATCCACTCGACAAGCTTCGCGAATCGCGTGGTCTTTTATTGGAATTCGATGATACGACATTCCGAGTGTATCGTGTCGCATTATGGTTGATATTTCGAAAAAAAGCCGGAATTCCATGGACTCCGTAAAGAAAAATACCTTATTTGTAAGTTTCCGTATACTTTTCCGTATATATTGCGCATGAAAACTGTTTTGCGACTTTCGCGTTGTTATCCTATTCAGGTATACAACTTCGTATTCTGAGAAATAATGATACTCCGCTTTGGAAACTTTTTTCGATTGAAAAAAAAAGAAACAAGTATTTGCTGGTGGTATCCGCTCGACAAGCTTTGCGGATCGCGTGGTTTTCCATTGGATTTCAATGATACGAAATTTCAACTATATCGCGCCGTATTACGGTTGATATTTCGAGAAAATGCTGAATTCCATGGGATCCGCAAAGAAATACTTTATTCGTAAGTTTCCGTATACTTTTCTCAGGGATGCATATGCTAAAATTGAATGTTACGCATGAAAACACTTTTGCGACTTCCGTGTTATATCCGTTCCGATGGATCTGCGTAGCGGTTGTCTTTTAAAATTGAAAAGCTCTCGCATCCATTTTTCCGAAGCGCGGAGGGAGGCGGGATGTACGTACTTTTGCATCGAATGTTTTTACTGCGCGCACACGTGTATGGATAAGAAAGACAGGGCTATTCGAAGTACCGATCGATGAAAGCTGGTAGAAAGCTCGCGTCGATATTACTTCTGCTATGTCTGGCTTATACGTCCGGGCAGACGCAACGTTGAGATAAAGCGGAACTGAGATGGAAAGAGAGGCTGGAAAGCCTCGGGTACTCCGACTCCTACCCCTACCGGCACCAAAGGATTTCAATGCCCGTGTTCCTCCTCCCCCTCCCCTCCTCCCCCTCCTCCCCCTCCTCATCCGCCTCCTCCCCCTCTACCTCCTCCTCCTCCACCTCCACCTCCTCCCCCTCTTCCTTCTTCTCCTCCACCTCCTCCACCTCCTCCCCTCCTCCCCCTCCTCCTAACATGCGTTTGTGTGCGTATGCGTGTGTGGCGACCAGGAATAGCGTTCGAATTCTACTACCGCGCGTATAGCTTCCGGAACGGGTGGTGTGAGAAGTAAGTGCAGGTAGGGCATCGGTAACACGTACGTGTAGGTACGCCACAGGGCCCATTATGATAGCGACCGCAAACCCTCGACCCTATGGCCCTCCAAACCAGACTCCATCTGGATTATCTTCACTGATTCAATTTATCACCGAACACATATTACTCGCTCTGCTACGGCTGAAGCTTCGGGCGGCCCTTGAGCTATTGCTACTCAAGTTCACAAAGGTTCTGCGACGCCAGCGCCCCCACATCGGTCCGTATCTACTGATGGCCGAGAGGGAGCGCTATAGCTAACCAAACACGATGATCAAATGTTATATGGATAGATTGCACGTAACTATAGGTAAACGCTGAATGAAACTTTGATGGAGATGGCTGTCGTTCTTCTCGATAGCGTAATTACCTATGCCGCTTAAGGGAATTGAGAAATATGGCAGTTTGCAAATTCGAGGGATTTAGACGAGAAAATTGGATTTTATGTGACTTTGAAGATCGATTTTTGTTTTTGTAACTTCGGACTATTTTAGTAAAAAATGTTATCAAAGGGATATCTGTATATCTTTTTTAAATTGAGCAGATGCACCGATTGGGGCCATTTTTACCACAAATTAATAGCAAAAAGTAATTTGCACGTATTTCGATTTTATTCCATTTTTGTCCTTTTGAACATATTAAGCAAAAAAGACCAAAAACGTTACACAGGAAAAAATATTCGTCCTTTTAATAAACTTTTTTGACTTTCCGTAAATTTTTCAAAAACTATTTATAAAGTCTGCAATATGATTGTAAAAAAAATTTTTTTTTTAAATAAACATGAAAAATTTTGTATGTAATTCAAACAAAAAACGGAAAAACATTTTTCACACATTTTTCGCACGATGGACAACAACGGTACTTTTTCTAAAAAAATAAATTGAAAAATGACCCAAAATAAAAAATACGAAAATACTTTTCCAAAATGTCGCTTAATATCGTTCAAAAAACTTCTGCGACGATAATTAAAATAGATTTTTGTAGTTTACAAGAATAAAGTATTGTACGATAAAAGGTTTCCGCTCAAAAGATTTCAGGGTTGATTTGCCGTGGAAAGCGATGAAAATGGCTGGAGGTGAATTTTTCTTTTTTTTTTTTTTTTTTAACGAGAACAAAAAGATTACTGAAAAAGCACTGTTACATCCGCAGTATACGGGCAAAGTGGCTAAAAGTATTTCGAGCAATGCGCTATGAAAACTTTTTCCTCCGGCAAAACTCTCTCTTCTCTGCTTCGCTAGACGATCTCATTTCGCCTGTTGCCTATTACAACCGTAGCATCGGAGGCAAATGTAACGCAAACTTTTAATTCGCGTTCGGGCGATGGTTGGAATTCAACTATATACTATTTGCCCCGTTTCAAGACAAGAATGTTGCTGTTTATTTCGCATGCGTTCGGGTTTCAACTTTTACACTGTTGCAAAAACCCCCTGTCGAACTCGAGGGTGAAAACGAGGCGTTAAACTTTTGAAACGGGAATAAACGTAAGGCAAGTGAAATGAAAGGACGATATAGCGAGAGCTTTTTAGGACGAACGAGAGACGAAAGAAGAAAACGGGGTGGTCTTGCGTCGAGGTACGCTTTTGGCTTAGCGAGCAATAAAAACTCTTGGTAAACGTTATACGCGAACCAAGTACAGCTGCAGGCAACACACACGAGGATTTTTCGTTCATCCTCTGATATGAAAAAAAAAAAAAAAAAAAAAAAAAACACTGAAAAGGCTATACGTGCTTTAATGAAAATTACCGCAACCGCACGAGAGAGAAAAAGAGAGAGCGAGAGAGAGTCAGAGACAGAGGGAGCGGACTCGTGAGACGAGATACCGGTTTTTGTACAAAAGCTTTGCTCAACCTTCAAAGAGATTTTGCATGTGGTTTCGGGTGATAAAGGAATATACGGTCCATATAACGGTTTCATATATCTTTCACGCAACATATGAAGATAAAAACTGCGTGTCAAGCGTGGATGTGGGGTGTCATTAAATTTTTCTATTTATTTAAAAAAACTAAAATCTCACAGGTCCGTGGACTCCTACCGGGAAGTTAACATATGTAACGTGATGTAAATATAAATTTCGGAGTCGTGCATACATTTTTTTCACCCGAAAAAAAAAAAAAAAAAAAAAAAAAAAAAAAAAAAAAATTGAATAAAATTATTCCAACAATTTCCCCTCCGCAAGTCTTTTCAACGCCATTTTTCTACTCCTTCTAAAAGAATATCGATTTTTCTGTTATGTTTTTGTACTCTTGCGATTACTTGCATGATTGCTTCATAGTTCATCGAACCGTAAAATTGATTGATTGCCCGAACCGCGAGTTGTTGTTTATCAGAACTATTGAACATTGTTATTCCGCGGTCACACAATGGAATATTATAAAGAAAGAACGGCGTTGCGGGAGTGGATTTCCGATTCGATAAAATTCCGCGCTTACTATAATGAACGGTATTCTCGAAATGCCTTCGAGTTTCGATCGCTATTTCATATTTTTATTTATTTATAATACGTAAAAAAAATATACATATATATTTTTTTTAACGAACGCATATCGCAGTGCTTTCTACATACGCACAATTATAGCAGTGAGGCGCTTTGTTCATTCGATTTTTTATCGAAATAAAACGACAACCGAACGGCTGGATATACCACGAATTTTCTCGCGAATGCAATTGAGATCAACGCTCGTTAGCGCCGAGAGAGGCGCTATACCTACCTTCCCACAGGTACAGAGAATCTAACGCGGCTCCGTTCGCTCTCTCGCTGGTCAATTAAAAAGTTGTAACGACCTATTAAAAGCGAACGGTGAAGAGGAGCGAGACAAGTCCGTGATAGGGATACAGAAAACGAGGGACAGAGAAGAGGTGAACGAGGTACGAACAACGAGGCACAAAGTCGCATGATACCAATTGTACTTATACTTTATACCTGATGCCAGTATAGCAGTTACGTAGAGCACCTTTTCGGAAGCCCCAACTCGTTCGCAAACGATCCTTCTAATTGAGTTACTGTTTCGATGTACACCCTCTCTCTTCCGTGACCTCTGACGCCCTTCTGCTTCGTTTCTCCTATTTCGTTATTCGACTCTAACTAAATCATGATAAGTCTCCGAAGGAGAAAAAACCTTAAAAGACGAAAATCGAATGATTTCGAAGTCATGAAAATCAACTAAATAGTTTCGAATTCGTATGGAAAAAAATACATTTTAAAATATATCTAATAATATTTTCGTCGAAAAATCGTATATTATAAATATATTTTACGATATATTTCTCTAAATATATGATTACAGCAAATTGTATATTTTTTTTATTTTAATTTATAATTTTTTTGTTTCATTATAATTTTAATTCGATTCATTTGAATTTCATAAAAATGCCGTATTATATATATTTCTAACAAATTTGTCGCATTCACTTTCTTCTGTATCGCGTGTGAGAAAACGCATTTTCCGCACTCGTGAAATAAAATTTTCTACGGTACTATTATTATTATTATTTATTATAGACAAATTATTTAAAAAGTTTGAATTTCTGAAATTTTTGTACATCCAATTAATTTTTTGCGTATACATTTTTTCCACGTGGGAAAAGTTTTTTCATTTAAGTTTTTGACGCAATTGTCTATTATACGATCACTTGGCTTCCGGGAGAAAAGCACCTCGGATATTCGAAAGATTATACTCCGCGATTTCACTATAATACCATTACGGAAAAGTCTTTTTCAGCGGCTCGTGTATCTTCGGCGAAAGCCGTCGTAAATTGTACATAACGAGACACAATGTATGTGAGAGGAACGAGGGAGAGAGCATAATTTAATAAGTTTTACCCACCTCTTCGACGATGCTGTTTTTCATGTGCTTTTGCAGTGGGTGCTGCCGCCTATAATCCCTTATGGCACGAGCGCGTGTGGTGGTACGCTTCGTGGAAATACCATCCGAAAAACCCTCTTTCTCAAGATAACGAGGACGTGAGGATTCCATATAACGAGGTCTCGAGTAACGCAGGGAAATGCCAATCGTTTTCTGTATGTACAACGATGGAGCATCGTTATTTCGTCTTGACAAAGATTCAGCTTTTCTTTATTCGGTTACATGAGTAGCGAGGACAACAAAAATGCCTCAATCCCAATCATGTTTTCTCAATGGCGATTGACGACGATTCAAAGAAAATTTGACGATATACAATAGTACCGAATCCCATTCCGTGGTTCAGGAAACAGAAAAAAATATAACTCTTCACCCTTAAATTAAAATAATGCATTTATTCCATACCGTGCGAGAAATAATAGTATATTGCACTTGTTGAGAAAACCTTTCTCGCACGAGTGCGTAAAGTGCGACTTTACACACGCGCAGCGAAGCGAAGCGCGTACCACCACACGCGGTCGTGCCATAAGGAAAGGCGCTTCGCTTCGCTGCGCTTGTGTAAAGTCGCACTTTACGCACTCGTGCAATAAAATTTTGTACGATACTCGTGCGAGAAACGTTTTCTCAACCACCACACGCGCTCGTGCCATAAGATCTTCACTTCCCTGCCCGTGTGTAAAGTCTCACTTTTCACACTCGTGCAATAAAATTTTGTACGATACTCGTGCGAGAAACGTTTTCTCGACAAGTGTGATTGCAACACTCGCTTCTGCTTGTGTTGCAAACTTACACTCGTCAGAAAAGAAATTATCGCACTAGTGTCGTAATGTACTATTGTACGATAATTCGAATTGGTATCGATGATAAAACCACAGCAGTAGCTCCGTAACTGCGCCGTAGTGACAGAATGAGTTGTATCACCTCGGTAAAGGATCGCCCTACGAGGATATTCCAAAGTTTGTCGACCTCCCGTTACCGAAGGTAGTTCGCTAGACCCGACCGCTCTTGATGAATGCGTCGCCTCTAAAATATGAGGCGAATCTCAAGGCAAGTTATATAAGCGATGGTACGCCGGCAGGTGCGCCAAAGGGGGCGGGAGTAGAGAGACAGAGCTGAGAGCTCAGCGAGAACGGACTTTGGATGCTGGGCTCTTGCCTCTTGAATCGCCTCTCGAAAGCGCCTTATCGTTCGGCCCATCCACCGAAGACATAACACCACCGTTTCGTCGAGTATATATTCCGGAAGCCAAGTGTTCGTGGGTACCGATTACCTCACTCCCTTACGACGAAGGGATAGCGAGTTTCCAAGTGCGACGCTGCAACGCTCGTGCGCTAAAGCACTACCCCACCGTGTGCCATCCTCCCCTTCACCCGCGCATCTCTCCGCTCTCATGGCGTGAGGGAGCTTAACGTGACAAAGAACCCCTTCCGTAGCGTTAATAACGACGGGATTCGCGCATACAGATTCTCGCGGTAACCTACATTTCGCACAATTTCATCGCCGACCAGGGATCAATGGAGTCGAGTTGACTGTGCTGAGTCGAATACGGCAACGACCTTTTATACGGTATAAGCAGCAGCGCACAGTAGTTAAATTAGGCGCACCCTCGTGTCCCGTTCCGAACTACATAAATCCTCATTCCCAACTGCTTTCATTATTTTTCTCACTCTTTCAAATCCACTAAATGGCAAATGGCGCAGAAATGATGTCCCATCTTATTATCTCCGATCTTATTGCCCCAAATTGCGCGTATTTCTTGACGCGAAAATAAGGAACAAATTAGAATGTCGGGAAACAAGGGATGTCGGGTTTTAAACCCAACGTCGCTGTGGATCCGCCCGACCAAAGGGTTATCTACTTAGCTCTTCCGAAAAATCCCACCTGCTGCATACTTCCTAATCTCGGCGTTGTCTCAAGGGGTGGGTTTGCCGGAGCTCAGCGGTGGGTGGTCTGCCCGCAGCAGAGTGCAAGATACGAGGGTGAATAAAGTTATGGGGTCTTCGAAATGAGCACGAAATTCGGCTGCCTCTCCCTTGTACGCCATGGTCCGTTACTACTACCCCTACGCTACCCCAACGTCGAGAATGTGCAGAGGGATGCGCGTGTAATATAGAAGCAGAGCTGAGAATACGTAGCGGGTAATAAGGATGGTACGACGTTGCACCCGTTACTTCTAATATCATCGCCCTTTCCCCTTTCGTGGATAAACCATATATACCCTTACCAACCCTTACACCTCGTGGTACCCACCGGCGAGACGTGAAGCCGCCGTCTTTCTCCTCCTTCTTCTCTTCTTCTTCTTCTTCTGAAACTCTCGTCTTCTCCACCACTCGCAGTCTATGCATTCTGAAGAATCGATGGTTTCGCACGATAAAACTCTGAGAGTTCATGGTCCGAGGGCTCGAAATCCTTTCGTAACGTTCTGGGAGATGGAAACGAAGATAAAATTCCAATCGTTGCACACCCCATGCTACCCGCCGTTATCTATTCAAACCGATGTATAATACGATCAAATCATTTTCCATCGGGAATTTAAGAATCCTTGAAATGTAACCATTTCGACAGTATTTTTAATACGCTTTTCTATTGCAACGGAATTTCTTCGATCCACATTTTTGGACGGCGAACATTCGGACTCTGATTTCCTATCATTTTTGCAGTCGATACATCTGTTCGGGAAAATGGTTGTTGCAATTCAAAAATTTGTGGTTAAATAACGAGTTAATTTTTTTTTTAAATTAACTGGACGCATCGTTTATAGTCAATAAAACCATTAAATACGTTATAACAACTAAATTGCAATTTTATTTATTTATTTCATAAATTTTACGATAAGCACGAAATTCTGGTAAATTATCTGAACCCTGAAAAATGGCTGCGAAATTTTGGTTTTGGTTCCAAAATTCTCGAATTCCGATGCAGTGAATAGTGAAGACATTTTTTTCAACGATTTCTCATGCATTTATTAATTTTCTACATTTCGTAAACGAAAAAATGCATTCAATACATCGTACATACCGTTCGCACGCTGTCGACTGCAGCATTCCGAGTTTATTTTCGCCGATCTCTCTCCTCGTTGCAATAGATATTTTCGTAATGAATATTTTTGAAAAAAATCGGACGAGAGAATGATGCGATTGGAAGGTTGAAACATTTATTTATTTATTTTTAACCCGCGAAATAGCGAAAAGTGAGGGATATATGGCGGGTAACAGAGAAGCGCGTGACTGGGGTGTCTCTTTGAAATATTCACGCGATAACGAGGCGTCGGTCTCACCGGTCGGCAACGCTATGTGCAGTGGCTGTTTTAATTGAATTTTAATTTTAAATCCAACGAGAAAAATCACTGCCGACAGCCGCTGCGGCATCGGCTCAGCCTGACCTGCAGCAATGCCTGACGCGCTCTACTAACTACGCGAAAGCGGAGAACTCCGAAGTGGATGCATTTTTTATTTTATATATACGCAGCTACCGGGGGGTAACACTCTCCGCTACAATGTATTCCAAGTCTACACGCGGTTCTCTTCTACAACATAAAATTGAATTAATCGAGTAATTTTCACGGATTGCGTACGGGGCGCATCGTCTTTTCCACTCGGCGCCGGTGAAGTACACTGGAAGGTAATTGCCTTCGGGAATCAACTCGAAACACTACCGTACAACCCCCGGTGCTCTTCCCGAGCGTCAAATAAACATAATTTAAATAAATGAAAGTTTGCTGCTTCCATCTGCAGCTTTCGCGAAGGGCATCACCACCGTTCCGGAAGGAGAGAGTGGCGAAGGGAAGTGAAGGGAAGGGAAGGGAAGGGAAGGGTGGTTTACGTTTTCACGAGGTTTCGTGTTATTCCATCGCGGCAAAGTTATGCGAATGCGAAGAAACTGTCTTAACGAATCCCTTACATGAATGTGGACGCGAAGTTTCAGAAAACGTTGAAAGTAATTAAGGTGCCGCGTAATTAAAAACTCCGCGAGTTCTTCGTTGTACGGTACGTTGATTGGGGTACAAAACAGAGACGTTAAAAATGGGTTACAATTTATGTATCGTTGCGCTTTTTTACAACAATACACTTTTCCACGTACCGCGCATGCGCGATACGGTACAATGCTTGTCGCGCGCACTTTATCGTTTTTTATAAACGATGAATTATTTATGACGCGAATTTTAGCGGAAATATGGCGGTATTAAATTTTTTTGAAAAGTTGAAAATTTTTTAAATTAACGAAACGTATATATGAATTAACTATTTTATGCGATATTTCGTTTTTTAACGCGTGAAAAAACTACCTTCGGACGTTCGCTGTATGAACGGGACATTTTTTCGTCGGTAGTTAGCGTCGCGTAGGTGACGTGACGCTTTCGCAATTTTTTTTTTTTTTTTTTTTTTTTTTTTTTTTTTTTTTTTTTTTTCGGACATAGCTCATCGTACTTTGGTACTCGTTCTCACGAGTGTAATATTTCAATTTGCGTCCGATGAATTTTGCACACATACACGGTCGGGAATACGGATATTTGCACCAGAAACGAAAAAAGGTACGTGGAAGAGTTTTCCGACGCGGAGAAGCCGAAGTGGACGCTCGAGGGGGATGACGGAAATTGGCGGCGAATCCTGGCCGAGCGGATATTGATGTTTGGACCCGTTATATGGATTCGGGAGATGGGCCTTTGAAAAAATGACCATAGCATCTAAAAAAAAAAAAAAAAATAACCGGCTGAAAGTAAATAAAAAATAAAGTCGAATTCCATCGACGATGTTAATCACTCGAGTTTGAAGAATTTATAAAAAAAAAGCTGAAACGCAGAAACTGCAGAAAAAAAAAAGTGATTACGAAAAGTCATGAAGAATAATCTGACGAGACGAGTTCCGGAAAGAAAGATTGCTGAAAACCATTAAAAAAATTTCCTTAATGAAAGACACTTCCGGAATAATAAAAAAAAAGGCGTCTGAATTCGCTGACTCAGCAGACGAGTCTCCGACTGCGTCGAAGTCGGAAGAAAAAAAAAAAATACTAAAAATATACTCGTCGCTAATAAGAGAAAATTAAACGCAAGTAAAAAAAAAATTAAAATAAAAACGAAAGCGCGAAAGTGGCGGTATGGAATTAAGTCGAAGGCTTAAAATTCAGTGGGCACTTCCGGCCGCAACTGCGGGGTTTTATTAAAATATTTAAGTGGAGACTTGCATTAGGGTTATAAAAGTGGCCATTATTGGCCGAAATATCGTAACCTTTTCAAAGTCTCCAACGGGCTGAGGGGAGTTTTCCTCCCCTGAAGAATCTCAGCTCGAACTTTTACCGCAAGAGTCTCGTTCGCTTCTCGACTCAAGTTTTTCGCTTTTGCTTCGGGAGCTCTCGCTTCTTTTTTTTTTTTTTTTTCTCCGGAAAAGTCGTTTTTGCGCAGCGATAGGGTTGCGAGTACCAACCGCTGGCTGGCATCCATTACCCTTGTACTCTAGCAAACACCTTATTCACGACATAGAACCTTTCGCGCCGCTTAAACTACCCCTTCGATGAAAAAAAAAAAAAAAAAAAAAAACGGGAATAAGTTATGCGAGAGAGAAAAAAATTTTATAATCGTTCGCATGACGAGTTTTTAAGTTCCTTTCCGTGTTTCTTGACTCTTGGTCTCCGATGACGGGGGAGCAGTTGCAAGAGAAAAAAAATGTATATCGCGTTATCGTGCTGAGAACGGAGGGGGGTGCAAACCTCTCGAGCTTCCGGCGAGTGGGTGGTCTGTTAGTGTATAACTTTTCTCGGTCGTCTCGCCGCAACCGCAACGTTTCAAAGTAGCGCACTCCACGCAGTTCGTCTATAAAAAAAAAAAAAAAAAAAAAAAAAAAAAGAGAAAACAGTTAACGAACAAGAAAAAAAAAAGAAAAATCAAGTTATAACGAGGAACGCTGGACGCGCGGTGTTCGCAGTCCAAATTGATAAAGTTGGTAGGAAGGGTCAGAGGGTAGACGAAGCTTTCGCCAATGCACGATGGAAGGAGAGAATTTTTTTTTTTTCATCATACCGCTCTCCTCCGTTCTCTCGAGCAATCTTTCTCGTAGATAGCTGAGAACTTTATCGCAGCTTTGTTTTTATAACGCGGGTGACGAGGTTAAGCGGTGCGAATCGTCGAAAAAAGCTTTAGCGAAAATTACTGATGTGAATGCGATTCTACTGTCTTTTATTGTGTTTTTTTTTTTTCGCGAGATAAAATTCCCACGGAAAAGCTGCTATTGTGAGATAAAAGATGAATATATCTTAAATTCTGCTGTAATTATAAACGAATAATTTTCATGGTTAAACTTTATTTCATACCGTTTCGTCTTTTCTATACATTTTTTTATGCGCAAAGTTCGTATTTTTTGCGAGAGCGATGACACAAGACAGAGAGTGAAATTTTAAGGGGGATGTATCGTTACATTCACAGCTATAAATGAGTTTCAGAGAGAATTTCGAATACTTTGCAATAGGCGAAAAATTAAAAAAATTCCAACCATATAAATGCGATTGAGAACATTAATCTTCTATGTTAAGAATTCCAAAAAGTTATTAACAAATTAGTAAAAAAAAAAATTATTATCGAATCAATTCCGGAAATTGATTTGTTTTAACAGTAATTGATTCGTTAATTTTTCGGAACATATATAAATTTTTGAGAATGACTATCCATGAAAAAAACAATCGTAAAAAGTTAAGTTGTTGAAGAATTCGTTGAAATTGTTATTTTTTTTTTTTTCGATTTTATTAGTAACTTTTTGGTATAATTATTATGCGTAATTAATGTTCTTACGACTTTCTATACTTTATTTTCGTCAAATTTCTATACCATTGACAAGAATTCAAAACACTTCCTGAATCATCTCACTTTTGCCCGGAAATGTGTCGAACCACCCTTCTTAATACCAATAAATCGCCACCCCTAAAAATCCCCTAAAAACGCGATGTTTTAAAATTTTTCCATTCGCCGCTATATGCTCTACTCATCGGAAGTTCTTTCAGAAACTTCATTTCCGTCTCGAACTCCTAAACCCCTGAATCCCGAGTAGAAAAACCAAACGGTTCGAAATTCGACGAAAGAATTGTAAATATTTCCGCGAAAAAAAATATACTTCCGTATTCGGATGCCGTTGTTTAGCATACCGAAGATCCTCAGCGACTTTCACCGCTTGCATTTTTATTCCCTGAAATTCATGCGGCACGTATATCATCCCCGTATAACTCCACAACTACGCGGGTACATTGGTACGCAAAAAAAAAAAAAAAAAAAAAACAACCCCTTCACAATCGTATACTCGAGTTTATGATGTCGCTATCCGAGCCTTGGCCCACGAACGGGGTCGATGGCTATCTGGTTTCAAACGTTTTCGAACGAAACGACTATTTCGCTACACGAGAAGCAACGCGATACGGGGTGAACACCCCCCTGTGTGGGTTACAGTACCAAATGCAACCGATGCGGAAGAGCCCCTCTCCAGTGTAGAATTCTTCACGTGAACCAAACGCTCTCAATCCAATGCATCTTCCGCGTACGTGCCGACGCAACTTGGTCTCATATTATCTCAAATGAAATTGTATTGACTTTGGTAACACGTATTCCGAAAATCCAGTCTCCAACATCTACATAACCATCGAAAGCTAACAATGGGTTCCTTTGCGAGCTTTCGGTGGGTGTATCGAGAAAGTTGTTTGAAATACTCGAAACGCTCCGCGTGTAATTATCATTCGAAATCCAAATTTAGGGTCCGCTGGTTCTGCGTCCAGAGGCGGAGTGGATTGAGAAGACACGGACAATGGTCTCTATATACGTCCCTTGTGGGTCGCGATTCCGATTTTCACATAAGCGCGGTGCCGCGTCGTCCAAAGCATAAATCACAAAGCGCCGAACATTCGTTACACGGTATGCGAACCATGAAAATACATAGGACTTGGGTTGCATATAGACTATACGTTGAGCAGAGATTACAATAGTATATAGTCACGTAAATTCTGTTCGAAACATTGGAAACCTCGGCAACCGCCCTCCCCAAACCTCCCTTAACGTTTTCTCGTCGCGTATATACGCTTTTGTTGGATATGTGTGTTATGTAGCGAAGTATTAGGAGGGGTTGCGTTGGGATTGGATAGAGAAAAGACGAAATTGTTTGGACCGGAAGTGGTAGGTACGAAGGATACCATCACGTTTACCGCACGTGATCGGTTAAATACAAGATTTTAGCTCCCGCAAGGAAGTGCCCTGAGGGTGGGGGTTGGGGTGGGTTGGGGGTGGCGTGGGGGTGGGGGAGGAAGGGTATCGCGTTATATCCGTAGTCCTATGAACATTGTGTACTATTTGTAGGGTAGTTTTAGGGTTGAACAAGGTCGATACACAGAACGTTTTGGTTTCGTTTGGTTTGCCGAAACGGTTATGAGATATCATATCTATCGTTAAATATCGTACAGCCATATTTACTTTTTCCATACGTGCCCTACTCTCCGCCTCATTCCGTAATAGAGTTCCGGAAATTGGCCCATTTCGACCGCAATAATCGGAGCGGAGCAATATCGACACACGGACCGGTGAACCCCGCGGATGCCTACTACCGCACCGCACGAACGTGCTTTTTCTCTCTTCGTGGTATATGTATCTCTGGCAAGTTTTTTTTTTTTTTCTCTTCGCTACCACGTCGCCCAGTTTTCCAACCCTCGACAGCGCGATACTATCATTCCACCTCTACTCTCGCTCTCTGCACTTCGACTCCTCACTTCTGTTCTATTTTTTTTTGCTCCACTTTCTCTCTTACTCATCCCTGTCTCGCTGTCTACTAATTGGTCACGTCGAATGCAGCAACTGCTGCTCGATCGATCGTGTAAAGTGGCCAAACACGTTCGAATTTTATAAACCGTCGACCCTCAAACTTGATAAAAACCCGTTTTTTTTTTTTTTTTTTTTTTTTTTTTTTTTTTTTTTTTCGTCCGATTGCTCATGTGAAGCGAGTGATGTCGCACAGTTGCTCGATTTTATGCCGAAAATTGAGTTTTTTCACGTTCGCTGCGACATCGCTGGACTAACCAATATCCTGTGTAAAAAGCGTAGGAAAAAGCGCCAATTATTATAGTCGAGATTTACTCTCGAAAAAAAAAAAAAAAAAAAAAACGCAATAAATTTAATTCCGCCGAACGTTGGAATTTTCGGCAATGAGTCAATTTAACGAAATAGAATTTTATGGGTTGCACCGTCTTCAGGACAAATGCTGATGTGACCTGATGACCGGAACCATTGAAATTTTGTAGGTTAACGTTTTCAAGCAAAACGCCAATGTGACCTTTTCTCCTATTCAAATAAAAGAGCTGTTTTGACTTCCGGTAGCATGAAAAATCGTAAAAGTAACACATTATTGGCCTTTCAAAGTTTCGAAAATGAAGTCATTCCTTCGGGGATTTCTAAGCTCCAAGGAGAGTCTGAGTAAACGGGTGAATGCTTGCCGTCGCTCGTTGCGTTTAAACATTTAATCCTCCCGAGTAATTTGCATACTCAGAGGGGGTCAAAGCTGTGAATTTCGTGAAGCGCCAAAATCATGAAGTTTGCCGCGGAAGCGGTTGAAATTCGGGTTGAATCTCATGTGCAAAACTGTGACTTCGCGCAGATGGAAGAAACAACGTCGAATCGCATTGTAGAGTGTTGATATATCGGCTCAACAGAGTTATCATCACCACGCCGAATCTCTTTGGGACACGTCGACCGCAAACTGGTCCGTCGTTCCGCATCCGCTTGGGTATAATAACGCTAACTCAGCGGGTTGAATGTTGAAACAATTACATACCCGTACGTGGGTTGCGCATACCGTGAATAGATCTCTCGGTAAATCCCGTTGGCCTGCATACGTTCCTTCGAAAACTCATGAGAGGTTCAACTGTAACCCAGAAATGGCGAATGTTCTCCGCAGTTAAACGAAGATATCCGAACGATCTCCACTCGGTGGAAACTTCCACCGCGAATTGTTTATCTCTCAGATGAGAGTGCCGTCCTTGGTTCACGCTGACCGAACAGGTTCGTAGTGGTTGGATGTTTCGCAGACAGAATCTAAGCGAAGCGGGACAGATTTGTTGCCTTCGCTTCCTCTGTGGCGTTATAACTACGGAAATGGTGAGAGGACTTCAATCGAAGGATGGAGAATAGCACCATAACACCAAAGTAGAAGCTCTTCGATAGTCGCGGAACGGAGAGGTTGAAATTATGCAATTCCGAGTATTAATCGCTTCGCTGTTTGCGGCTTGATGGAAAATTGAATTTGACTTTGGCGCGGCCCCTTAGGCCAATTACCACCCTTTGGATGCGCGTACTGTGGCCAAATTGAGGAGCCCTCTCTATATTCCTGACTACGTTCCAAGCCGATACCGCTCCCTACCCTGTTTGCTCAACTTCTAACGGTTACCCATGGATCCTTTGAACATCTCCGCAACAACTCGCCACAGTTATCCAATTGTCCGTTATATATATGCCGGCAATCGAATTACCGGCTTCTATTCGGCTTTACCCCGGAATTGCGAACTCTCTTGGTGTACAGTCATTGCGGCGCGCCGATCACACCGATCTTCTCTTCGCTCTTACGACCGTGATGCCGTCTTATGATTGTTTGATTCAGAAGATCTTGGATGATGTCATAGCTTTGTTGCTTGTAGGATATCCAAAGTTGGATATGCGAGTTTCAGTTCCACTTTGATCGATGTGCGATCGTTCGATGTCATCATTGTTGCTGAATCGGTTTCTGTTGATGCGGCCGTATAGCTGAGTTAAAGACGAACGATTTGTATGACGTGTCGTCGCGGTTGACGAAATATCCCGTATATATGCCGGGAATCAAGTTACCGATTTCTAGACAGCTTTACCCCAGAAGTTCGGTCTCATTTGGCGTACGATCGGTGGAGCTATCATGCCGATTTTCTGCTTAATCCGAGAGATTTTGGATGATGTCATAGCTTTGTTGGTTGTAGGATATCCAAAGTGGGATATGCGAGTTTCAGTTCCACTTCGATCGATATGCGATCGTTCGATCTCATTATCATAACCGAACCGGTTTCTGTTGATGCAGCCGTATAGCTGAGTTAAAGACGAACGATTTGTATGATGTGTCGTCGCGGTTGACGAAATATCCCGTATGTATGTCGGGAATCAAGTTACCGATTTCTAGTCAGCTTTACCCAAGAATTTCGATCTCATTTGGCGTACGATCGGTGGAGCTATCATGCCGATCTTCCGGTCAATCCGAGAGATTTCGGGTATTGCAAAAGTGGCAGCTTTTGCTTGTGGTATATCCAAAGTTCGCAAAGTTCATTCCACTTTCAGCTCGATTGATGTTCGATCGGTAAATTCTATCGTCGTAGCCGATTGACGAATCGTCTTCTACTCACGCAGCCATATAGCTGAGTTAACGATGAACGATTCGTATGACGCGTCGACCATTCGACCCGGAGATTGCCTATTTCAATCGCGACTACGAGATCGAAATAGTTTTACTGACCCGTAAGGGTGAATTTCCATTCGTATAGTCGTTCGCCAGTGCGCGAACTCGCGTTTCCCCACTTTAGACAGAATAGAACTCGAAAATCGATGGTGCATTGTTTCCATTTAACTGCGTCGGTCATGGATTTTCAATGAAAATGAAAGAATAAAAAAACGTAGGAACGTTTATTTCGTCTCGATTTCCATCGCTTTGTTTCAGGACGTGTAGAGATTCACGGCAAAGGGAGAAAATCGGAACTGTATGTAGGCGACGAAAAAAATCGGCAATTTTTTTTTTTTTGCGAATACGAATATTCCACGAAAAACGTTCGATGAATTTTGTCCAAATGCGACCACTGCTTTTTTTAAATGAAAATTTCCGTTGCATTTTCGATAAAAACGTGACGCAACGACTTCCAATAACCGTTCTTCTCGTCAAATCGGCCAATCGCCGCCGGTAACGCTCTATGTATACACAAACATACCGAATCGAGCAGTTCGCTCACTCATCGAGTATTTTCGTTTATCACGATATTCTGTTGACATGCAGTTGATAAGAATCACGATTGATCGTCGAATCGAAATAAAGATAAATCTGGTTACCGATCGGTTCTTGTTTGCTCTTTTTTTTCACTTGATCTTTTTTTTTTTTTTTTTTTTTTCGCATAGTCTGGGGATTGGTTGACGTTTGAAAATCGAACGCAAAAGGTATATCCAATTTGTTTTATATCGTTTGGATCCGAGATTGGTTGCCAGCTCGGCTGTCGTGTTCGCGCGAATGAATGGAAATGAAAAAAAAAAAGATGCAGAAACGAGACCGACGCTCAGAGGAGAGCTCTGGGAATAACTTTGATTATCGAAACTATACAAGAGATATATATATATATTTTTTGTTGAAATATATTTCGATACAGTATCGTGTCAAAGACAGTTCCTTCGGGGCTATAATATGACCGCGAATATTTCCCATCGATTCTTTCTGCCCGTCAGTTGTACAATTTTTTTTTTTTTTTTTTTTTTTTTCCGAAAAAAAAAAATTTAACAAAATTTTTTCCAAATTTCGGAAAATTTGCTGTTTCGATTTTATTATACGGCGGCGAAAATTTTATACAAAAAGATGCGGAAATACATCTTTCGATTTTTCCATAAGAAAAATATATACACGTGCGAAGATCGCGACCGGCGTGCGAATACATCAGTTTGCTACGAGACGAAGCAAATACCGGTTGAGTAGAGCAATGAAACTCATTTAGCTTCGCAACTGCAGCGCAGGGGCGTGGAGAAGATCTCCATTGTCCAGAAAGGCAGAATGAGGAGTCGAGGCGAAGAAATAAAATTGACGCGCGGTCGTGAGTTGCTCTGGGAATTACCTTGATCAACCCGGCAAGCGAGGAGAGAGATCTCCGGAGCCCTTGGTAGCTTTTGCATTATCTCTTTTTTTCTTTTTATTAATCAAGAGTTATTTGCCCGGGTGCTGCATAAGCAGATAGAAAAAGCGGTGAAAAAGTTGCGCTATACCGAGAACCCGAGGAAGTCGGGCGCCAAGAAGCATCAAGGATTGACTTTAAGACCTTCCGTCTCGTCTCGCGCACCTTTGCCTCATTCTCTTTTCCAATTCTCGTCCCTTCCTCGTCGGTTTCTTTACCCTTATTTTCTCTCGTTTCAATCATATTACATGGTTTTCTCGAGAAGATATATACACTTTTTTTTTTTTCGAGCTTTTATTTTCGACGAAAGAGAGTTACTTGAAAGGCAACCAACGAAAAGACGAACTCCCGACATTCGGCACGTATTTTACGCCGCCGTCTCTTCGGTATTTGCCGCGAATACTGCTAAATGTAAAGAGAAACGCACACAAAGGAACGTTATTCGCGTTTGTTTCAAAGTTCGAGAGACGAGTTCATTAAAAGAGAGAATCTCAATTGAGATTTAAGGCCGATTGTTGATAATCTCTCGTTCCTTCCGCCCGATGGACTTTTTGCTACTATCGATAGTCTCAAGGAGCCGAGGAGTTCGTTACTCCCGTTGGTTAATGACTCAATAATTTTACTATGCAATAATTTTGCGTTAAAAATTCTTTGACTTGCATAGAATTCATTTTACTGACGACTATTCGAGTTTTTTTTTTTTTTTTATAATTACATTCGTTTATTAGGAATTTTCTTACGAAAATTTCGATATATATCGATTAAAAAATATTCGATCGGTATAGTCGTTTTACGGAAATTAAATTATTAGTTTCCGTTAAGTTCGTGAAAAAAAAAAAAATTCACAAAAGTAAAATAAAAAATAAACGACAAATAAAAAATAAATAAATATTTAATTACGTAAATAAATTAAATGAAATTAATTTCAAATAAATCTCCGTAAGATTTTTTTTTTATTTTTTATTTTTTTATTGCTCTTAAAAGACTACATATCTGGTCGATTCAGTAGATTATTGGTAGCAAGATAATAGCGCGCAGAGATCGACAGGCTATCGCCTCGTGTCACGAGTAAATTTCAACGAGTCCGTGAAAATTATTGGAAATGCTTCAAGCTATAGGTAGTATCTGCAACAGCCGGACGTTGATAAAAGGTGGAAAGAGAGAGTTCACCACTCGAGGATATTAAATATCGAAAACGGTGTCGACTTCTCAATTCCGACGTTGCTATCGACGCTATTGACGACCCCCCGACGCTTCGGGGGATATAAACTTAATCATCTATTTTTATATCTTTTTTTTTTTTTCTTACTCCATCTCGTGCGGATCTCTGAGTCGCGAGAAGGCTTCAATCCATTTTCGCGCAATCTTGCGCCTTAGACGGATGGACGCTCGGAGTCTATAGAGATAAAGTGAAAGAAAAAAAAAAAAAAAAAAAATAGAATTCTTTTTCTTTAGCTTCTCCACTACTTTTTCACGAGGAAGAGAAAGCGTTCATTATTGAGAGCCTCGAGGCTAAAGTGTGTACAGAACGAAAATATTGCCGGAAGGTAAAAAAAACTTTTTTAATTTTATACTTCAAGCGGAGAATAAAAATCTTCCCGATTGCCATTTTTTTTATTTTTATTTTTTTTTTATTGTTATTATACAATTCTGCGAGATTGTTGATTTCACTTTTGTCTTTATCATTTTTTTTTTTTTTTCTTCCGTCATACTAAAGTCTTCATAGATTGATATTAAACGAACATCGAATGGGAAATCAATGAAGGGGTCTCGCAGACAATTCGAAAGATTATGTATATCGAGGGCTCTCTCACCCCTCGCGGCATCAAATCTCCGGCGCGAACCCGCTAAACGATCACGCGCCGAGGAGACCAAAGATTGCCTCTTAAGATTTCTCGACGAGATTCTATTTGCATTCCCTTTGCGAACGCGCCCTCCCTTCGCCATTCGTTTGCCGAACGTCGGTCGGTCGCGGTGACGTTGATATTCGAATTCCGCTTATTTGATTACGGTCGATCGTTGGCGCATGCGCGTGCGACTTCTCGGCGGGTTCTTCGCGCTCAACGATGATGAGAATTCCAGGGTCGCTCCACGCCTATATGACTCTTTCGGATTTCAAGGTGGAAAACGACCGACTGATTCTTATCTCAATTTTAATGCATTCGTAAATGAAAGTGATGAGATTTTCTTACCACGCGGCATACGAAGACATAAAACGTTAATTGTATTCTCGATTATTTCGCGATTGATAAACTTTCTTCCGTAAATATTAAGCTATTAGGACGCGTATTGCTCAATTATTCTTGGTAACTCAGTTTTTCTTTCCCTTATTACTTAATCAGTATAAAAAATAAGTGATCTTACTATACGCGGAGATAAAAAATTGACAATCATCGTACATCAATCGAAAATTAAAATACCAGTGAAACCCTTATAAATTTACAAAAATTTCTTAAAATTCGGAAAAAAATTACATACAATTTCAAAAAAATTTCGTTACATTGATTTTTTTTTTCAAATAATTTTTTTAATTTTTGAAATTATTTTTATAATTTTTTAATAATGTACCTAATACGCATTAAATTTTTTTTTTAAATTTTATTACCTAATTTATTTTTGTTTTCGCCTCTCATAGCACGGAGACTGTTGGGGTAGTAATCAGATTGGAGACGACGGTTTTATCGTTTCGGTAAAAAAATATTAAAAATATATAACATTAAGGGAAAAAGCGCAACCATCAGAACGTCGTTATTCTTAATTGAACAGACATCCTAAAAAAACGCCTATAAAATGGACTACAGCAACCGGAATTGTTTTTTACGCAAGCTAACGGATTCTGTAAAACAGTACCAAAGGTAATGGGTGACTTAAAGGGTTAATCGTGAAGTTTATAGATACAGAAATAATAAAAAAAAAATAATACTATTAAAAGTCGTGTGGAAAACTGCATTTGCCGTCTCTAATGAATGGTTTTTAAACTTTTGTATATGGCGTTTCGAAATTTCATCCCTCGTCGTACGTACGTCGAGATATTTCAATGACTCTCCGGCACTTTATTCTCCTCCCCTCTGCGTACGTATAGCGAACATACGGTTCAGTGTGATTGCATAGTATAATTACCGCGGAAGCTCTTCGACTGCACGTGTACCTACGTGTGCGGATGGCTAATTCTATGCCTTCGTTCATCCCTCTCTCCCCTTCTCCGGAACACCTCTCTCGTCTCATTAGCGAAAGGTTCGCGCGGAGGGGGTTCCTGTATTCACAATTCACGCGCAGCTCTACGAAGAGATAAAAAAGACGTACCGTACGAGATTTTCCACGTCGGCGAGAGGGATTTGCCGGAAAAAAAAAAAAAAAAAAAAAAATTATTCTTGTCCGCATATTCGCGCTTTTTTTCATTCTTCCTGGCGGCCCCGTTGCCCGTTGTACGACGGTATAAGACCGTGAGATCTCGTTTGAAGAGCGCGGAGATAAAGTGGAGAATAACCGTGAAGAGGAGGTGAGAGGTAAACTCATCCGGGGTCGAGATCCCTTGGGTTGACCTCACCACTCTATGTCACGAGTATTCTCAGCAATATTTTACATACTCGAGTATACGGTTGTAGCGCTGCTAAAGTCGAGGAACGGATAATCATCGTACGTAAAGTAACGAATTACTTTATTCGGTGCAAAATGAAATTTCTTTCTTTCGCGAAATGAATACGAGAAAACACGTAAAAAAAATGTAATTTAATAAATATTCTATACTTCATTATTTATTTATAATATTATTATGTATTATATTTATTATATATTCTAATAAATTTGCGAATTACAAAATTATTTACAAATATCGAAAATTAGTTGCGCTATTTTTTAAATCGGAAAACTGTCGAAAGCACGAAAAAATAAAAGTGTTTAAAAAAAATATTTCGGTCTTTGAGTATTAAAAAAAATATTAATCGTTCAATTAGATGATTTTAGGTAAAAAAAAAAAATTTTCGGGCGAAATAATTTTTTTTTTTTTTTTTTTACGCGGTTATTTACGCGGTAAGCAGAGATAAGCAGAGATCCGGAACTGCTTTTATCTCATTACTTTGATGATCCGCAGTGTAAGCATCTCGGGTTTTACATACGGAAGTACGTCCTCAGCTTTGTCAGGTCGAGTAACGAATAATCGACGTTCACCCCGACGACAAATTTTGTAAGTTAAGTCGCATTTTATCCGCTCACGAGAGCGCGTAATACTTTGCAACGCAAAGTTATCGAAACGCATGTGGGGAATTCGTGTGTAAAATTTCAAGTGCAATTTGATGTTTTATACCTTCGCTGACCCGGCAATTGTGGTCGCCGTTTTCTCTATATTTCTATGGCTTTAGAATTAAACGGCTCTGCGTAAAACTGAAACGTACCGGAGGTTTCACGCACAATGAACGGAAGCCGGACGAAAACTGCGATGAGTCTGAGTGAAAAGCGCTGTTCAACGTTTCGACGTTTAAGCTGTATGAATGCACCAACGAAAATTCGTGTTATATAGGTACATAGATCGCTCGCAGTACTCGGGACTATTATACGCCGGTATATTCGGAATTAAATTTCTAAATTCCATCAGATTAAGCGTATTATCAACCGGAAAATGAGTACAAAATAAAAAAACGCGACTATTATATCGCATTATTAAATAATTCATTGAGAAAAGCGTTTATTTATCGTTAACAAACATATAATTGGATGTAATTTTTTGAAATTTTTAAAATAATTTTTGAATTTTTTAAAATAATTTTTGAAATTTTTAAACTGATTTTTCAAATGTTTAAACTTCGAAATAATCGAAACTCGTTTTCCGAAAAATTTAATGCAAACTTTCGAAATCGTGATAAACTCATTGGAGAGTTAACTCTATCGAAACAGTGATTAATTTCTCGAGCTTTCGAATTAATTTAGACGACAATTGTTTCATCTGTTAAATCAGGAGATTAAATACGATTTGCTCGCGTGTATTATAATACAAACTAATTTAAGATTCGCTTCGGTCCGCTGTTCTTGTAACGGTGAGAGCTGAGCACCTAACCTATAAGGGCGTTTTACTATTAGAAGAAGTGTCGTCCTGTTACTGTTGGGTGTTACGGTGGTGTTGCAACGAAGCAACGGCGAGTCGCAAGAACGTATAGTCCTCCGTTCCCGACGGTCCGAAGAAACTTTCGGGGAAATCTCGAACCACCGGAGACTCGTGCTTCCGGTTTATCGTATCGTCTAATAGCTTCGTGGGCACAAGTACGTGCTAACGGGTCCTTCTCTCTTCCTGTATATTGCACTACACACCTACACCCGACCTTCTCACAGACGACGAAAACTCTCGCGGCTGTTTCACGCTTTAGCGAAACACAGCCGGAAGTACGCTATTCAATATATTTGCTGGTTAAACACTTGAGAAACAATAGTAGACATAATCTCCTCGCTTCGACTACAATTATTGATCGTAATAATCTGTAGACTGCGATTTATTAAATTGTTTCGCCGAAAATCGCGATACGAAAAAAAAAATCCCCGTATTCCGTCAAATCTAAAATAATTAGCGGTTGAATAGCAACTTTTATTTCACGCCATGCGAGAAAGCTGTTTTCTCGCACGCTTCGCTTCGCTGCCCGTGTGAGAAAACGCATTTCTCGCACTCGTAAAATAAAATTTTGTACAATACGCGTGCGAGAAACTTTTTATTCGCTTCGCTGCGCGTATGCGAAGACGCATTTCTCGCGCTCGTGAATTAAAAATTTTTACGATACTCGTAACTTTTTATACGAGATACGAGAAACTTTTTCTCAACTCGTGTGGTTAAAACACTCGCTTTCGGCTGGTACTGTAATGTCGCAGCGCATGCGCATACCAGACCGATTTTACTTTTCACACGCGAAGCGAACCGTAGCGTGCAAAAAATGAGAAACGCGTGCGAAAAGTGCACTTTCTCGCACGCTACGCTTCGCTTCGCCGCGGAAGTCGGCATTATTAGTCGGCTCATTATTTCGAATAACGTCGGAAATAGATGACCCGAAATGCAATTGTTCGGCAACAATTAGACAATATTTAATTGAAATTTCGCGGAAACGCGGTTAATGGATGTAATATGTAACGATATAAGGGTATATGGAACGTTCGTATGTCGGCGATATTAGAGTTACAGCAATGGTAAAGAGAGATCGAGCAGAAATAGCTAACAGCCTGTAAACTCTATGCAAAGAGGAATAAAAACGTGGTGAGCGTAGAGTCGTTGCGACCGCGACGGGTCGGACGTCGCGTTAATGCAGTCCGCAACGAATGACAAACAAGCGTCAACGCAGCAGCAGCAGCCAGCAACGGCAGCGTCGACTGCAACAGAAAGTGCACAATCGTCGCGCGAATCCGTGTGACGGGTCGCGCCACCAAGCCGTGTAAATTCGAGAGGGCTGGAAATTTGCAAGTAAATAGCAATTAATCAGTGTCCGTATGAATGGTCGGCACCGTTAATTTGTCATTTCGTTCCTCGATGATTTGCATGGCTAGCGGGTTCGCGTAACAGTACTGTGGTACACTCGAACGTCCCCCCCTTTCCCCCTTTCGTCCTCCACAACTCTCGACAATTGTACACCCAACGCTTACCGTTTCGCCGCGCGTGAGAGAGGGGAACCAACGAGAAACTGTGTAGAAAAGCGTTGTTGAAATGATTACCTATAAATCCTCTTCTCCGGCGCGCTGATGATGAATTTTATTGATTATAAAAATTTCGCCGTTAACAACGAATACGGCACCGAGATAATTAGGTGGTAGAATAATTATCTCGTCAACGATAAATTCGAATTGTTATTTCCGAGTATTGGCTGATATTGTGGAAAAGCTCGGAATATAGAACTGTGATATCGCAATTTTACATAAATTCACTTCGATGCTTCCAATCCATTTTTTTTTTTTTATTTATTATTCCGCGAAAGAATTTCGCGAACAAACTACGAAACCTCAAATACGTTGTCAACAATTTCCAGAAAATTGATACATTCGTATGTGTTAACGATGATTAACAAGGGGCTTCGGTGAGCTTTCGCGCGTTGGATATCGGATATCGCGTTGCTGTTTTGAAAATAGAAATCGCATGCGCACAATGCATACACGCGAATGTACTATGCGCAACAGTTTCTCGAAACGCGAGTCCTTTAAAAAAAATACTAATTAAAAAAAATTGCGTTTTTCTTGTTTTCGTAAAAAAAAAAAAAAAAAATTTCGAGATTTTTATATCGAATCGACTGAAATACATCGATAAATCGATATTCGCAATGCGTAGAATGAAATTTCATGCAATAACAACGGATGCATTCGTTTTTTCGAAATATCACTGCAGATTTCGAGATATAATCTTCCGTCTTGTAGCATTCGTGATATTATATCCGTCGAAAAGAATGATAACAATTTCGTACGAAATTCTCGATATCGTGAAGTGCACCTTGTCTGGGAATATGATTCGATTCGGGACCCGAAGGTATATTGAAAAAGGATGGAAGGTATACGAGATTCGTGAATCTAACAGTGCAAAGATCGCAGCGAGTGAGTGGTGTGGTACTTTCCCATTGGAAGCTCTTCCCGAGATTTTCTCGAGAGAGACTTCACTTCTGTCTGCTAGAATGGAGAACAGGAAAGAAGAAAGAAGTAAGAAAGCCGAAACGCTTGAGAGTTTTATATCTCATAACGTGCACTCCATATCGTTTGTAAGAGTGACTTTCCTCGCTCTCGACTTCTTACTGCACGTAGGGGAGGGGGAGGGGGTGGTTGAGGGGGTGGATGAGGCGGTGGAGGAGGGGGTGGAAGAGGATGACGGTGAGAGAAGCCTCATTTTATTTTCCATCTCCATGAGTACAGACCGCTCGCGAAAGTGCCCGATGCTAGGAATAGAGGGTGCGAAAGGGTTGGTTCGGAAAATATATAAGATATAAGACAGAGGGTGGTAAGCGAAGGAGGCTTGGGCGGCATTGGCACAGTCAGACGACCGAAAGGGGATGAGAATATAAAAGTTTCGATGCTATAAGGCGGTCGAACTCGTCGTCGTACATACCTCACCCTTATATATACACAATCCATCCCCGAGTCTCTTTTCACGGCAACTTGACGGAGAAAAAGACTCGCCAAAGTTTTTCCGCGGAGACATTTCGAAATTCTCTCCTCGATACGAACGAGAAGAGGCGGAGACGGTTCTCCTTCTCGTACAGCTCTGTGTCTGTCGGCAGAGCTGTAATGCGAGGCGAGTCAGACCCGCAAAAGAACGAATGAAGAAAGTAGCTGGTAAAAAGGATACGAAGTAAAAGCCCCGCGCGCTCACGCCTGAAATGGGAGCAAAAAAAGCCAAAAAAAAGCGACGAGTTTAACTCAATTTCAATGGTACAGAGTGGAACCCTCTGTTAGGGCAAAAGTTGTTCGCGAGCTTCTGCCGCGCGCTAACTCCGCAATGGGAGGCAAAAAAAGGGATAAGAACAAACAAAAAAGAGGAGCGAAAGGAAGCGAGAAAAACTACGGAACTATATCATAAGTCCGGTTGCGCGTTTTACGACGATAAGATTTAACGAAAGCTCTTGCGAAATATAAAGTCGTAAGTTAATCACGAATTTCTCTCGCAAAACGGTATAATCTTCGTAGGCAGTTCTCAAGAGCGACCACTTTGCCATCGGTCTTAAGCTCCGTCGTTGGCTTTGAATGAAGAGAAGAGATTTTTCAAAGTAGTTTTCGTTTTTATAGTTGTGTGAAGGTGCGCTATGCATAGACACAGAGAAAGGTACTGAAACGCGGAGAGGATGAATTATAACACTGCAATAAGACGATCATCGTTCCTCGGAGTCTTGATGAGGAAGAGGCTGGATGGCGGAGGAAACTGGTAACAGGATCACGGACGAGATTCTCCCCGCAAA